>VZRX01012146.1:27430-123759 GCA_013398075.1 Notiomystis cincta
TTTTTTGTTTAATTTGATGAATTTCCTGATTTGGTGCAACCCTACAAATGTTTGTGGTGATGGAAACAGGAACAAGGAGCTGGGAGGAGGGAGGAGGGACAGTTTAAGCTGACATTTGGTGTCATTGACCACAGCCACAGCATTTCCCTGGATAAACAGTAGCACATTATCTCCTCATCTAGTGACATTTCACAGGTTATCTTAATTCTAGATACACTTGTCTCCGTATTTATTTCCTTCTCTATTGAAACTGCACTATGAGCAAGTTAAAATGAAGATATCAGACTCAACTGTTTTATGGTATTACCATCAGCTCAAGGAGAACAGTCTTTTTTAGCTTTTCTGGGCAATTTCTTTGAGCTAATACTCAGAAAACTAGAACTGCAAGGAAGCAAGCAAGACACTTAGCTTTGAATGACCTGGGTGGACTGCTCGCTTGGGAACAAGAATGAAAAAAATAAGCCAGAGTTTATCACAAAAGATCTCTGCCTTACTGCAGCAGTAAAAGTGATACAGAAAAACATATTGATTCTCTGGATGACTGATAAAGCTACAGCACTGAAAGGATTCTTTGCAGTAAATCCGAGTTTAATTTTTCCATTCAAATGCCTTGAATAATACATCCTTCATCTGCTGGTCACCTGTCTGCAGCGCTGCTTAGGATGATGATAGCACTGTTTATCCAGGATAGGATCCTGAATTGTCCTGCACTATCACAATTCCCAGGAGCTTCCCTGTATGAAGAGTGTTGCAGCACATCTCGAGTGATTATCTGAGAACTTGCCCATTGCACAATAGAAAGGCTCTTCATTTTTTCTTTTTTTGGCTGCTATTCTCAGCCTGGTGAAACTACTGCTGAATTTTCATTAAACCAGCACACTTGCATGTGCACATGACACGTACACATGCACTTTAGGCTGCCTGGCAATCTGAACTCATTGTATATTCATCATGTTTTCCTTGTGGCAGAGTCTTCTTAACCAAGACGGCTACGAAATATATTACCCCAAAAGGTTTCTCTCGTGGGCACAGACAGAATGCAAAACGTGCGGTGCTCTAAAGAGCTCTATCTCCGTGTATCTCTGCCTGAATGGTATCATATCCCACAGCCGTGCCGCCCCCCCTCCGCTGTACAGGATAATAATGTGGTGGAAACCTTGTGTCTGTGGGGGGAAGGGTTTAAAAGCATCATACTGAGGCTGGGCATTCTGCCAGGGGGAAGGGACAAAAGTGAAGTGCGCCTGGAGGTTTTCTTTTTTTAGACAGTGATTACTGAAGGGGAAAGAAGGCCAGTCATCATAGGACTACAAAAAGACAAAAAAAGTATTTACTGTGGGCTATTGGCAAATACTTAAGTCTCACTTTAAGCAAGAATTCCTCACCAGAGATAAAAAAAAAAAGGCACAAAATGATTGTGTTTGAACAAGAGAGTCCAGGCTCACCAGCTGTTTCAAAATTAGTGATTAAAATGAATGATATCTCTATGATTTCCCTTTTTCCCTCCCAAACATGCACAGATGTATTCATACTCATAAAATGTGTGTCCTTAAGGTCCTAGGGACTTGAAGAAAAGGAAGGTGAAGAGGGGACGTCTTTGAAAACGAGTGACTTATTTTCACTTAAAAACTGAAAATTCAGTGTATGCAAGTCCCTTTGAAGAGATAAAATAACAGAGCTATAGAAATAGCAGATCAGTAAGTCTCATTTGCCCTAAGCTCTCTACAGAGTCATTCAGCTTCTTGTTACAGTGAAATGCGGAATATTTATACAACTCAGAACCTCTGGCATCAGCAACAAAAGCCTCATGTCTTGTTGGCAAGGCAGGATCGACAAAAAACTCTTATATCTGGTGTTTTGATTTTTTGTTAAGGAGTGAGGAGGGGGGATAAAGTCTCCACCAGCCATGTGAACCCTGTCATTGTATTAGCACTTGTGGACAAGAATATCTAGAAGACTGCACTGTCTTTTCTGCACCTAAAGAAAATCGTAATTATAAGCTTTGAATTCACATTCCTTGTTAGTTGACAGCATGTTTAGGAAGCTTATGTCCCTGTTAAGCTACTGACTTTTGAAATTAAATTAGACATGGCAGAGGGAGGGCTTGGGGGATGAGGGAATATTTTTTGGCAAGTGAATGCAAAACTGAAAAGCCAGATTTGCCAAGCATTTTTCCAGGGATGTGTGCACGATTTGCATGTCCCCACTCAGTCTCATAACACATCCTCAGTGTGAAACTGATGGGGAGTGGTTAGGGAAATGGCAGTGGTGGCTGAGAAATTAAGGGCAACATGAAAAATATTTGGGTTTTTTGATGCAAATTAATGGATCCTGGTGAATCAGTGGATTTGTTCCCTCTCCCCCCAAGGAAAGTCTTCAGTTTGCCTTTTTAGTAAATGCTTAAAAATGAAACTGTGATCATTGCATTAGCACTGGCTGGTGAGCCTCAGAAGGAGTTATCAAAATCTTTTGTAGCTAATCCAAAAACATAACAATGCATTTTCTTTTGGAAATCAGAGTAAAAATCTTTCAAGATCAAATTCCCTTGAGAGATTTCCACTTTTATATGTGCAAAAATATCATGAGACTCTTCTTGAATATCACATCATTGCAGTAATTCTCACTGCAGGAATTACAATTATGTGTGAATATTAAAGTAAATAAAAAGCCAAGCTAAAAAGTTTTGAGTTCATTTCAGGTTATAGGCAATGACTTTCTATTGCTGGTGCACTTTCTAAACTGTTTCCTTTGTCCTTAGGCTTTAATTTAGCAAACCACTTTAAAGCATACTCAAATATAAGCATCTGGGTTTTCCCATCAAAGCCACTACTCTATTGACATATTTAAAGCCAAGCAGGTGTTAGAGAATTATTTCTAGGTAGATGATGCAGAGAAAAATTTTCAAAACAGAGTCAGAGCTGTCTACAGAGAAAGCAGGAGATTCTGCCCCGGTCTCCTTCCACTTACTGAAAATTAGAAAGTCCTGCTTAGTGCTCTGCCCAAAAACTCAGTGTGCTCAGTGAGGAAGTGGTTCAGTTTCTAGCAAGACTGTGGTGATTTTGTGAAGATTTACCCCTAGTTACTAAGCTGTCCTTATATGGCAGCCACCTTCAGGATGGCTGGTGGAACCAGGATAGCAGGTATCAAATCCAACACCTGGGAAACAAGTCAGTGTCATCAGCAAAGCTCAAAAGTCTCATAACTTATTAGATTGGATTGAATTTGGTTTTCATACCATGGAAACATGTGAAATTTTGACTTTTGGAGGGTGCTGAAAAGCAGCGTTCTTTGGTGGTGTTGAGCTTTATTCAGACATGCTGTAAAACTTGGCATGGGAAAGGTCATACATAGAATCATACATTGTTTTCTGGAAACCTCACAGTGTCAGTGAAAATGCAGGTAAAATCAAAAGTGGAACATCATGAAAAGACAAGAAGAAGTCGTTTATGACAAAAGATTAAAAGAATCAAATTTATCTAGGTTGTCCACTTAAATATCAAGTAATTATGAATAAACACTAGGACTGTGAACAGCAAGGACAGACACATTATTCAGGAGTATTTAGAAACTTATCACTGGGAAGATCAGGATAAAAGTAAGCAGTAAACGATACTGATACTGAATGGGTATGAGTAGAAATGATTTATAATTATATAGAAGAACAGGCTCACAACAGTAAAAGGAGGTTAATAATTAAAAGTGTATTGGACAAAACATTGGAAAACTATCAAACCTCTACCTTAATATCTCATTCATCACTGTGATGATACTCCTTTTAGAGAGCACAGTTTCACTTACACAGGAATGTGATAGTGGTCCATCTTTTTCTTATTTCACTAACTCTAATTTCTATTTTCTTTTCTGCCTCTACTGTCCATTTGGTGCTGAGAAATGTGCATTGTTTTGATGACTAAGACTGAGTTCATAATCGGTGGTGTCTCAGTTGTTACTTTTTTCTCCCTTCCCAAAGAGATTTCTGAGGGCTCTATGCTACATGATTTTTGTCAGTATTATTTTGCTTCATTCTGTCTGGTGCACCTAACAGGAATGCTCAGGAATGTCAGGATGATTGGTCAGACTCCTTCTCTCTAGACCCAGGACTGGGGCCATACTGCTTTTCTGTAGTCTCACAAGACTTCTCCAGCTCCCATCTTTTACAGTCAAGAAGTCCAAGCACTTGTTTTTGCTGTTCTGATCACTGCTAAAAACACATCAGACTTCCTCACTGAGTTGGTTAAAAAAAATACCCAATTTGAGGTGACAGTAGAAGCCATCAATCTATGCATAGAGTTTAACTTTTTCCTCCACTGGCACACTCTAATTCTGTTAGACTAGATCCCCCATCATGCTTCCCATTTGCTAAATTTTATTACTTCCGCTTTAGTTTTTAACCATATTTTTTCTTCCCAAAGAAGAAGAAATGTCACTGTGGAATGTAAAATAATTGCATTTACCTTCATGCCCATTTCAGTGTACTCTCCCAGGTCCCTATTTCCTAGTGCAGCACTTCCATTTCACGAGATAAAAGGACCTTGCAGAAGCATCTGTTTGCTTGCCCCAACTGTCTTAAATGCTACGGTGGAGGAGTCCAAAGCAGCAGGACTTCAGGGAGGGCAGCCAAACTTCAGTGATGATCCTGGCAGCCACAGGCAAACACTGAATCAACTCCATGTGCAGGGAGAAAGAGTTGAATGTGCCGGTGAGGTGCTTTAGCTGTGTGCATATTTAAGTTTGTGTATGCAGAGGACTTGCAGGAAGAAAATAAATGGCTGTCCTTGTGAGTGGCAAGGATAAGTGGGACTACTGTGGGAAGAACACTTGTGGCTCATCCTGCAATCAATCCTGTGATTTCTACAGTGTGCCTGTGTTTGTCCCTCAGAGAGCCATTATATGGGGTCCAAGCCTGACTGAAGCACCACCGTTTGGCCCCAGGCTCCTTAAACTCAATAGATTTAAGAGATTTGGTGTTCGTAGCACATTTGGCAAGTGCAAACCTTCTTCCTGTCCTCAGGTGCATCAAATCCTCGTGTCTTCTTTCCCCATCCTTCCTTAAGAGGAATATTTGGCAGGCCCTGTGGAAAAACGGAGCTGCTTTGAGCCCCGTAGGGCCCAACCGGACAGAGAAGTCTCATGGCACTGAGCTCAGCACAAAATCATGGATTTATACAGGACTTATGTCCATATCTGAACAATAAAACAACTCTCACAGCAGTTCCCGTGGTACTCTCAGCATGGACCTGCACCTTATAACACCACTTACCCCTGTGAAATAGGGCAAGGCTCTAGCATGGGCATGGCAGCTGGCACCTGCCATCACCAACCGGTGCAAATTCAGTAAGAACAGGGTGGGAGGCAAATTCTCAAACAAGAACATGAAGCGTGTTCTGGCCATTGTTTACATGAAAATAGAATTTCTTCCTGCCCCTGTTTTTATGGTCTCTTAAGAATGAGGATTAGTTTATTACTGAGAAACTCCTACTCTGGAAATTATGGAATGTAACAGAGAAACCCCAAATCCGCCTTTGTTATTCCAGAAAAATACCTTTACTGTTTTCTGAGTACATATGGCAAGCAAATGCATACAGCTATTTTTGCTGGTATCTGAAGTTCGGAAATCACAGGCTTTATGGAGGAAAAGTTTTTTTCATTACATGGAGTACGGCTGGCCAGTAACTATCTGCAGCTCACTGTACTTTATCTGAAGCCAGCAACAGATCTCTTACACTGAAAAGCTGTTGCTGGTTTAGTTATTGGTTGTAGCACATTTGAAACAAATGGTTTAACTGCAATTTATCCAAGTCTATAATTATTCAAATTGCTCAAGGGGCTCTGTAGGTTCCATCCCAGCTGGAATTCTTCTTACTTTTCTTTAAATAACATAGAATGTGTTAAACAAAATACACATTGTTTTTAATTTCAGAACAATCTCATGCACTGGTTCAGCTGTCCCCATTAGTCTTTCCATTCCATACTGCAGCAGCCTCTACTAGAGGATTTTTTTTTTGAAGTTTATATATCTCTCCTTTTTCATTCCTTTCCCTATTTTCTTTCCATCTCCTCCTTTTTTTCTCCTCTCTCCCCCTTCCCACCACCCCTTCCCAACAATTGGCCTACAGGAACCCACTCAAAGGTGTAAACTAAGAAACTTCTGTGAATTTGGGAAGTTGGCTGCATTTCTGTAAATGTTAGTGGTTTACTATTTATAATTTTACTGAGATTTTGTCTTGGCATTTGGAAAAGAAATAAACAGAGAGTCGTAACAAAAAAAAATTGTAAAGCCCATGAGATCCTTTGGATCTCATAATAACAACTTCCCTTCCTATCTTTCTTAATCAGAACATTGTTAATTCTTTAGGTACAGAGTAACAAAATGTGACATGCAATAATAGATGGCTATTAAGTAGCTCCAAAGCAAATACTGACTAGTCCACAGTTTGTGGCAGATGAAAACTATCCTAGTCTCCTTGATGTGGGGATTGTATTTTTGCCTTGTCTATTTAACTAGTGGCCATCTATATTATTTGTAAATTACAGAAATAACAACTTGTGCTGTGATTCATGGCTAAGACTGGGGAGTGAGTTACTAATGTGTGGCATTGTTTGGCCCACTGCCTTTGATGTTTCCTCAGGCACCTAATCAGGAATGGTATCACAGTTATCACTTTTCCATTTGCACTCTCATCAGCTTATTGTAGTCTCTTTTAGTCACACTGTGAGTGGGAGATATCAGGGCTAGGATCAGGATTACACAGTATTAGATCTGAAACTTGCTTCAAAAGTCACACTGTAACAAAGTGTTTATGTCTGACTGGCTTACCTGTAACAATATTGCCTGTAAAACGCATTCTGCACTGCAAGTGAATGTAGAAAAAATGGTCAATTCAGTCTTGTTTTGTGCCTCAGGTGTCATCTAACTCATCAAATTGGAAGAAAAAAGTAGTTTGACCTTTCTGACCACTTGCAATGAGGACATAACAGCTGCCATGTGGATCCAGCATGAGGTCTCCCTGTATGTTTTTTGACATAGACCCATAGGTGGAGGGATGCTGACAGGTTTACTTGTGGGAAAACAGATTTCTGGAGCGATTAGAGGTGTAGCTACTGGGCTGACACTGGAGCATTCTTGCTGGGGCCCTCTTCATCCAACTTTCACAAGGTGGTATGAAATAAGTCCCTTCAGTTCCTCAGGCTCGTTTATAAACAAATCCAGGAAAATAATTTTGCTGAAATATAATCCTTGGAAAAGAAGTTATTAGGAATGTAAAAGTTAGAATCACNCTGAAATAGTATTGCTTTCAAAGCTGGGATTCAGTCATCACTGAAGCTGATGTAGTCTGGTGGCTTAACTAACACTTGACACTTGATGTTTGCAGTGGTCTGGGAACAGACTCTGCCAGTCACCATGTCCCTTCCAGGTGGTGCTGAACTGAGCAGCTTCCACCTTAGAGGCAAAGGCTTCATAACAGAATCAACTGTGATCAATGAAGTGCAGCCTTTAGCTATGTCTGCACCACGCAGTGTTCCTGGAACACTTAGGTTGGTAAGGAGGGTAAAAATGCATTTGGGGAACTTAAATCAGAAACCTTCCCTGCACACAGGTAGATGCAATTAATTTTTCCCTAGTTTCTGCATAATTATGACTAAGTGTTAAAAGATCTGCTGCTTTGGCTTCTCATACAGTTTCAGAAGCTATTTTATGGCATTATTTTCAAACTCAGGCTTCTGCATCATCCAAGTTGCTCTTCCCAAGGGACAATACTGAAATAAATAAATTAAAACATCCAAGGCCTTTGTGTAAGCCTTGAAACCAGCTAAAGTTTAAAACAAAAGCTCCATAAACGGGTCCTCAGATAAAAAGCTGATGTAACTTCACTGCGAGTGAGATCAGAAAAATTCCCGTTATCCATTTTAATTACATAGAAAGATGTAAGGACTGATTTCAATTAACTTTCATATACAGTGAGCTGTGTTCAATACAATTGCTTCCATTTACACTAGTACAAGCAAAAGGAAGGCTGAGACCATTTTTACTACTCTGGATATTTTAAATAGTTTAGTAAAACTAACACATCTAAATCTCTTATTATCACTTCACTATGGTAGTGTTTTATAAGCAGGAATGAAATTCTTTCAGCAATGTCCCTGCTGGAAAAACTGTTCCCATTTCACAGCCAGGGAGCTGAGGCATGTAGGTCAACAACCTAACTCAAAGCCCAATTTTTAGCACTCTTATGAAAGACATTTGGCTTATTTAATTGTGAAGGTAAGTTTGCTTTCATCTAAGCCAGAATATAAGCCTGAAATTTGTTCATAAGGCAGCTGTGCCCAAGCATAGCACTCAAGGATAAGGCAGAAAAGCCTTAGCCATAAATTTCACTTTTGCAGAACTTTTTGTTGCGCTCCTTCCAGCCTATTCACAGTTTGGGGCACTGAAACCAGTAGCATCATGGAGGTCAATTTCTAAAAACACCAGTAGGGCTAGCACAGAGCTGGTTTTGGGGCTGTGCCATCTGGAGAGAGACGTTGGTGGCTCCCACCTTCTGGCTCATTCTGAGAGCAGCAGGAGCTTCTGCCTTGTACAGATGCAATTTAATGATGATAGAAAATGGTAGCATATTGTTTCTGTAAGAGGCAGTCTCTCATGGATCCCACAGCGTTCTTACCAGCATGTTTAACCTCTAATCTGGGAAAGAAAAATACCATCTGGTACACACCATCCTTGAAAGTTTGCTGTCCCCTGCCTTGATGTGTACCTGGAGAGCTTGTCTAAGGGCTGCCCTGAGTTATCTGTGCTGTATGAACCTGTCCAGGCCCCAGAAGAAGGGAAGCAATGTTAGTGCGATGAGCTGAGTCAATACAGCTGACTTTGCAGCAGGGCTTAAGGACCTGGTGCAGAATGCCATGTTTGCCTGGCTAGGCTGCTTCCAGTAAGACACCTTAGGTGTCTGACCAAAACTGCACCAGACCATGTTGGCAGATCCATAAACTCTTCATGTTTAATGAAGAATATTTTGCTTCTTGATTTTACTTATCTTGTCAGGGAAATGTCACACTTTCTGCCCTTGTTTGCCTGTTTATGCAGTGTTAATCCTGTCTTCACTATTGAGGTGAGAAGGATTCTGGCACAAATAAGAACTTGCAGTTAAGCCCTGACAACCTCTGCTCACTGCAGTCTGTGCCTTACCTCTGCATTGTCTCTGTAGCAGAGAGCACAGGCAGGGCGGTGTATCCACTCTCAGTCATGATCTGCTGTCAGCTGGCCTATGGATTTAAACCACCACAGTCTCAGTACATGTCCCTGGGTAAACTGGACTGTGCTGCCAGAAACTGAGATGCTCTGTTTCTGATCCAGGTGGGTTCTCCCTTCTTTAGGCAACCTGCTGACCTGAGCTCAGGGATCATCTCACTGATGCTACACCTGGTGTGGAAAACTGGCTGAGCACATCGAAGCATCAAGCTCATGGGCACCCTTCCACCCTTGGAGAAGCTGGGATAACAGGCATGGCTCACCATATCCAGTTTTCTCCTTAGAGGTAGTCAAAAATTGCCAATGCTGACTGTATTTCTGGTCATGAGGGAAGGATATTGGAACAGTTTTCAGTGTGTAAATACCACGACCTTGCTGGCGAAGATGCCACTGCTGTGTGAACACACAGCTTGTTCCTCTACCCCTGTGAAAGAAATGAGGTGAGACTTACAGGTGTGACCTCATGAGTTCCTGCTGAGCGTATGAGTCAGAGTCCCAGCCCAGTGGTGGCATATGTCCCTTGCAAAGAAATAATTCTTTCTCATCCTAGTTCTGCAGTTCTTTAATAATAAAGTGTCCTCTCACAGGCAAAATGAAACTGGGAGATAGAAGTTTTAAGAAGGAGGCTGGAATACAAGCTTTTGTGTGCATAGGAGCAGACTCAACTGGCTGCCGCTGTGGTCTGTTTGGAAATCTCAGTCCTATTACTGCTTTCATTCCTTCAGCAGGTTGAAAATAGAGCTGTTTTGACTTAAAAAGATTCCTCATGTACATGCTAAAATGTGCTTATTTCATTTTTTTAGAAGTGTCTGTAAAGTACCTTGGAAATAATTGGTCCTGATGTTTAATTAGGCAGTGTTTGAAAAGTACTTTGAAAATGAAAAATGGAGTAGAAGTGCTAAATATTCTTGCCTAAGGTTGATTAATTACGGACAGTAAATCTTACATTAGCCATGTGATAAATGTGAGCGAGTAGACTGCATAATCTATTAAAGAAACCCAGGCATATACATTTTTAGTTCTGCATATGGACCAGGGGATGATTATCTGGAGGTTGGAGAATTGTGTCTGCTTTATAGCTTCTCATCCCCTTTTTCATTCAGTACTGTCGAAGACTTTAGCAGAGAATCCAGGATCTGGCTTTTCAGAGCTAGCAGAGGGGCAATCCAGGGCGTGGGAGCCCGCTGGGCTCCTTCAGAAGCTTCCACTTTCAACTTCACAGGAAGTTGTTAGACAGTGAGGCTACACCTCTAATAGTAAATCAAACATGGCCATCTCTTTGCTGCTGAAGTCACCTGGCACCGGCTTGCCCTCCTCCACACAATTAAACACTTCTACCCTTTGAGAGCAAGGTGGTTGTAGCCAGGTGCTCCAGTGGGGAGAATCCCTGGCCTGTGCTAGCTCAAGAAGCCTTCCTGCAGATTGCTTGGGTGAGTGCAAGTCAGTCCTGGGTTAAAATCATTCTAGAAATTTGACAGTGGAGATGATTGAGGCTCATTGCCAAAGTTGGCCCAGCATTGTTTATTTTACCAGGACAGATGTAGCTTGAGGGGCTGTAGCCTCACCTTTGCTGTGTTCAGGGCACCTTCCACTGATGGAAGAGTACAAAGCTGCTTTCCTGCAGATAGATCACAGGTAGATCACATCACACGACATGTGCATCTTGCCAGCCTCTCTGAGATGTGGCTGCTTTGAGGCAGCAGTAGTGATATCTGGTCTTAAAGGGCTGATGAAGCCAACCACCCAGCTTCACCTGCACTGCAGAACAGATGATATATTGCAGGACCACTTGGTGTCTTTGACAGGTTTTAAGTGGGGCTAATGTATAAAGAGCAAATGTTCTTATCACACCTAGACCAAATATGCGAGAGGTCTGCACTAGTTCTTGCAAATATGGTAAGTGCCTTGAATAAACTGACAATCACTTACCTCAGATAAAAAGTCTGGAGAAGCCTGTAGAATGAAAACAGAAAAGGAAGGAGATGAGTCCAGAGATACTGCATGAGAATCTGCAGAAAATACAGAGAACATATATGCCTTTTAATTTTTTTCCCATGTGACAATTTTCTTATATGCTATAGAACAGTGAACTTTTAAGACTGGAGGAGCAAATTTTCTGCCTGAAATCAGGGATTAGGTCAGTTGTTAACAATGGAGTCAGCACTGAATGATTCATGTGAAATTGTTGCCTCAAGAGGGTATTTGAGATATAAGGATAACCGATGACTAGTCATTAATGTTGTTGACTTACAAAATGAGGCAGAAGATATGAATCACAGAATCAATTAGGTTGGAAAAGACATCCTACATGATTGAGTCCAACCTATGACCAAACACCACCATGTCAACTAGACCATGGCACTCAGTGCTACATCCAGTCATTTCTTAAACACCTTGAGGCGTAAACACCTCAAGGAACAGTGACTCCACTGCCTCCCTTGGCAGTCCAGTCCTATGTTTAATCACCCTTTTTGTGAAGAAATTCCTCCTAATGTCCAACTTGAACATCCCCTGGTGCAGCCTATGTCCTCTCATCCTGTTGCCAGCCCCCACCTGGCTACAGCCTCCTTTCAGGCAGTTATAGAGTGATAAGAGCTGCTCTGAGCCTTCCTTTCTCCAGGCTGTCGCTGTTTGGACAGGTGTCTACCAAGAAAGGCAGGAGCCTCCTTTGGGATGAAAAATCTAAACCCCCTACCCTCTGAATTATTAGTATTTTGAAATTAAGGGGATCTCAGGCAAAGAGAGGGAATAGGAATAACAGTTCTTTGCTAGTATTTATATGAGGCAAAACAAACAACAACTATAAAGGTGACACCAAACCAGAGCCAGAGAACCCACTGGCAGCTGCTCTCAGGTGTCAGGCACCTTCCCCTCGGTGCAGTTCCAGTCCCGGCCGGCAGAGGCGCTGTGGCTCCGCTGGGCAGGGCAGGTGCGATGGTTCCCCCGCGGCTGCAGGGGGCGCTGTGGGGCAGCTCGGGGAGCAGACGCCAATGGCGGCTCGACCGCAGCGATCCCGGGGTGGTGGCTGAGATGTGCTGGAAGCTCCGTGGCTGTAGCTGGGAATCCGGGACGCCTCAGCAGGCGGGGTGGGAGTGTGGGGCTGGTGCAGCTGGAACTCGGAGCGGTGCTGAAGAAGTGGTAGGGGCTGATTGGGTCTGGGAGAGGCGGGCTTCGTAGGTGAAAAGAGCTCCTCTCCCAGCGAGGTACCAACAGGGCACCAACCTCAGCAGCCACGGCAGGAGAAACAGGCCGGGCTGGACCGCGGTGGCAGCAGCAGCGAGTTCCCTTCCCCCGGCGGCCGCTGCGCGTCCTCCTCCGAAACCGAGAGACAGAGGGAGCGCAGCTGCCCTGTCCCGGCTCTGACCAGCCCCAACCCTCGCCCTGTCTCCGCCCCGTCCCGAGAAACCCCAGACAGAGAGGTGCTGCACCCAGATGCTCTCCAGGCTTGGCCACTTCTGTTGTTCTACTTAATAATGATTATTAGCGTTTCTTAGGAGTCTTTTTATGGGGAAAATTTTCTCTCAAAAGCGACCACAGCCCTGCAATACAGGTTAAACCCCTCAGCTCACTCAGATGCTCCTCACAGAACTTGTGTTCCAGACCTTTGCCCATCTCGTTGCCGTTTTCTGGATTCGTTCCAGCCCCTCAATTTCCTTCTTGAAGGGAGTGTCCAGAGCTGGATACAAGAATCAAGGTGTGGCTTCATCAGTGCTGAGCAGAGAGGGACAACATCTTAACTACAAAACTGCCCCTGAGGTCTCTGAAGCAGAGTACAGTGGGAGAGTTGGACTCATGACAGTTTCGTCAGAAAAATGCAGAAGCTTTGCTTTTCAAATTCAGGTGACAGATCCTAAAATGTTAAATTATGATCTGTTTGGAAAAGTTTGTCACATGTCCATGAAAATTAGTCCAGACCACACACATAAAGACTTCAGCAAAAGCTCTGATTCTTTTCACCAGGCTTTGGTGAACAAGCTATAGTGTGAAGAGGTGGGGAAGGTCAGATTTAGGCATTGGAAAGCTGAGGCAAAAAGTAGGGCCTTAGGCATAGACTTTGCAGACCCTCAAGATTTCCCTTTCTCTGCATCTATTTGCCAGGCCCAGCCTAGTGGGGGTAGCTCTGAGAGGGGCCTGTGAGCCTGAGTGTGATACCTGGTCTGCAATGCAGGGGAAAGACTAAGGTTGTGATGACAGGACACTTCTGCAGACAGGGGGCTGTTAGATTGTCACAGGTGTTCTGCTGAAAAGAGCAGCTTGCTGCTTCTTCTCTTATCCCCAGCCTCTTGCATTGCTTTCCCGTGCAAAAATATTTCTGTTCGTGTTTAGGTAGCAAGGTGATACTTTTTGACATGAAAATTCGTCAAGTGGATTGTACAGAGCTCTTCAAAACATCTCTGAGAAGACTAGGAGCTGGTTGTGGAGGAGCAGATGAAATATCAAGTCAGCTTGTGGGTAAGGAGCTGGAATGCATGGTGTTCATTGAAAGGAGGCAATGGGAAAGAGAGATGTTTGGAAAATACATATCAGGGCTGAGGAAAGAGAACAGAAACTTGGAGGGCAGGATCTTTTTCACATTTAAATGGAAAATCCATACAATGTGCATCTCCCCTGTTTCTTGGACCCCTAGAAACTCCTAGAAACTTCTGAAATCTAGTTAACTAAAGGCATGCTATTTAGCACCTCACTTTTGATTGATCCTTCTCTCAAGAAAGTGTGAATGAGATGCTGAGGTGTGAACAGGGACCATGAGATATACATCTATAGTGAACTACACACACCCATTCTATTAGCATAATTCACTTGTGTCAGGTGCTTTATGCAGCATTTCATTTATTTCATTTATTTTAGCAAGTTTCTCGCTTGCAAGAGAAGCTTCAAACACAAAAGCAAGAAATCTAAAATGTTTTCCTTATTTTTGCATCAGGAATTCTTGATGATATAATATGCAATGGCGTCTGCTTCACAGTGCTATGCAACTTGGTTGCAAACTATCACAAGTGACCTATAAACCAGATTTATTTGACACTAAGTTTGAGCTGAAAACAACTTCCCAGAACCCTAGAAAAAGCAGCAAAACTCTGTATACTCACTCCAAGGAGGCTTGTACACGCTTTCAAATATGCATACTTTTATGCACAGATATAATCATGTATCATATTCTTGCTGACCATCTGTTTGCTTCCTGTGAGCTCTGAAATGATTCAGTTGCTATGCCTTTGGGGAAAGCATTGGGTAAGACCTGCATGTAAATGTGAAAGGACACTTTTGGGCACACACTAACTCCTGTGTGCCATGCCTGGCTCCAGCTACCCCAGGAGCCCTCCTGGTTGTGCAGCCAAGATGGCTCTGAGATCCATCACCAAAGCTGGAGTGGAAGGACCACCTAACTGCAAGGGTGGGTGTGAAATATAGACAATACAAAATCTGACTTAATTTAGATTGCCTGCAAGAGCTAGTAGGGTTCAGGAACACACAGAAAGCAGGTGACTTTTGGTACCACTTGTCTGAGACAAAATCTCTCTATCTCTCTCTCTCTCTGTCTCTGTCTCTCTCTGTCTCTGTCTCTCTCTCTCTCTCATCTATATCTAAATCTATATCTATCTATATCATCTATATCCATATCTATCTGTCCATGTCGTTGTGGAACAATACAGACAATAAACCAGAAGCACACAAAGAGGAGCTGTAGCCACTTTTATTTAGGTGGGAATGATCAATTTGAAAAATAGAACATCCTGAAGAGGGAAGACAGTGAATCCAAATTATAAGAATACTGCCTTCATGTATGTCACTCTGATGAAATCTGGCTGTCAGAGTTGGAGCTTGATCTAAGGCAGATTTACCTGTCCATGAAGGAAGTTCTGTAACAAGTGCAATATTGCAATAACAGTACATCTCTACTTATTCAAAGGTAGTACAATTGTGAATTTCAGATAGGTCTGAAAAGGCCCCAGAGCTGGCAGTCATAAAGCTTTTAATTTATATTTCCTCAATTCCATGTTCAATGTAATGTTTTCTGTATTCTTCCCAATGCACAATGTTCCTCTGCCAGCCTTTATAACCAAAGGTATATTGCTGTCCCAAAAACCTACAATGCTTTCTGTATAATGAGTTTTATTTCTGGCCTAATTTAGGGACTTACAGAAATATTGCCCTAACACAGGAGCTGAAACCCTTCACCTTACACAGATGTTCTGTTTTGCCTTTTTTTACCAACCATGTTAAAATCAGGGCTGCTGCAAAAAACTTTCCTACAGTTCTCTGCTCTGCAAAGGGCTGGCACAGGCAGACCCCACAGTTGTGTGCAGTCACATGCAGAACAGAGGCCTAGATTTTTCTTGTCAAGTCAATTCACAGTTGCAGGCAATTGAGATTTGATATTTTGATTAGAGTTTTTTTTTCTTATTTTTCTTCTTCCAAGTCAATGATGAAGGAAGCTCTCAGATCCTCCCTTGTATTTTTGTCCCAGTGAAGTAGGGCTTTCCATGGTATTTTCTTTCCTCCAGAACTATTCATCACTAACACTGTGTTGATAATGTGATGACAGTTGTTGCCAAAACTTTCCTGTTCACCCTAAATCTGTTTTTCTTGGTATGAAAATAAAGATCCGAAGCTCAGCAGAGAGGGAACACTCTGTGGTATGAGAGCTCAAGGTGACTGGCAGGAAGGTAGTTATCCAAGGACAAAACCCAGAGTGGGCGGGCAGCATTTTCCAGATTCCAGAGGGGAAGGGGAGAAGAGGGCTGTGAGGCTGAAAGGGGTGGGATGGGTGGGATGTGCCTACTGGGGGCTGGGAAGAGAGACTGTGCTCCTCTTTTAAAGGAAAATGAGCAGCCAGCAGAAACGAGATGCGTCTCACCATGGGGTGAGGGTGGAGAACCCACCAACTGCTGAGACAGTCAATAGGCAGATTATTCATCACACATTGCTAGGAGATTAACTGAGCAAACGTTCTGACAAAACTGATTAGAGCCTTCATCCCGTACGGGGGAACAAAGAGACACCAAGTTATTACACACAAGCCAAATGCCAGATGATGACTACACGTAGTGGAAACACAAACTATGGAGTGATTTTCTTCCCCCCCCTCCCCCCACCACACTGGGATGATTCTCCCTCCCTTTGTCACTGGAGTCATCACAAGTTACAGTTTGCAAATACAGCTACCTACAGAACATTTCAAAAGCCAGACTACTGTGATGTAACAGATAAAGGACCCCCTCCCCCCAGTTTGCCTCTCTTAAAATGTTATCTCAGCGTGTTATCATGTCTAGAGTCATCTCTTTTCTAAACTGCATTCTTTCCCAGTATTATCACCACAGCTTACAATTGCAGATACTTAAAACGAGCAAAATGCTTGACTTACCCTCATAGTGAGGTTTGGAAGGTACTCCCTCAGGCAAGTGTAAATTTTGTGAGTGCTCCCACTATCTGTGTTTGCTCACTCAGTCTTAGCACTGGTAATGGGGGAAGTGGGTATGGCTAATTACCATATTTTCTAGCCTTGCCACCTCCTAAAACAAAAGAATTGATATCAATAAACCTCAACCACTTAATTGCAGAGTTCTGAAGACCAGGAAAGCAATGAGAAAGAGCCTGACAAAGGAATCCCTTTCCAGACAACTCTAATTGTTTTCTTCTGACAGTCAAAATTTTAGTGAGTCATGCAAACGATCAGACTAAAATTGCCAAATATCTGCTACCTCTAACAAGTGGCTGCTAACAAGTGTCTAAAATGTGGCACTGCTGAAGTCTAAGCATCAAGCTCAGCATTGGTTTAGATATACCTGTGTAGGTTCACTGTTTCTCAGGCATGAAAAGTCTCCCTGTAAGTTGTCCTGCTAATGTAGTGACACTTTTTGAAAGGAGGGCCATGGTCTGTTAGGACTCTGAGATGTAAAATTAGACAGCCCAGCCCCCTGGGGAGTGAGTAGCAGGAGCTGGGCAGTGCCATGGTGTCTCTTCCTTCTCTAAACCCCTGACTCCGAGTGTAAGGACATTACAACTAATTACATCTTTGAACTGCGCTGACATGAATAAACCATTTGAGGTTAACTGTCTTGCTCCTTAATGTCATAAAGCCTTCTTTTCATAGAATTAAAGCCTTATTACATAAAATTGTGTCAAAATATTCCCTTGTGCTGGGTTAGATCATATAAACTGGGCTAAAATCTTGGTTTTCAGGAAGAGTTGGACTCACTCACTGCAGCATTTTGTTATAAATGTGTTTTTTCATGTGTCAGAAAAGTAAATGCCAAATATGCAGTGGCTTTTGATAACCAGTGTCTTCTAATGTAATAAGAGAAACCTCCTCTGAACATTAGGGAGAACACTGGGTGGTTAGGAATGTTCCAAGATTGTTAACTAAATTATCAGTTGCTACCTCATGGATATTTTTTAACTTGCATTTACCTTGGTTGTCAGTGTCATCTCTTTAACATAAACAAATAGGAAGGAGACAGCAAGTGAGAAAAATATCTTTCTGTTTAATACTGTAAACCCCAGACACTGTGTCAAAGAATGCTTCACATATTAGAAGCAGATCTGATAGAAACTGTAATAACAAAATCAGAAAAATACAATATGCAAGAGACACAGTAGCACGTGTACTGTAATAATATGTAAATATAATGGGAGCTGTTACATACTTGAACATTTTATGGATCCAGTTGATGTGTCGAGGTGCAGCAGTAAAAAATTAAGAAACCTCGAGAGAATTGCAGATAGCTTACATAATTTATAGCTGATTTTCCCCTAAATTGTTAAATAGCTTTATCAAGCAAGATGTTACATGTATGATAGCATTTCACAGCTAACTTAAATCTCAGAAGATGCTGCCACCAACTGTTTGGGGTTGTTTTTTGTTTGGTTGGGTTTTTTTATGTTGATTTTTTTTTGTTTAATAGGCAACTTATTCATCATGCAAATGATTCTCACAATTTTGAGGCCTCACCAATCATTAGATGATCTTTGAAAAGACAAGCATATACATCTGGATTGCTCTGGCAAGGCAAAGACTTTTTGAAATGAAGGAAACAGCTTCTCTTTAAAGAAACCTTTTATATCCTTGTAAAAGGCAATAAAATATATATCAAACATAGATGATACTGACTACGCTTTACAGTTGCTATTAAGATTTACGGTCCCTGAAGTTAAATATTGACTTTGGCATCACCTTGGTCAATATTTATCTCTCAGATCAATAAATCTCAATATTGACTGCAACTGAAGTCACCATGCTTCCTAGTGTTACCTTTGAATGATTTATACCAATACATTTCCCTCTCCCCTCAGTATATATTTTACTTTCCTGTGTTCTTATTTGATGGGGTTGGAGGATCTTTTTGAATGAGGAAAGCTTTTCTCTGCATAGAGCATTTTTATTCCCCTCAGCTTACTTTACTCCTTTTCTCATTTCTTTATAAGTTCTACTGTAACTGCATAAACCATCCAAGCATGAAAAGATTTTTCCTAGTGCCTAAATAAATGTATAACTTCTGAGAGCATACTAAGCTGGATCATTTTCATTATGATGTTACATACTGGAAGTTATAATCATCATAATCATCCTAATCAGTATTAGTGCTTTCTGCTATTATCCTTAAATTTCTATATTAACGTGTGCTTTCCTGCTTCTCAATGTTTTCCTTCAACTATTAGAGTTACGACACAACTGAAAATTATAGTTTATTTAAAATTTAATTATTTAGTCCCACTTGGCAAGTTTTTATTATCTTATTTCCCCAACAAAATTCAGTTCATGAAGAAGTTGGTGACATGATCACAACTAGCTTTTCATATATATAATTTTCCTAATATTAGTGGATTTTTGTGTTAATAGACCCTTGAGGCTAATTGAAAAAAGCTCCTTTACTGAGTTCAATTAGAAGTGAAGTTCTTAGTGAACTCCTCTGAACGTGGAACGTAGATGCTTGTTAAGGCCAAAATGGGTTTCTGGCTACCCTTGTTGTATTATCCTAGCCGGAACCTTTGATAAATTTCAGTATTCTTTTACATAAAAGATATGTGTGTTTTTTCCTGAACTATATTCTTGCCAATTGAAATCTACAAGCATGTTCAGTGGAAACAGGTAATTTTTTTCCCCTGTTTCTTTCTGTTCTGTGTTACAATGTCTAAAAAGCCACCTTGCTTTTGTTCCCCTGAGTGAATGCTGCCTGTGCCCTGGCTATGTTGTGCCTGCAGTGGCTGCTCTGCAATCCCATCTGAGGGACAGAACCAGCCCAAGCACCCTGTGAACCACAGCATCATCCACCTATTCCATCTCTGATCCAGTGTTACCCTTTTTCCAGTGCACAGCTCCAGGCACAGTGATAGCTCAGTTAAGCAATAGTCATAGAAATGGTCTTGGCATCCATGTCAGTTCCAAGAGTAGGCATTTGAATACAAGAGGATACTAATATTTTTTACATAAAAATAAAATGTTTGAGACTGTAAAACGTTTATGATCTCTGCTCACACTTGAGTAAAGGAAGAGTAGGAGTCTCTATAATTTCCGAGTTTTATTCCTGCAACTGGAAAAAGCTAGAGGTATGCTAAATAACTGAATCAAGAATACTAACCTGCTGCCAAATAATCAGCTAACCTTTTTTTTTCTGTTGCTGCTGTGTTACAATGTGAGGGTTGCACCCTACAGAATAAAATAGTTCTCTTCTACTGAGAGTGTCATGGAAAATTTGCCAAAGAGAAACAAAGGCCTTTCTTCCACTTCCGCCTTCTGATATAAACAGCTGCTCTGCTGTGTGTGATAAATTATCAGAATGGATAAAAATCTTCCTCTCCTTCTGTTTTCTTTAAAATGAGATCAGAGTACTCAGATGAACACAGCCTCTCTCCCTATCTGAGAAACAGAGTGAAAATGGCTTCTGATGACCTTCTACATTATTTGGGTAGCTCAGCTAATTAGGGACACAGCAGAACTCCCTTGTGACTTGCCCTATCATGATCTTTCCCAACTGACACAGTTCAACCTCTGGCTGCACCAGCAAAAAGCAGCTTTAGTATGCTCCTTCTAATCAAGAGAAGAAATAAGTTTTCTTCTACTTGAATGGAAAACAAAGTGGCTGGAGGGGAGAAAAAAAAGTAATTCATGAGTACATTTGTGAATGTAAAATGAAACTGAGAAAGAGTTTGAAGTTGAAATACAAATAATTTTATGGTCTACTCCTTATCTCTTATTAAGGTCCTTAACTTCTGCCATTAGCAAAACCAAATAATTTTCTGTACTTCTTGCCTTCAACCCTGGAGTATCTTTGATGTGCACCTACCAGCCTGTTGCACTCGAGTCCAGGGGGAACCTGAAATGTTTCCCTGATTGTAAACAGGCTGTCCCTGCAGCTAGTGGAGTGCCAGGGATCACAAGAAGTGCTCCAGAAATGCTTTAAAATGTCAAGGCAAAGACAATTCTAAATAACAATTTATTAGCTCTGTTTTGTATTATTAACATCAGTACTATTGGTATTAGAGATTCCATTGACAATCCGTTTTAGGAACAGGAGGTAAATTTGGTGTGAATATCCTGTACATAAATAACTTGCAGGCTGTTTAGAGGCAACAGTTCATATCAGTGAAGGGTTCTTCAGTGTCATGCCACAATTCCAAACAGAGTGGTAGAGAAGCATTCCCTAAATGCTGGACTGGTGACCTGGCTAAGAGTAGACCTTGCTTCTCAGACTGCCAAGAAAACAAGACTGAAAATGATGGTGACTTTGTACTGCCACCCAAGCCAGATCACCCATCTTTCTCTCCCACTGAGGCTGGTGTTTGCTGATGAGGACAAGAATGCTAATTTGGAGCAGTGATGGATGCTTTTATCTCTCACTGCAGCTCACAAGGTTAAAACACCTCATTTGATGTGGCCTCTGTTTCCTCAGCTAACTGCAGTAGAGCTGGGTGAGTGAGGAGGATGGTTAGACCCTTGAGAAACTGTAAGGAGAATTTATCTGCCACTTGTTTGTGCAATCTGGATTTCTTCTTCCTCAACAATAAGAAGGAAATTCCTTCTATAGATCCTACAAATCAGATTTACAGCCACTTAAAGGCATCTGGGCACATGTGCTATGCTTCAAAGTCCTACTTCTGAAGTTAAGAGAGACCTACCAAATACTGTGATGCTGTATATGTCAGATAAGGGTATGAGGGACTGATCTGAGAACAAATGAGAGCAATCAAACATGTTTACTTTGGATAAACAGCAGCTAGTGGGTGGGGAATGCACAGCATAAAACTGACAAGTTTGAGAAGGCTGTAAACAGCAAAGACAGTTCTGAAGGTTCAAGTAGATTCAGCTAAAGACTAAGGGCTTGTTTACACGGAGAAATTCACTGTTATAATTATGCAGCGTAATTATACAGCATAATTGTAATTATCCTGGAATTATTCTGAAGGAAGAGTGTCCACATGGGGAGTTATGCTGATATAAAGATACTACTGAATTTCTCTGTGTAGACAAGCCTCAGCAAAAGAAAGGGTTGGTTTTGTGTAAAGTCTCTGTGTGCTACTGTTACTAGTACCACAGTGCAATACAAAACAGAGAATGTAAATTGTAGTCATAGCTTTTAGTTGATTTAATCTATCTAGTTCAAGCCTTGTCCCCAGAGAGAGACCCCCTACCAGCATTGGCTTGTGTGGCGCATATTCCCATTTCATATGAAGAGTCTTTGCACTTTTCAGTCCCTGATTCATCCTAGCCTGTGTCCTGCTCTGCAGTTTAGCTCAGCTAAATAGCTTACATGACAATAGCTCACTCCCTGCCCCTATGGCACTGTCATCCACAGCTGTAAGGCACCTGTCACAAAGAAGATTTACTCCAGTCTATTGCTGGTGTGTCAGTATCTAATAGGGTTTTTTTCATACTTCCTTGGATTTCAGTTAACAAGCTTTGAGCTTCCTCTGGGAAACAATATCATATGCTTAGGCCTGTCTCTGCAAAACGCTGTTCTGCATTAATGATACCAGAAGAGACAAAGTGATACATTCCCCTCAGTTATGGATGCTCATATACAACCACATCTATACACCATTCCCATTATTTTGTTGTCTATCACCTCATTGGACTAGAAAACCAGGTTAAAGATGTGTGTCCTCAGTGAATAAAGTCCATTACTTCCATGCACCTGTGCTGGAAATGGTGCCGCTCCTTGAGGTGGAATAATAAAACTTCAGGATAATCGGAATCCCCTTCTTACAGTGTATGTACAAGTAGATTTATTCCTATGGTTTGTTTAAGATTTCAAACTGAGCAATCCAGAGGAGTTTAAATATTTGAAGGAAGGTTCAGAAAGCAAATAGTATGTAAAGGAATCACTGTGATAATTAGTTTGAATAAAAACATCGCTACTCTTGCCTTGTCTATTCAACAGGAAGACTGTCATAATCTTCATTTTATGACAGACCAAGAGGGGAAGTGGCCTACCCAGGGTCCCATACCACCACCCAGCTGGGAGAGGCAAACTGGTGTGCAATACCTCTTGGACAGATATTGCTTAGAGGCCGTACAGGCCATACATCAAGGACAAGTTCATAATGAGATGTATTTTAAATACTTTAAGAAGCTGTGTGGCTGCATGTAGAGGAGAAGCCACTTTCCTGCTGAAAGAGGAGGCTGGGAGGTTTCACTGAAACAGAGAATTTTAAAGTGCAGCTGACTGTGGGATGGATGAGATCGATTGTTCCAGAACTGTGTTTTTCTAAGGCTAAGCCTTTTGCTGTTCTTTGTTAATACCTAGAGTTTTGCAAACCTGAGTGTTTTGCTTGCACATTGCTTGTTCCACGCTCCTTTATTTAAAATGACACCTACCTCTTACTCATTTTTGTCGATCCAAAATGAAGTTACTTCTTTTTGTCTTCAGCTTGTCACTGTGATTCCTCCTTTCTTTTTCAATTGTACCAATTTTAAACTAAGAAAGCATGGCAAAAATAATATAATTTTTCTGCCTGTAAACTCTTTCATGCCGCAAAAGTCATGTCCAAATTTCAGTTTTCAAATGGGGAAATGACCTTGATACAGCCTTTCTCTTGAAATAGGAAAGGTGCCCCTTTCCTATTTTACGACACCTTTTTATTTAATTTCTACATCACATTCTTCCTCTGCCAATTTGTGGGCTTCAAGTTAGATTCACAAAATGACTTAGGCATCATCTAGAAGGCATTGAGACATCACTGTGGTGATAAGCCCAGGTTGTGCCTTTGTGCTATGAATGACTTGGCCCCTACAGACCTGGCTGTGGGCAGGGTACAAACAGGCTGAAGACGTGACCTGTTAAATACAGCTGTGAGGAAAACTTAGGGAAGTGCTACACTCCCTGCTGCACCTTTGGAGAAGGTGGTACAAAGCCCTTTCAGATGGGTTTGCTGAGAGCTGTGTGCCCAAATTGATGGAATGTAAGGCCTGGGAAAGGTTTTGTCTCTGTCTAATGCTCCAGTGAGTACAATGCTTCCCTAGGATGTCCAGGTTTGTCTTTGTTTCTCCCTTATGAAGACTGGAGTCGATCTCTTTCCCCTCTCAGAATACTGTCATCAGCACCAGGTGCTAGCAGAAGACCTCCTCTGATGAGGCTTACAGCCGTATTGCTCCCCTCCTGAGACAAATCCTTAATCACCAAGGTATTAGGAGCTAGTTTAGATACCTCTGCAAAGCACATCTCCAGGATGAAGCATCTCCAAGGTTAAGCAGCAGCTGAGTGGGATTTAGAATTAGCTTTGTGTGGAGAGTTAGATGGTTTATAGATTCATCCTTTTCCTCCTGTAAAGCTCTTCTCCTTACCTTCAATTCTAGCTCCATCACTATTGTGTGAGTTCACCTATTACTAGTCCACAGGGCAGAATTCTTTTTCCAAGCCATTATTACATTTACAATCACACTGGCTTTTAAAGACACAATGGCTTTGTCATTATGCAGTGTTAAAGTCAATGTTGATTAATTCAACCTAGCATACACTTTCCAGAATTTCACAAAGAAAATGAAAGTGGGTCTTTAAACAGGGTAGGCAGTTTGAACTATAAACTCTAAGCAGTGTAGCTTAACTAGCTCACCACCTTTTGTGTTGCTGCCTTCCACACACCCAGAAAAAGAGAGGATCTATCAACCATCATATTCTAGCAATGCATGTGATGCAGGCAAAACTGAAGACTTTTAAAAAATTTTCTTCCTTTGAAGAAAAGGTTAAATTGCCTTTTACACCTACACCCACACCCACATCCACCCACCCCAACAAACACCCTTATCCAAAAATGGGACCAGTTTTCTCTTCAGAAAATATAAGATTCGCAGTTTTAGGTGGAATGCAAACACACTGACTTAAATTTGGCTTTCCAGTACTTGATGGAAATAGTGTCCTCTCTGCCGGAACACTATGGCACTATGGTATAAATAAAAGATTGTAAATTATTGCTGCCTAACATTATTAGTAATAGATTTTGCTGTGGGGAAGAAGTTGTCCAGTCAAATCTCCTGTCTTAATTGTTAATTATTGTTGTCTTTGTCAAAAAGAAATTCTGTTATGAGACCAGGCAGCTTTATTCAGTTAAAACGTTCCAGGAAGATTCAACACCAAACACATTTAAAAATAAACATTCAGTAACACAATAAAGATATATGCAGTAGCATATCTATTACATGTTTTTCCTCTTTATCTCCAAGCAATGTGTTCTTCCATTCCCGTCTTTTAAGAATGAATACTGTGTTGATGGAAGCTGTGCATTTGACTGTCCTAGGGAATGAACTCTGCTTCTGTAGGTGAGTTAGTAGTGCGTGCTTTCTGCATGTGAACAAGTCTTTGTTTATATAGCCCTGCAAATGCAATCTGGTATTTATTTGGTAAGAAGGCTTAGTTGCAAACTGGTTGTAATCTTGACTTTAAAAATAAGATGTAAGTTTAAGTAACAGTGATCTCTTCCCCTCATAGGAACCTTTTTTCCAGTTCTGGAAAAATCTGAAATTTGTCTTAGTATGAAATTTTACTCACCAGCCCCAAGTGTTCATCCACTTGATGAAAGCCTTTTAGGAAGAAAGTTTTTATCTTTAAGGCTAGGTCCCACTCATACCAACATATCAGTGTGTTTTGACAAAACCATAGCTGTCTACACTAGCATTAGTAAAAATCAAAGGTCACAAATATGAATTTGCTATGGTAGCTGAACAACCTGTCAGGTGTCAATTTAACTGTGCTAACTGTTGGTAGAATTTAGACACGTGCTCTGAGTCTGCTCATCTGTGAAGTAATAAATTCCTTAGCTCCTTACTTTGAGCTGACCATGCATACCACTGCTCAGCTGGTGGGAGGTAACTTTATTGTGTATCTGTGCTTAAATTTCTTAATTAATAACTAAATTAAATTACTTAGTAATAATAACAATAGCAATAACAATAACAATAATAATATAATAATAAATTACTTAATTAATAACTAAATTACTTAAATAATAACTTTATTGTGTATCTGTGCTTAAATTTCTTAATTAATAACTAAATTAAATTACTTAGTAATAATAACAATAGCAATAACAATAACAATAATAATATAATAATAAATTACTTAATTAATAACTAAATTACTTAAATAATAACTTTATTGTGTATCTGTGCTTAAATTTCTTAATTAATAACTAAATTAAATTACTTAGTAATAATAACAATAGCAATAACAATAACAATAATAATATAATAATAAATTACTTAATTAATAACTAAATTACTTAAATAATAACTTTATTGTGTATCTGTGCTTAAATTATCATTTTTTAGAATTCTTTTTAGGATTGCTGGTATCAATAGGAGGTATGTCCAGTGACTGGAAGTTATGTAGGCTTTTATAGGCCATTTTATGGACCTAAAGACTGAAGACACCAAGACAGTTGCTCACCCTCAGCTGTCTGACAGTAATCCTTTCAGACCTCAAGAGTCTGAACAAGATTCTAACTTCTGTGGTAGGGATTGTGACTTTACTTGGCTAGTATAGCAGAATAGTATAGCAATCAGCCCATTCAGGTAGTGACAGTGTATAAACAAAATTTCTGCTTTATTCTCAGAAAATTGTCTCACTGTAATGCCACTGATCTTCTCAAGCATGCAGAATCTATCTTTCTTTTGTTGGATCACATCATTAGCTATTAGCTGTAGATCATGATGCAACTTGTTGACATACATGGAACATATGGCAAATTCCACATTTGAAACACCTTTTTATGAAGAATATCTGTCTGAATTGTGTTTAATATCTGTCCTTTATTCCCCCCTCAACATCAGCTGAAACCCACATGACTCCAATTAATTCATATTTATCTCAAACAGTTTATTGGCAGCAATCTGTTCTCAGTATTGCCAAAATACATAAAACTGTTACAAGTCCCATGATTTTTCATGGTTTTCTTTACAATTCAAATTTGAGATGAATACCTTAACATTACAGTGAGATGAAAAGAAGTGAAAATTACCTTTCAACTCAGAAAAACAAAACAAACCAGAGCTTGGATCTAATTAACCTTAGCAAGAAAAGAAATCACTGAGAATGAAAATCTCTCCAACTCAAAGAAGCCAAAACAAAACCCTCTGAAGTCCTAACAAAACTCTTGAAATAGGATTTAACTGGTACATCAGTGTTGCTCAGGCTGATGTTGATGCTATGTGTGGAGATTAATTTTACCCTCATAAAGGAGGCTTCCTGCCAAATACATGCAGTCTGTTTTATTTATGACTTTAAGTCCAGAAAATCCTGGAAGTTCTCCGCTTTCTCCCCTGTATTTCAAAGAATTAGGTTATGGCAAACATTACAGGGAGTATTTCCCCATGCCCAGATATTTTCTGACATTTTGAGTTCCAAAATTTATGTAGGGCAAAGATTTCTGGGGCTCTGTGTTTATTCTTCACTGTAACTACAGCAAAATTTTCAGATTTAAATAAAGTTGGTACAAAGTTGGATGGATGTAGTCAGCTCACCCCAAGGGGGCTAATAAGCAAGACAATATGAGCAAGCCTCCAGAGAAGAATAGATGGCTTTACCTTTTACTCCAGAGATGTACTCTGAGGGTTTGCATAAGAATAGAGAATTAGAATGAGGGACAGGATTTTTAACATCCCCTTTAGGCAACCAGAACATTGATTCCATCTCAATTTTAACACAGGTGGAACCTGTTCCAACTGTGAGAAGGACTGTCATTTGTAAGTATTTTAATTTTGCTTCTCTGGTAACTGAATTACTTTGGGGAATGAGAGAATAAAAACAAGGGTAACAAATCAGGTTATTTGGACATCTGAAACAGCATTATTAGCTCCCCATCCTCTGCAGATGCATAGACAGAATACTGTATGGGTGATGTTGGGGTACATACAGAGGAGGACAGAGATCTCTCCCTGCAGCCCAGGCTGTTTCACAGATGAGATCCAATGCTGCACAGAACTGTGGTATCTGCTGGCAAAATCTTTATGGGAGGTGCCAGAGGGAGATGTCATGAACGACAGAATGAGATGCAGAACGAGCCCCCCAAGCTGTAAGCTCTTGTTGAAAACTACAGCAGCTTCATTAGCTTCAATACCACTTCTGTGTGTGTGAATACTTTGCCACTGGATGAGTGGCTTTCTTCACTGTATTCCTCAGTATCACTCCAGCTGTCAGAAATTGAAGCTTCCCTGCAGACATAAGCCAAGCCTCAGATTATGGCTCAAAAATAAAGTAATGGGCATAGTGTTAGAGCAGCTTACAACACTTCTGACTGTCATTATTTCTGCTGCTGTTTCTGCTTTGCACCATGCCTTCAAAACCACATGCTTCAGTGCTGGAATCCTCAGTACTTCTGTAAAAGTATTGGAAGAGTAGGATGAGATAATCGTATTCCATTTTGATTTGGGATTGCTAAAAGCTGAACAGACAACAGGGAATAACTACAAGATCAGGACTGTTCTACATAATAATTCCAGATGAAAGCTTCAAGTTCAGCATCTATCAAGAGTAACATAAAGCATATCTGAAAGAGTATAATTTTTCTAGATATCCTGCTAGGCCTGATGATCCCTTATTTTAAAAACAAGATGTGTTATTGAAAGTGGAAGAACTTTAGTATCAAAAGTGACAAAATTGTGCCTGGACATTGGTTACAATAGCGGGTTTGCTTGGCCTAGCTATGAGATCTTTCTCACCTCATGGAAGCTAGATAACTGCATGGCAAACCTGCTACATTGATGAAGAAGGATTTTTTAATTGTTTTTTTCCAAGCAGAAGTTAAAGGCAGGGAAATTTGATTTAAAGATAGTACTGTCTATGCATTGACAGGAAGAATGCTGTGTGTGCTCTTCTCAAAGAAAAATTGTGTGAGGTGAGCCACTCTAAAAATTCACAACTGCAAAGGTCTTTCAAAAAGCCTCTTCTCCTCAAGTCACTCAGTCCCTTCTTTCAAATCATGTCTGCTAGAATGGGGAGGTCCCATCTCTTCCACTCCCAGACTTCTCACTTGCTTCTGATTTGTCTCTGACACTAGACCCTCTTTTGGGACAATTCAATTTGTTAACCAAGAAGAAAAGAAAATAATGTTTTGGAGTTTATTTTTTTTCTCTACATTAGAGAGCTGTGTTACATAGGAGTCTGACAAACACCAGAACTGGTGCCGAAGTGGAGATGTGTGGAGGATATGAATGGATGAATGTATGGAAGATGTATATCTGAAGGGAGGGTGTCAAGAGGATGGAGGCAGGCTTTTAGTCGCAGTGCTGAGCGGCAAGACGAGAAGAAATTGGCAGAAACAGGAACGCAGGGAGTTCCACCTGAACATGAGGAAGAACTGTATTGTGTGGGTGAGCAATCACTGGAACAGATTTGCCAGAGAGGTTGTGGAATCTCCCTCAGTGGATATATTCAAGAACCACCTGGATGCAATCCTGTGCCAATTGGACATCCAATCCATATGCTCTAGGATGCCCCTGCTTGAGCAAGGAGGTTGGACCAGATGACCTCCAGTGGTACCTTGCATCCTGACCCATTCCACAATTGTGTGGTTCTGTGAAGTGTCTGGACCTTCCTCTTTTAGCCACAAGGACCTGTTAGACTTACTTATTCATCTTTTATGGCTTAATCCTCTCTAGCAAATGGAGGTACTAAGAGAAATTAATGAACTCATTTAATTTGCATGTGAGATGTCTTTAGTGAAACTGATTTTGGAGAGAGGTGCTCTGTTTTATTTTCAAGATTCATTTGGATCTCTGCTACAGTGCCTTTTTTACAGAGAGTTGCCAAAATGAGGGATTCAGCACTAACCTCATGTGTTTTACATAATTACCATTTATATTTTCTAAAGTGGCCTTTGAGGGGAAAAAAATAACTGTATGAAAACTGTTCTAGAGGAGAAAATATACAAATATTCTCCAAGTCAGCAAAAAATACCTGCAAACTTTCAATGAAGTGTTATTCTGCAGGGACATCTACAATTTTATAGGATGCAATTTCACAGTTCAAGCTTGGTTTGCCATGTGTGGAGAGCAGGCTGATTGCATCAGGTGGTGGATCATTGTAAGCTCATTGCCACAGAGGACATAAAGGGTCTTTCCCCACAGCAGTCACAAGCAGTGACATGGTAAAGTGGTTTGGCCAGGCTGTTATTGGTGGAGGGAAAGTTCTCAAAGCTGAAATATGAAATGAGTGGAATGAAAAATATAGATTTTTTTCCCCCTAATTAAGATCTTAGGATTTTTGTAGCAATGACATGCTTTACAGTTTAGGAATGATGACTGCCTCCTGTCCTCTCCAGTTGCAAGACCATATTTGGCACCTCACCACTCAAAATACTTCACAGTTTCCCTTCAAAGTGCTTTTTAAAGTCCTTCTTCCTTCCCATCCTAAATATCTGTTGGAGGGCCACTGGTAAACTTTGACTTTTTAGCTAACTGCCAGTTCTAGTAATTACTGTATCCTGAAACTGGGTGGGATCTTCTTTTATTCTGTATTTGCACAATAACTTGCATCTATTTTTGTCCATAAATATGATGAGCCAGACTAATGCAAATAATAAATATGTATAATAGTAAGCCAGCTGTACTGGCCTGAAAGTTTATCTTTGTATTATTTAAATACAGATATTGACATATAGACCTAGTGTAATGAATCATCACATTTTGACAACTGCATAGAATAAGATATAGCAGCTGATTCTTAGGAGATGCATATAATGTGCTGAAACAAGTCATTCCACTAACCTAACCTTCTACCTGACAGGAATTAATGGAAGGTGGATACCAGAGAAGATTGTTTGTCAAAACCAATATGGAGGCCAGCCTTTAAGTTTATGATGGAAGCAGGATGCTACAATTTTTACAAGAATTTCTGAACTTGCTTGGAGTGATATTTCTTTCTGCTGATATTATTGGTTAGCTTATCCACCTCTGCTCTCCATTTTCCTCTTTGTATCCCAGNATTAGAGAGCTGTGTTACATAGGAGTCTGACAAACACCAGAACTGGTGCCGAAGTGGAGATGTGTGGAGGATATGAATGGATGAATGTATGGAAGATGTATATCTGAAGGGAGGGTGTCAAGAGGATGGAGGCAGGCTTTTAGTCGCAGTGCTGAGCGGCAAGACGAGAAGAAATTGGCAGAAACAGGAACGCAGGGAGTTCCACCTGAACATGAGGAAGAACTGTATTGTGTGGGTGAGCAATCACTGGAACAGATTTGCCAGAGAGGTTGTGGAATCTCCCTCAGTGGATATATTCAAGAACCACCTGGATGCAATCCTGTGCCAATTGGACATCCAATCCATATGCTCTAGGATGCCCCTGCTTGAGCAAGGAGGTTGGACCAGATGACCTCCAGTGGTACCTTGCATCCTGACCCATTCCACAATTGTGTGGTTCTGTGAAGTGTCTGGACCTTCCTCTTTTAGCCACAAGGACCTGTTAGACTTACTTATTCATCTTTTATGGCTTAATCCTCTCTAGCAAATGGAGGTACTAAGAGAAATTAATGAACTCATTTAATTTGCATGTGAGATGTCTTTAGTGAAACTGATTTTGGAGAGAGGTGCTCTGTTTTATTTTCAAGATTCATTTGGATCTCTGCTACAGTGCCTTTTTTACAGAGAGTTGCCAAAATGAGGGATTCAGCACTAACCTCATGTGTTTTACATAATTACCATTTATATTTTCTAAAGTGGCCTTTGAGGGGAAAAAAATAACTGTATGAAAACTGTTCTAGAGGAGAAAATATACAAATATTCTCCAAGTCAGCAAAAAATACCTGCAAACTTTCAATGAAGTGTTATTCTGCAGGGACATCTACAATTTTATAGGATGCAATTTCACAGTTCAAGCTTGGTTTGCCATGTGTGGAGAGCAGGCTGATTGCATCAGGTGGTGGATCATTGTAAGCTCATTGCCACAGAGGACATAAAGGGTCTTTCCCCACAGCAGTCACAAGCAGTGACATGGTAAAGTGGTTTGGCCAGGCTGTTATTGGTGGAGGGAAAGTTCTCAAAGCTGAAATATGAAATGAGTGGAATGAAAAATATAGATTTTTTTCCCCCTAATTAAGATCTTAGGATTTTTGTAGCAATGACATGCTTTACAGTTTAGGAATGATGACTGCCTCCTGTCCTCTCCAGTTGCAAGACCATATTTGGCACCTCACCACTCAAAATACTTCACAGTTTCCCTTCAAAGTGCTTTTTAAAGTCCTTCTTCCTTCCCATCCTAAATATCTGTTGGAGGGCCACTGGTAAACTTTGACTTTTTAGCTAACTGCCAGTTCTAGTAATTACTGTATCCTGAAACTGGGTGGGATCTTCTTTTATTCTGTATTTGCACAATAACTTGCATCTATTTTTGTCCATAAATATGATGAGCCAGACTAATGCAAATAATAAATATGTATAATAGTAAGCCAGCTGTACTGGCCTGAAAGTTTATCTTTGTATTATTTAAATACAGATATTGACATATAGACCTAGTGTAATGAATCATCACATTTTGACAACTGCATAGAATAAGATATAGCAGCTGATTCTTAGGAGATGCATATAATGTGCTGAAACAAGTCATTCCACTAACCTAACCTTCTACCTGACAGGAATTAATGGAAGGTGGATACCAGAGAAGATTGTTTGTCAAAACCAATATGGAGGCCAGCCTTTAAGTTTATGATGGAAGCAGGATGCTACAATTTTTACAAGAATTTCTGAACTTGCTTGGAGTGATATTTCTTTCTGCTGATATTATTGGTTAGCTTATCCACCTCTGCTCTCCATTTTCCTCTTTGTATCCCAGCAACATTTCTAGCATGTGCATATTTCACATAATATTGTAAATGTAACCTGAACCTGCAAGTTATTTTCAATATAGAGTTCAAAACTTTTAAACCTTGATTGCACAAACCTCTACTGTTCAGCTTGGCATGGGCTTGCAGCCAGATGTGATCCCAGTGGTTCCCTGTGTCCAGGAAAAATAGTGATGCCGCAGTAGCACTCCCTTGTCCCCACAGAAATAGAAATAGGTAACTGCTGTCCCTGCTCTGGGTCATGGGCCAGCAGAGAGATGATGAAACAAAGTAAAGCTACTTGGCTAATACAGTAAATACTATAAAATTGCAGGCACTGAGCCAGACCATTTGTAAAAGTGTCATGGGATGAATAAAAGAGCAGATGACAGAGCATATTCGCGGAGGCCAGAGGACCACACAAACTTTAGGAATTATTAATAATATTCTTGTTAGCATATTGGCCAAGACAAACCACAGTATCACAAAAGCTTAGATAGGCAAGCCAGTCTTCTTGGGGGGATCAGTTGGTTGAATGGATCAGTTGTCTGATCGAGAGTGCAAAGAGATTTCAAAGTTATTGCAAAGTACGGAATTCCAGTTGTGTTCTGGAAGCACTCTAATTTGGAAATAGTAGTGGGGCATAGTGGGACACAACCTATTACAATTTTCAACAAATAAGTAGCTACCCACTTACCAGTCTTTCTGTCAACAAATTACTGGTGAGGAAAGATGGAAGCTAAGGACATGTCTGCATGTCTGCAACCCGATTTAATGTTGAAAGTATCAAGGCAGAGCATAAGAATGACCATAGTGGGTTGAACCAAAGAACCACCTAAGCCGCTATCTGAAAGTGGCCAAAAATGGATAACACTTTTGGATAAGGGATGGGAAATACTGTAGTTAATGAAATCATAGTTAAATAGTTAATGAACTCCAGCAATCTGCACCTCATGTATTTCTCTGATCATGGGAATTTTCACTGTCCTTAACAGGTATTGATGCCTTGTCCTTTTATGACTCTATATTGGCACCCATGATGTGCTGTGTCAATAAGCGATTTAACTGTACTTTCAGAGAAGAATATCTCATTTCATTAATTTTCAACATACCACCATAGCTTTTCATTTGATGTTCCTTAATTCTAAACAGACGTATCTGTTGCAGTTGTATCACCTCCTGTTGTATCTTTGTGATGTGCTTTTAATTATGCTGTATCTTGATTAACATGGCTTCACTGCAAAGGTTGCCAGCACAATATTTTTCATGGTATTGATAACAGAGTACACTCCAGAGTCTGGTCAAATATACAGGGATGCATATTAATTGCCATCAGATTATCAGCAAGATGGCATTCCACTGTTGAGCAGCAAAGGACAAGGGTAGTTTTCCAAAGAGTCAATTTCAGATCCCAAGTGGACACAAAAAACTTCCTAAAATGCTTGTTTTTAATTTAGTACCCATTTTTACCAGAAGGTCATGATAGATATGAGGTCTGTCAAAAGAAATGTTGGAAAAAAATCCTATTTTTCTGTGGTCTGGAAAATTGTTTACATTTCCACACTACAGAAACATCAGGGAAGTTGGAAATGCATGCAATTAACACCATAACTGAGAAATGAAGCTGAACCCCATTCCACATTAATTGTACATATTCCCCGCTTCCATGATTTTGGCGTTCACCTAATTCAAGCTGTTCTAAGGGTCAGAAAGGATCTGACATTTGTGTAGTTGAACTTACTGGATAGATTTTCAGACAGCCTTTGAAGAGAAGTATTGGTACTGTGGAATATTAAGGTAGGTAGTTTAACCAGGATTTTGTGGAATTGTGTTGTTTATATGGCTTGTTTTATACTAGCAAGAGTTCTTGCACTGAGGGAAAACCAAACGCAATCAGTTCCTAGTCACCCTTTTATGCTATTGATTTCACAGGCTTCCATCACATCCTTCTTTGGGCATCCTTTTTCTCAAGCTGAAAAGCCTTAGTCTGATTATCTGTTCCTTGTACAAAACTATTCCACACATTTGATCTCCCATATTTCTCTTCCTTGAAATTTTCCAGTTCTTGTGTTTGGACAAGGGGCCCAACATGACACACAGCATTCAAGCTGACTGTCGCCATGTGTTTATATATAATAATGGAATAAGGATGACTCACACTTTGTTCTTGCTGTCCTTTTTGGTAGATTCAACAGGTAAGGTACTTTTAGATCAGTCCTTCTGATTAGCAAATTGACACTTTTTCCTTTCTTGTTTGACTAGCTATATCTAAGATCTTAGGAGTCAATGATTTATGTAGAACCTCAAACAGAATTGATCACAATTTCATATTTTCCATGATCAACCTCTAAGACTTCAGTGCCATCATGCAAGTGACTTCTGAATCATATCCTGTTTTATATGAGAACTGCTTTGTCAGAATTACTAACTATATGAAATACAAAAGACATCTTTCTAGGTGTCCAGTTACCACATTTATCTTCAACAGAAATAAAACTAGATTAATATATGATTGTTAAGATATATTTAATTTTAAACCTATTGTATCTTTTAAGATCAGTTTTCTATATGATTTCCTTCACGATTTTGGGTGGAAAAACCTCCTAATTCCAGGTGAACTCCATGAGAAGAATGATTTCAAGTGAAGTTTGCTCTGAGGTTTTGAAATTATTTGGATCTGAAGCTCCCAGTGAGACTGAAAAGGGTAAAGTTGAAACTGTGTGGACTCAAATCAAGAAAAAATGTACAGATAAACTCCCCATGAGAGCAACCTCTTGAGTTTCAATGAAATCTAGTGACAATGAGCTCAGATAGTTTCCAAGTCCCCAGTGCTTTGCCTGCAGCATGAAATTACCAACTCTATTTTCATTCTTACCTCGACTTGGTTTTCATGGTTCATTGTGCAAGAATGAACAATGATTTCTTTTGTCAGTCATCCAACTGAAAATTGTTTTGCTTATTATTCAATATAAATTGTTCCTCTGCTAAAACATAAGATATCAGCATGTGAGGATTTATTGCCCAATTTTACCTCTCACAATTCTAAAACATGAGAGCAGTACTTGCTGCTTTGGTAGAGAATGAGAAACATGGTAAAAGGGAAAAATGTAGGTTTCTGTACTGTACAGAGACAGTATTAAATAGCTCCCAAATTTGCTATAGTTCATACCATTAACTCTGGAAATCCATTACTTTGGAAGTGGATTATAGAAAAACACCATCTTCATATTGAATAGGAAAGGATAAGTTTTCCAAAGTATTGTGGTGAAATAGGAGGCAACATCCTGTTGACTCAGCATCCTTTGAACTTGAAACTCCTAATAAAGGACCGGGAAAGGTACAGCTGCAGTTATGCAGCCTGAACATAGCATATGACATCTGAGTGAAGAATAACCTCTGAGTTACAGCTAAGTCTAGCAATCCAGCTCACGGAATTTAGAAAGATAGTGGTCTTAAGTTTTCTCTTTACACATTCCACTACTAAAATCAGAATTATTCTTGATCACTTATGTGGACAACTGAGAGTTTGATCTGAGCCTGATAAATTTAAAGACATCTAGTTATACTGAGGTAGCCTTTTGCCTTTGAGAAGGCCCAGAGGGTATAATTATCATGAAGTAAATGTACCTTACCATTGCTATGAAACTCCTTAAGTTATAGCTGCACCAGCTTTGTGGTGTGACCACAATGAGAGATTAACACTTCTCTGACAAAGAAATCCAATAAGAGCTAAAGCCACTAAACAAATTAACTGGTTTGTGATATATCATTAGTACAGGTATTTTTTGGTCTGAGTTGTAAAAGACACAAGGAGGAAACTGGTCTTATTTTCAATTTTTTTTATATTTTGCATTAAATGGTTACTTGATAGACAGCATAAACTATTATTGAAGAATAGTCCAAACTCCAGGACTGTTTGATTGAAATCTCTTCTTGCTAAGGTGTAGAATAAAGCCTTTCTCTTCTGTATTTTCTTTCCAACCAAAGAGTTTTGAAGTTTTTTTCCTTAACAGTGAGACAGGTTCAGCAGAAAAAGTAGAAGTTATATTTTTATCCAGTTAATAGTTCGATCACCAAGCAATTTAAACTCCTCTGGAGCTGCAGGGAAGGGCAAATATAGAGTTTGAGTAAAGAACCTATTGTAAGTGAAGGGGTTCTCACCTTGTTGTCTGTGCTGCCTATCACAGTCTCAGGAACTAATTGAAAAGGATTTTCAGAAAGAGTCATTTTGGGTTGGTTGTACAAAACATCTGTACTTTTGGATTGTCTTTGGAAATTTACTGGGGGACCATTTTTCAACCGACCACTGTCATAAATGCTTTCTGTTGGTGGGTACCACTACTCAGAATAGCACAAACTGGTGCACAAAGAAAAATCACACTGGAAGATGTCAGGTGGGCTTTTGGGCTTAAAGTAAGTACACAAAACTGAAGGCTAGAGAAATTTTCACTCAAGCAAAAATCACTGTTGTAATAAACTCCATGTTTAAATTTTTAGAAGGATATGTCTGTGTCTGGGAGAAGCAAGAACAGGTTCCTTCAAGAGGGAGGACAAGTCAGGAATCAAGTGACCTTCACAGAGGCAGGATGCTCATCAGTTAGGCACTGCCCCACAAGATCTGAACAGATTCAGGCTGGTGATAGTGGCAGGCTTCATCAGGACAAGACTTGTGGGTGCTCTTGGGGTTCTGACATAAGAATACTATAATCTAAGCAAAGCTGCCATGAGTCTAAATCTTCTAGTTTTGCTTTGTGTTTTTTTATTGTGGTATGGGTTTAACTTCAAGCCAGTGATGAAACATCTAAAAACTGATGATAATTTGTATTTGGATCCAAATACTCTTATCACTGTGGGCTGATTATTTGAAAGCAGACTGTAATTTTGTGCTTTGTTGCACCTCTTCAAAGCAAATTCAACCCATGTGTCCTCAGGCAGGTTTGCAAATGGATGTCACTTGAAGGATTCTTGGTTTCAGTGGCAACTATTCATGGTATCACAGGATGCCAAAAGCAGTACCCAATCCTTCTTATTTAAGTTGCACACTTCATCACTGGGAATTTGTAAAAGAAAACAATTCCCATTACTTCTGAAACTCTTGAACTGAGATTATTTGTACCCCATCTGCCGACTCCAAAGCAATAATTAACTAAGCACACTATTTCCTGAGCAATTTATAATGCTGGCAGAAACAAAACGGTTGTTTGGCATGACTAAAGGTATCTTTTAGCAGAGATATATTATCAAGGCCCTGATTTCCTATAATCAGTAAAATTCTAAAGTGCCATAGGAGTTTTGGCCTAATTTCACTGGTTAGGAAACACCACTGTAAAGATAGCATATTACTGCATAGGTCTTGTTATATAAACCGTAGATATTAAACTGAAACAGATGTGTTGATTTCAGTTTGGCTCAAAACACACACAAGAAACCAGTGTTTGCCAAATGGAAAAGGATAAAAAGCAGTTGATAAAATGTTATTTTTATGCATCTGAGATAATTACAACCAGTAGGCAGTGAAACAAAATTAAAATCTATAAAGAATAAGCTGGCAGTAGCTGACAGTAGATGCTACAGAGGGAGGTAAAATCCTTGTCAGAGAACCAAGGCAGTAGACAAGTAGAACTATGTAAGGAAAAATTGCATTTTCTATAAAGCTCATGACATAAGGTTTAATACTAATTTATGATGACTTTCATGTCTACAAAAGGTATTAATGATTGTAACATTAGCCTTCTTTTTCAACTCTATCCATAGTATTTCACTTAATGACCTTGTGCAGTGCTATGTCTCTCGAAAGTAAATACTTCTCTTTCTAATTGGAATTTATTGCCTCTTAATTTGCAACCCTATGTTGTTATATATGGGACAAGTTTAATAAAAGGAGAGATTGATCAGTTTATTACTATACTAGTAGTAATTTTGTATACCTCCATCAAGTCTCCTGTTACTCTTGTTCTGTCTGGGTTAATCTCTCATCCAATATAAATCCCACTTTACCTCTATCTCTACTCTGAAATTCATCAATCTCTGCTTTATCTTTCTTGAGAGTGAGTCAACCACAACTGAGCTCAATATTACAAGTCAGAATTGATCATTTTTATATGGTGCTATATATTTCCTATATTGTTTCTATCCATTTTAAAATTCAGTATTTTAAAGTAATTCTTAAAATGTAGCATTTTTCTTTAAGGCGAGAAGTCTTCTTATAAGTTCCAGCACACAGAGGTACATGCAAATTGAATTTTTATTTGGTCTTTTCAAGAAATTTTTTATAGCAACACTTTGTTTTCCTCAAGAGTTGAAAACTAATGAGCTCTGTCAAATTGGACAGCATTGTGTGTAGGAAACTGTTACAGGAAATGCTGATTAGTTAGTGAGCTAAAACCATCGCCACAATTTGCTGTTGATTGTCCTAAGCAGGCAGTTAGTGAGTTTATCTACAAGATAACTCTTAAACAGAATATATTTAGCTAGTTAGATTCAATAACAGGGAATCACATTTATTTGATGGAGTGGGCAGAATTATATTTTGAGTGATGGTCTAGGGAGAGCAACAGAGTGGATGTTAATATTATTAGTTTAGAAGCAGCTATTTTTCTGAATTGGGGTTCTGAGTGTACTTACTGTGATATGGAAGCAAGTCAGTAAAGTATCTATGTCAGTATCTATGTATCAAAATCACCTGGGATTCTAAAGAAAATCAGTAGCAGATATGTTTGGAAAAAATTTAACAGAGACTTAGATGCATCTTAAAAGTGATAGATATGGGCTTGGTGCTGTAGACAGATCTGCCTTTCTCCTGTGTGTCCTTCACTTGGAGTACAGCACAAAACAGGTCTGTGTGTTTTCTACTTCACCCTAATTCTCATACTGATCTCACACAGAGGGCCGTGCCCTGCATGTACCAAATCAGCACAATGCTGGCTTTTGCTTTGCTCGGAGGGAGCAGAATAATACAAGGGCACTTTTGGGTATACTGCTGCCCAGAAACTCATGACTGAAAACTACTGTGTGTTCAGTGCTTATCTAAACAGGATAGCACTGTACAGAGATGTTTCTTATTAGTGTTCTGTCTCTGATGTTCTAGCCACATCTCGAGGGTTTGAAGGCTTTTGGAGTTTTGTGATGGATGTTTTCCAATAAGACACATTTACATGATCAACTGTAAATGTGTTAAGACAGATCTTATACTGAGTCCAATCTGTAGTGTTACTATTTCTTTCAGTACTTGATTTATATTTTGACAATGACTACCTACTAAATCAATTATTTCACTTTGACCAAAATGTTGTTTTATTGCTAATATTTGCAGTTCTGTCGTATTTCTCAATTTATTCTACCTTCTTCTCTAAATCAGTCTCAACAAAATAGGAAAAATTATTACAGAAAATTTTTGGTTTGAATCAGCTGCAGCCACAATTTTGTGCTAAGGAAACTGATATCATGATGAGACAATTCATTAATTGATGGTACTATAAAGCTTCCCATTCTTTATAAAATTTAGTTCTGTTTAATAAAAGCAACTTGTGAGCAGCTGATCATAAGAAAATGAATGATGCCTAAAAGCTATGTTGGAACAGTCATCCCACAGTCTCACATCTTTTTTTTTTCTTATTAGATCTATAATTAATCCTCACTTATACCAAATGTGTGTGACTCAGACACACTGACAGAGGGCTGATGACAAAACATGTTATTGTTGATGCTGTAAAAGATGCACTATGAGCATCTTCCAAGGTTTGGAGAACACCCCCTTGTTCAAGCTGTTTACTCAGTAATCACAAAATCACAAGAACTGTCTCAATGCACTCTTCAGAACAACCTTTTTTTAAAAAAATTATTTATTTATTTTTAGGATTAAGACAATCTTTGATGAGATTCCAGAAATACTTCTTTCCCTATTTGCTGGATATTTTTTCTATATTTAGGCAATTGGTAGGAGTAGCCAACTCAGGTAAAGCAGCTGATCAGCCAGGCTTCACATCTCTATTTACATCCCTGAAACCCTGGAGGACAGAAAAGTCTTTTAATTGGTGAGTCAACCTCAGTAGGAACATGCTTTTAGGAAATGAGGCCTAGACCGTTCCCTTCACACCGGGCACACTTGCTCTGGTTGCCATGGTAATCTGCTGGAGCATGCTAGGTCCAATGATGTGGAAAACAAGATGGCTTCCTCATTTGTTTAGCCTTAAGGAAAATTACAGATATTAACAAATCATTGCAGGGCTAACAGACACTCTGAAGACCTGACCTAAATAAACAGCATCTTGTCAGATTGCTAATAGCTGCCCAAGTTTTACTTCTGTGACTCTCCTGAAAGTACTTAGTTAATGAAGATTTTATTACCCTAAATATTTGTTTTTCTCTACCTGCAAGTTAAATCCTGTACTTTGAATGTTAGGGTGGACTTTCTATTCAGTGGGGTGCGTTTAATACATCAATCATTTGGAAAGATATTTAAATGTTAGAAAAACAGCTGACACTTTTGCAAGTATAAAACCAAAACAATGGGTTGCTCTTGTCACTGTTCCCTGGGAAGGACTTTTTGTATTTCAAAGAGAGCTCTTCCCTGGTGCAGAGCAGCTGACACGCTCCTCATGGTGGTAGAGTGAGGTCTCAGCCTCCTTGGCCTCCGTGGGGCTGTGGCGGGAGACGAGTCTCTGAGGGAGGAAACATTACATGTAAACTTGGTGCTTTGAGGATGGGGAAAGAGGAAAATTAAAAGCAGGCATGAAAAAAAGCATACTAATGAATAAACCCATCTGTTAAAAATATAGGAGGAAGTGACAGCCAAAATCTGTAACAGCAGATACAACGGTGGTAGGCTCATATGGGGGAACTGCAAGGTCAGTAGAAAAAAAGATTACATCTTTCAAGTTTTCTCTTGAAAACTGGTTAAATGGTCTGTAATTTCAAAGCAGCCGATTTGTTGGTGCCATCCACTTCCTCAGAGCCTGCTCCCTGGGGAATGAAAGATGAAGGTGAGGAATTTCACAAGCTGCTGAAAGGAACGTTTAAAAAAAGACTTGTTTTGGTAAGCCTTCCACATACCATGTCTTTACTGGGGACTCCCAGTGTCCTCTGGAATCTGAACAATAGAAGAAAGCAATTAACAGAGAAAACACATGGGACAAGTTTACTGCTTCCTTGATTGAATTGTGTCAGTGACAGATACACATATGAAGGCACACACTCCTATCTAGCTCTGTGCAATTTAGTACATAACTGGAGAAACTACTCCTTTGGCTTCTTTGCTAGTTTTAAAATGCAATTTCTCTTGTTCCCAGTTTGGTCCAGGTATTTGGGAGATTCTGGGTGAAATTCTGCATTGTAATCAATGCAGGATGATTTTCTAAACTGTAGAAATTACCAACACTGAGTGTTCCTTTTCACATCTAAAAGAGCAGTCCAAGGACTGCAAGACCTAATTAAATGAGATGACCTCTCCATGAAAAAAATTAACCACATTCCAGTATCATCATAGTTATGCCGAGAATCTGAATTGTTCAGATTCTTATGAATTATTTCAACAGAGATTCTTTCCAAGTCTATGAATTTCCTTGCTCTAAAATTCACCCTTGCAACTGAAATAACAGCATGCATTTCTATTGTTTTTCAAGACAACTTGCAATTTCAACAGTCAGGGCACACATGGGCTTAGCAGAGTGAGCAGGAAACCTGGTGGATCCGGACACTTAATACAACCATCCAAATGTTATTTCTTCATTGTGTTCTGGATTTTCTATTATATTAATATATTATGATACTGTACAACTTACACCAGGTATACTACCTGCATACATAATTGCACTTGCACTTTTCCTTTCATATTGTGTATCGATTATGTAAATCTCAAAAAACAGCAGTGGGCACTGTGACTGATTTCTTTTCTTAGTGTACCAAATTTACTTAGTTCAAATATCCTTTAATAAAAAAGATAAAATGTTGTGTTTGATTTCATGCATTAGTTGTATCACTACTGTTATCCCAGAGGTCTTTATTTTTTTAAAAAAACAACCCTCTTTTATGTGTGTCTTTCTTACCAGGTGTAGCTGTGATAACATTGCATTGTGATTCTCTCTGCTCTGACATTGCAGGTGTAAAATTTCGGATATGCCCATGTTAATGTGTCATCTTTAATGATGGACAAGATTTACAAATTGAGTAGAATAAGGAGAATTCTGGTTTGGTCATGGGTGGACTTAAACCAATTCGATGTACTCAATTAGCTAACCAAAGGTTTGGGTTTACAGCTGAAATGCATCCAAATATTAGCTGCTCATATGTAAAGCTACAAATATCCTGAGACAAATTCAAAAGTATTTTACGAGAATTCTGCAATATTTTACCCTTTTTTCTTGGAAAGATACAGCCCTCAACTCTAGATATTCCTATGGAGCATTTGTCTTGTATCACTAAGCATGTTAAGAGGTAATGTGAACGTGTATAAAGAAGGAATTACTCCCTGCACATTTTCAACAGTGAAAGCTTGGTTCTCATTCAGTTAGGCATTACAAAGAGCTCTGGGTGCACTATTATTTTCATTTTAAATGATTTGTCTATCACAATATCATTGAGTTCTCAACCTCTTGGTTCTGGGAAAGCGAAATATTTGAACAGTATTCTCAGAGCTTCAACTGGCTAAAGGATGAAAATCACTTATAGTTCTTGCAGAAAGGTTGGTTATATATTAAAAAAAAAGAAAGAAGGAAAGATCAGTTAAAAATGAATGAGGAAAGAATGAAGCCAAAGATAATGATATTAATAGAAGATAATGATTGAAAAAGGAACTTGATGATTTGAAAAATGTTTAGAAAGTCATTCAATTATTGCTCATAAGGAGAGATGAAGTTGTTGGATGTGGCTTTGTGCTGTTATACTTTGTAAATCTTTCCTCTCTAATGAATCACTTCTTTCATTCTGGTAGAGAGGAAGACTAACATTTTCCTCCTCTAATTATGCCATGCGTTCATTCCTTAGTGCATTCTGGACCCTCAAGACTTTGTATAACTGAGTACTGTGGAACAGGCTCTTGAAATTCTTGGATGATTGTAGCTAGGATGACTCTCTGGAAGGGACAAAGCCTGGCTACAATGTCTGATCTATGGACCATTCTCTTCAATTTGGGCTGACAGCTTTGTCCCTTCCCTAGGGTCTCTATTGTCATTTCTAGATTTCCTGTCTTTTTTTTTTTTTTCTTGTGATGATCAATTCTATAAAAATAAAATATTATTTCTATATTATTTATATTGTGGAAAATATTTTGATATTCCTTGCATTTTTCGTCATGTAGTGGATCTTGGGAATTAGAAGTTTATTTAAGGTCAGAAAGGAGACAACCACAACAAAGGATATGAAAAAAAGGAGAAAAGAAAATGAGAAAGAAAAGAAAAAAGAGAAGAAAAATAAAGGAGAATGAGAACTTTTTCTGTCTGAGCAACTGATATTTTCTCTGCAATGAAGGAAACAAGTGAAGGATGAAGTTACCTCAAACATGAGCATCCTTGGGGTGGGGGGTCGAGGAGAGTGTGGGAGGGAAGAAATTAGTATGGAAACACTACTCAGAGCAGCCTAAAGCCTTTAGCTGGTTGGGGATCCTTGTCCTGACTTATGGTTGGGCAGAAACAAATGAGATTTTCCACCCTGGAGGGCAGGTGGTAGCAGAGATTTTGTCTTAAAAATCTCCCATATTCTGTTCAAATCAAGGTTAAATTCAACAGGGTTTCTCTACTGGTCTTTCTTTTCCCATGTGTATTGGGAAGTTACTATCTTTTGTCAGGTCCAGAAGTAGATATTACCTCTGCCTGTATTTAGGAGACTCAAATATTTATTTTTTCAGGCAAAGTAGTCAGTAATAACTAGTTCCAATTGTAGTTCTTGTTATTATTTCCTCACCACTGTTATAAGATATTCATACCTTTCTGAAATGAGTCTTATCTTGAATTCTTCTTGTGTAGTTTCTCTCCCAGTATGATTTTTATGTTATTATTTAAAACTTGAACATAAAAGATGGGCCATTTCTAAACAAGTCAGAGAAGAATTCCATTCTCTTTTGTTTCCTTTTTGCTGTTTTTGCATTTCATTAAGAAGGAGATTTGAAAGGTGTCATTTGACACAAAAAGACTTCAGTAAGAGGCAATGAACCTCAGAGTGTTGGAGAAATAAATATTTCCCATGCCATGTGTAATTCTGAACTTTAGAATATGATCCAGTCATTAAGAAATGCACTGTAGCTTAAAAACTTTAACCTCACAGAGAGGGATAAAGTTGAAAGTAGTTGCGGAATTCTGGTGATGGTAATCCCTTTCTCCTCAAGGAATAACTGTGCAGACTTCATTTTACATTAGTGTCTTTTTTAACTTTTAATTCATGTTTCTGAGCTTTCTCTCAGTCTTTGTTCTGTCTCTTAAGAAATTATCCTCCCTTTCCATTATTTGCCTAATGTCATGGCTTGCGAAAAACAAAACCACTTTTCTTCTTTTTCCTCTTTATATCCTCTCCCTCTCTACAATTTATATTCATTTGTTTATCTGCCCATTATAATAGATGTGTCACTTGCACTCACTGCTGAATGCCAACTGCATGTGGACCTTAGCCACTCTTCTTCTGACCATGGCTGTTTGTCACAGATCTTTCGGTATTTACTCTTTCTGCCGCCAGTAACTGTGTTTGTAATTCTTTTGTTTCCTGTGTACACAAACACAGATTATTCAAAATCCCCTTCTTTCTGTCTCCAGAGACTAATCTTCATTATATGCTTTCATTTTCATTGAGTATTACCTTCTCTATCTCATTGTCTTGTTTTTAATTATGGTATATGTTAGTCATGTTTTGATAGATGGTTGCCCAAAACACCAGAACGATGTTTAAATTACCATGGTCAGACATCAGCTGCTTTTTCCCTAGAGTGCAATTCCTCCTCTTTGTAAAAGTATCCCCATATTTCTGCTCAGCTGTATGTAAAAGGATAACACATACCACATGGGTACTAACAATTGAATTCTCTAAGGAATAATTTTTCTGAAGTCTAAAGTTTTATCAAAAGTGGTTAGAGCCACTACCACAGTCCAAAGAGGTTTTCTTTGGTGCAGGTCTTAGGGGAGGACAACATCAATCCAGTCAGGAGTTAAGATCAAGAAGACTTTAATTATGACTGAAAAGTCAGAGATTTCCTTAGCTGGTGGTTGGGTTTTTTTGTTCATGTGTTTTTTTGTTTTATTTTTTTCTTTCTTCAGTTTACTTTTGCAGACCAATGAGAAATGTTTGCTGGCATTTTCAGAAAAAACAGCTGGGGTCTGCTTCTAGACATTAAGCTGAGTATAATGTAAATATCCTATAAATATTCATGTTAAATCAATCTGTTAAGCTTGGTATGCATCCCACAACCTTTGCACAGAACTTTACAAAAAATGTTAGACTGTCTCAGTGCTTGCCAGCACAATGTGGGTTGACACTGCAAGAAGGGAGCAAAAAACTGATTGCCTGGAATCATGAAGGAAAATTCTTCTTGAGTGGCCAGGGACCTGATCTACACCACTGTCAAACCAAATCAGGGAGTGTGAAGATATCACTTGGAAATTGAAATTGTTCTCCTCAAAAACCTACCTAGTCACAGGAATCTCCTTTTCAGCAAGAAATGGCGCAAAGGGAGAGACCCGTGTGGGTTGCTGATCTGGGAAAGTACAAAGTGTATACTTTGGTCTTCATCCTACTCTCTCCAAAGTCAAATGCTTTTCTGTATCTATATTCTTCTACTTAAAGCAAATCAAAAAGTTGCCATAGCTTTGCCTATTGGTGTCAGCTACTTTCTTTGGTTTCCTTTTCTGTCTTGCACTCCCTTGGGTCACCTCTGTGCTCTGGCTTGTGAGATTCTGAGAGCTGAACTGTGCTTCTAACCTGACACACAAACACAAACATGGACACTTTGAGTCATGTGGGAAGCTTATACTGCATTCAAGTCATGCAGTCCATTGAAGACTGCTTTTTTTTTAGTAGCTGGTAGTCTTTTCCCAAAAAAGGATGAATAATTGTAAATTGCACTTCCTAGCTGTAGACTTTGCTACTTTGCTTCTCTGGCTCCCTTTTGAGCAAATATTTGGAAACTCTGGTATGTGCCTATGTCTTTATTAGAGCTGCAATTCTAAACTGTGTTGGAGGCAGTGATATAGTACAAATTTATTCAGAACCACATACTGAGGAAGTTGTGCAAACTAGTGAAATTTTGCTCAGTAAGGTCACGATCTGTGCTTTGGCCATGTAGGAACTACAATTTTCTAGAAAAGTTATCAGTGAGAACTTGCAGGATTCGTGAACTGAGACATGAAACATTGTGTCCTTGGGCAGTCTTAGAAGGAAAATAAGCTATGCACATTTTCAATCTGGCAAAAATTTGGCAATAATATTAGAACATTTGTCTCTATCAAAGCATTCAGAAACATTTTTAAATAAACAAATCCAGCTAGCAGCAGACAAAAGTTGATCTAAAGTAAAAGGCAAAATCCAACAAAATCCTACAAAATGTACTTCGTCCCTAGTTATTGTTACATAATTTATTCTATATTGCTAACTAATAATGGGTGCCAAAAGCCATATATATATATATATATATGCCTTGGTTTGCATATTGTATCTAGGTGGATTTGAATTTTCAAGGTCTTTGGATTTGGTTTGTTTTATTCATGCTTCCTATATATACTCATATTATATATGCATGTATGTGTGCATTCTATATATATATATATATACACTCGTGCATGTGTGTGTGTTTATTATAGTGAGGAAAAATATTTAAGTAGGAGACTTATGGGTTTGTTTATCTCATCAACAGAGGACTAAACAGAAGAAGTTTTTCTTTTGATTTTTCTAGAATCCTAATGAGTTGGATGGAATTTTTATAAATTCCAAAGCCAATCCAGACATGCCAAATCAGGGTTTGAGCTGATGAGAAGCTCCTCTTTAGACTCATGTTCACCCTGAGAGGTTTAGCAGTGGAGTTTCCAGAAGTGCCAAAACATTTGAGAAGCAGAAGTCTTATTGAACTTGATGGGATTTATCAATACCCTACTAAGATGAGTGATGTCTTACATCTGACTGGTTCACAGAAAACCTCTTGGAAAAACTGGAAGACTGACTTAAAAAGTGATGCACTCCAGTAACTCTCCCTCTCACCAGGAATATGCCCCCAGTAGAGGGGCTTTCTGTCAATGTCTGCCAAGGAGAACAGGTAGGATCCAAAGGGCTAGTGTGAGAGGTGGCTGCTTTAGCTTTATATAAGTAATTTGTTCTGAGAGCCACTTCTGAGAAAAGGAAAAGCATGTTATGGGTTGGAAAATAGTTTGTTTTGGGAATAATGTCAGAAAGTGTGTATTAGACAGTTATTGTTCAATATTCCTAGGGAGAGTAAGGACCCTAGAGTAAGGCAACGGCTTCTTCTATAAGTATGTGAAAGCTAGAGGTGAAAATACTATTAAAGTGTCTCCTGCTAATTTGTGAAACATGAAAACCTGTTTAAGAGTCTTGCTTGGACAAGAAGACTGATAGATCTCTTAGTGCTAGATATATTTTTATTTAGAGGAGAAAAACCAGAAACTTCAGCAGTTAACTGACACAACCACCAGAGAGCTGGTGGGAAAGAGGAAGACAGAAGAGTAGAACTAACTTGAACTGATCTTATTATGTGGGAAAATTTGGAAGTCTCAAAATGGGAAGGAAATATTACCACAGGAAGGAAGAAGAAACTGGCTGGTGCAGCTTTGCAAAGCTGGCTGTGAGATGATCATACTTCATGGCTTAGGTAGTGCATATTAATCAGTTGTTTTACTTGGTTTTCCTTTTTCCCTTTTTTAAAATACTGTTGTTGCCATTGACTAAAATTTGCCATTGTGGATAATTATCTCACTGAGAACCAAGCTTGTCATTTAAATTCCTGGGTCAGAGGCTAACCTTGGGTTTCACTGGGAACCCCAATTCATGTGGGATCAGTCCCTTGCTACCAAGTCTAAGGAGAACAGCTACATGGGGTGGCCAGCCTTACCTTGCCTGGTGTTGCTGGGCAGGGCAGGGTCCTGATGTAGGTGTATAGTGTGTCCTGAGGTAGGGGTACAGTGTGTGCTGTGCCACAGGAAAACAGCCCAGCTGGCAGCAGGGCAGCTGCCTACACCTCAGGATGGCAGAGATGCAAAGACACAGTCCCACCTGCCTTTGAAAATACAACCCTGGGAAGGATTGTGAATTCTGTTAGTTGCTCTCACTCTTGTGGAAAGTCTTCTTCCTCACCAGTTGTGATGCTTCATCCTCAGAGACCTTCACTCCCTTATGTTTGCTAAGTAGTGGAGATATCTGGGGAACCTGAGCCATGCTGTGATCTGTTCCAGATTTCTGCTCTGCAGCCTGGCAGCAAGAAACAGATGGAAATGAGAGATGCAAAGTTTTGCACACATAAAACAAATTTAAAATTTTTCTAGGAACATTGAGTTTTCTGCAAAGATGGCATTAAAGTACTTGTGACAAGGTGAATGGACAGGACCCAGTTTGTCAGGAGTTAAAACCGCCTCAGTGAGCTGGAGGCTTACCAGCCACTAGCTATTAGGATAGTCATTTCCCCTCAGGAAATACCTGCTGGTGTATCAAGGGTAATTGCTAGCAGTCAGCTGTATCCCCAGAGGGTGGGTATATAAAATCATCAGGAAAAGACTGAACTGCTCCTAGTAAGAGGCAACAGCAACTGTGACTCTGTGTGTGTATGTGTGTGAGAGAGAGAGAGAGAGAGAGGGTGTGTGTGTGTGTGTGTGTGTGTGTGTGTGTGTGTGTTGGTTGTTTATCTTAATGAAGAATCTTAATGAAATGTAGGCTTGTTTCAGTTTTAACCCTGGTTGTGACTCATCTTTGGGTTTCTGCTGAAGCTTGAATTTTACGGACTTCTTTTCTTATCTGGGGCCACCACTTGCAACACTGGCTGGTTTGTCACAAGTGTTCTCCAAAACAGAGTAGATAATTACAGCTTTCTGAATGGCTTGGTGTCACTGTGTGGTTTTATTTCTAAAATACTTGAAATAGAATTCCTAAATGACCTTCACTTTGTTATGCTTTTACCAATCTTTACTTTCACAACAGGAGTAAAACCCTCTTGCTTTCCTGAGTCTTAGTTAAACCATCTGTGAAGCAGGTAGATCAAGTAATGCCTAGTGGTTACCCTTTAAAGTTCATTCTAAAATTTATGGCATTATAAAGATGAAAAACAAGCCAAAATTTTAGAAGCACTTGTGCAGTCAGTTTAAAGATTTGCTCACTCTCCTGTCTAGGTAGAAGCCTCCCTGGAATATTACATCCATCAGTGTTAGTTTGTCAATTAAACTACTCTTTGCCTCCATACTTTCTGGAGTAATAAATTTCCCAGAAGTGCAAAAAAAGCCAGACACTCAAAACAGGTCATCCTACCTAATCCTTATCTCTTCATTTGGACATATCCCCACATAACCAGGCTTTTAGTCATGCTTCCCGGGCTTTTTCCTCCTCTGTCCAAAAGAATCCTGCAGACGGCAAGTTGTTACTTGGCTGTAACCTCACCTGGAGGCTCTCCCTGCTTCTCTGTCCCCTCTCTCTCCCTCTTCCTTCTGTTGCACATGCATTTAAGTAGGATCCACTGCCTCCTTGCCAATGGAGTGAATTTGTCAAACATTGAAACGAGCTTCACTTGGTTGTGAAGTTAGGTCCGGGATGGAGTCAACACTTGCATGCTCTCTGAAAGGAATAGTAAAACCTGTCATGATCAGGTTATGAACTAATCACAGACTAGCATGGTTTTTGAACTAGAATAAATGTCAAATATGTAACAGACTTAAGAGAGTTCATGAGCCATTTTCAAGTAAGTCACAACAGAGGGAAAAGGAATAAACTGATGAATAAACTATTCACACTGCAGGTGTTTCACAAAAGCAGTTTCTCAGCAGAAAATGAGATAGGATTTGGGAGTAAACCATCATTATTTACTCTGGTCTTTCTTTCTTGTGTTCACTTCCTGAGATGAGGGAAAATATCTCCTTTCAGACTGCTGTGTTTGTCTTAGGAGTAGTGAAGTCTTCTGTGAACGCCTTCAGAAACTCAGTTTATAATAAAATCTTAAACCTTTGCATGTACATGGAAGTATGTCAGCTTCATTATTCTAATTCCCAGAACCCAGCAAACTGTGAAGCTGAATTCTGAAAGAGTTCTTGATTAGAAAGTTAAAATCAGCAAACTAGTAATAACCACCCACCACTCCCCGCCCCCATCCCAAAAAACAACAGAGAAGGAAATATCTTAACAGCCAAACTGTTCAGTTTCTCAGCTAGCATCACTGGATGCTAGTTTTTCCTTTGCTTAGTATATTCTTCCTGGGACACTTTGTAGGATGATCAGAAGAGGCTTGAGGAAGGCACATGATTTGATTGTCTGGTTAGTCTCCAAAACACTGTGTTGAAACTCTTAGTTCATTGCCTTGTTGCCCTTTGTAAGTGGATGGGATCTATTGATGGGAAGAGATGAATTCTCTCTGCAACAGTGCAAACCTTTGTGAAAATGGATCCCCTTATAAATGGCCCAATCCTCTCCCTGAAAAACAGATGCCAGAAGCAGTTGTGGGACATTATGTTTCAGTTCTAGAGACTTCCAGTTCTAAGAATAAAGCAAAGGAGTCATTATTTATCCAAACAAGGCCTTTATGCTATGGTTCAGTGGCTGCTGGACAGCCGTGTGATCTGTCTTGTGTAATGCCCTCAGCCCCTCCTTTGCCCGTTTGGAAAAGAGAAAAAAGGACTTGTCCTGGCTCGGAACATGCTTACACATCTCACTGTCCATTGTGCTCGGCGGCTGTGTCTATTCTGGTCCCTTAGACAAGCATGGTGCTGAGCAGCCCTCGCAGGCCGCTGGTCGGCCCCGCAGCGCTGACAGCGTGCTCTGGGTTCGGAAGGCAGTCGGCGCGGCACAGGCTGCGCGGGGCATGTCTGCACCTACCTGTAAAGCATGTGCTTTCTGCTCAGCAACGGAGGGCTTCCATCATAAAGCTGCTCTCTCTCTCTGAGGAAACAGGAGGGGTTTGAAACCACAGCCTTTTATCTTTTGTGATGGGTTTCTTTCATGCTGCTTCTCAAGATATCGCCTTGTGTTTCTGTGTCTGAGGGTAAATGAAGTGAGATACAGATTCCTGATCTTCCCCTTCTCCTGTAGGAAGCTGCATTTTAAATACAGAAGGAAGGAGGCAGCTGGCTAAACGAGTACTTTCTGTGTGTTACTGAGTCTGTCAAAGTTTCTGTGTATATGAGGCAGCTGACTTCTCTCAGGAACCAAGTGGTCAAACAAGTTACGTTTTACAAAAGAATCTGATCATATTTTTTCAAAAGTTACTTAGTCACTTCAGAGCCAAGATGTCCTTATTTGATAATGGGGCTGCGGCTTATCTATTCAGGGAGGCAATACAGCTTCGCTGTGTTTGGTGTTGACCTCCCGATATGTACACAGCCCAACACAAAAGCTCCTCTTGTACTTCTGAAAATGTCACCCAAAGCACACACTGCTCTGGAAACCACATTTTGTGCAGGGCTAGTCCAGGATCAGTGAGCACCAACTTGCAAAGAGCAGACAGACTAGGGAGGGCTTGCCAGTGTGAGAGGGCAAATAATCAGGAGCTACTTGCTCCTTGATTATGTAGTGCAACAAACTGAGCACTGAGACTGTCTAAATTGTGAGAAGCTGGGTGTTCTCTTTTTACACATGGGAGGGGATGCAGATTTTTATCTGGGCCCAAGTTAACAGGCATTGCAACAAAGCAGGAGCTCAGCATCCCCATTTACTGGGCAAACTTGAGCAGATATTATGATCAGACAGGCCACTACTGCAGAATGACAGTGACCAACCTGAGGTGACCACAGCACGTTTCCTGCTGTGTGCTACATCAGCTGGACACAGGGTGCATGTTCAGAAGTATAAAAATTCTGTTGACTCCTCTGACGCTTCTTGAGCAATGACCAGGTTCCAGTGTGTGCTAGTGCCCCAATATGAGGCAATCAAATGTGTCCATTAAAACACACCATACATAGTACCAAAGTACTTGCTTTAAAACACTCAGATTGCAGGCTTCTGTACTATACTACACAGCAAAAAATGCTTAGAATGTGATGGTTCATTACAACAGAATGAGTTCAGTGAATCATTCATTCTTAATAATTTTTTTGTCCATAATTGTGGTGTTATTAACAGAGCAACAAAACAATTCAGCAAAACCTTAAAAAATTTCAAAGTTGTTTCCATGGAAAAGAGCTCGATTTTTCTTTCAAGATTTTCTTGGCAACCCATGCTTATGATATTTTTAATTAGCATTCTAATGTAAGATGTACTAGTTACAGTATTTTGGTTTTCAAAGTATTGGTAAACAAGACAACCCACATAATGTTTTTAATGTCTCCTTTATGATTAGAATCACAAGAATTACACAAGAATTTATTGAACTGGAAAAATGTCGGTAATGGCAATAATTTCTCATGAGTATTTTAGTCTATATTTATCATTAAAAAATGGATACTTTTTAATTTGATAATATTCAAAGTTTATAATGTTCTCAGTTTTTTTGACTACCTATTTTACTTTTTCTTTTTCCCCATTGAATCCTTTTGAAACCTGGAAAAGCTTTAATGCTTATAAACAGATTCTGTTTCCACAGCATTACTACTTCTTGAAAGGTGCTAAAGTTAGCTTCTTTACCTGAATTGTCCTACTGCAAGATTCCTTTTGTAGTGTCATGAGTAATCATATTAATAGCATGTCTTAATATCCAGTAAAAATTTTGGTCACAATTGCAGACTTCAAAAATAGGTGTTTTAACTTGGTCTTATTTCCTGATATTCCTATTTTTTCCTCTTCCTTTCATCTACTCTGCTTTCAGTGTCAAAGTATGTCATATTTTTTTCTGTTGAAGGATTAATTCAAACTCAATAAAAATAAGAAAATATGACACAAATACATACATAGTGAAATTCAGCCCATGGCTGGAATAGTGCAGCAGTTACATAGAAGTCCCAAAGAATACTGGGTGTAGTTTGGACATTTTTGGCTATAAGAAAAGTTCTGGCAGTTTCCATTACTGTACTAGATGTCTTTGTTTGAACATTTGCACAAGTGAGTGAAGTTGAACATGAAAGTGAAATCTGTTATTTATAAAAAAACTCTATACCTATAGTCAATCTATTTTACTTACATATTCATTTTACTACATAACCACTTACAGTGAATTTTACTTACGACTTATTTTTATATCAATGTTTGGGGGTTTTTTAGATACAATTTTTTTAACGTACAATTATATCAATCACAATGCAGCTATATGAGTTAGGTGCCCCTTTGAGCAGGAAGCCTAATAAGAGGACTGAGAACCAGACATTTCTAGCAATTCCTAGTGCTTATCTCCCCTTATCTCAGGTAGTAAACATCAACCAGTGCAGCAGCACAGAGAGACTCTACCAGATCTGCCCTGTTCCCCTTCTTGCAAATGTCATCTGGTGGAGAGTTTAAAGACAGAATGGTAGAAAGGAGAAAAGAATGAGGAAGGGACAAAAAATGTGAGAAAAGAGGGTATTCTAGCCTAAGAATGAAAATCTCACTTGGCCTTGCTTTTAATATAGTCCATGTAGACCTTACATTCATTCTGGTCAGTTCAGATATGCTGTTCAAGCAAGAAGGACCTGCTTCCAGATTTCATCAGGTCATCAAAATATCTCTTACTGGGCACTTCTCTTGCTCTTATTCTCTGATTTAGATTTAATTAGATGTTTCTGATGGTGTGTTTTAAAGCAGTTGTTGTTTTAGGTAGAACACTCTTCTCAAGGGCTATTAACATCAGTAGTCCTCTTCTAACTCTGGTTTCTTCATCTGGCCTCCTGCAATGTTTGTGAAGTTCAGATAGGGAAGAAAGCAGTCACACATGAGAAATAAGTAAAGTGTGGTCCTCAGTGAAAATCTAGTTGTACAGAATGCCTATTCTCCTTGCATGCCTCTCTGGCAACAGTACCTCACTCACTATGCAGTAGTAGCACACAGGAAAGCTAAACTGAGTCATTCATGCACAGGAGAAATGCAGTCCTGACAGAAGCGAGCAATCTAAAGTGCAGTCAAATAGTACAAATCTTGTTTCTCCACAGTAATTTGAGTGAAGAAGAGTTCAACTCTATATGCAAATACATTCAGAGTGTACGATTCTGTTTAGATAGAGGTAGTCAGTAAAACATTATATCATTTCTGGTTTAGACATCAAAGCAAGATTTCTTCTGATCATTAGGCAGTGGCAGCTATTGCAATAATTTCTAATTTGGTTATATTTTCACATGATAACACCTCCTGATTTCATACAGCACATTTTCTTTAGAGCTGTCCAAAATTAGCATTTCTCATTAAAATAAAATGAGAGTAGAGAAGGTGGTGGAGTGATGGGGTAGTGCAGTGGAAAAATACAAGCCAAAAAAATTATAGGATATCTTCTACTCTTCAAGTTTATGAAACATTACATTGGCATTTCAGTTCCCAGCATCCCATCCAGTTCCCACCTTCCTACACTTATATATGCACACACAACCTTCATAATCTTTTCCTTGACCATGTCAAGAGAAGATCAGCAACAGAAGGAAATTTCTGTTTCTTGCTGCAAAGTCTACATGACCACCATGGAAAGCTGACCAGAACAAGTATGGGATTGTCTGCAAAGGTCAGGAATATGAAAAATCTGGTCTATTTCAGAGATAAGTGTTGATTAAATATGTATGTAAAATGATAAATTGTTTTGACGATAATTCTGTCTACAGCTGTTCTAGTTCTGGGTAGCTCTGTTGATCTCCTGAGTCTTTTTGCTGGTGTAAGCTGCTCCTGTATGCCAGTGGAGACCAAGTGTTTGATGATGGTCACTCGATTCTCAAGATTGATGCTTTCACACAGTTTAACAGCAATGTTTCGTACAAATACAAATATCTGCAGCTGGATAGGGAGAGAGAATGTTGGAGATATTTGAGAGAAAAATTATGTTTAATAATAACAGCCATTGAAATTCATTCTTCAGACTGAAAAAAAAAGCCATCAGAATCTCAAGTGCATAGATTCATCTTCTGTGCATTTCCTACTAGGTGAATAGCACCATCTTGACTGCAGTGAACAGCTGTGTACTCTGGTGTGGAGCAATCTCTAGTTCAAATTAAAAATTTCAAGATTTGGCCTCAGGGGAGTTTTTCCTGACTGAGGACTTTGAGATCTGATTAACAAAGGCCAACCATTAGTCAATAGATTGTCATCTTTCATCAAATAATGTGTTTGATAAATCAGTTCGTCTGGTATTCAATCAACTTTTTTAGGCTGCTCATAAAATGTGATACTTGTCACAGAAAACATTTGTCAAACAAACACTGATGATAAATTTCTGCAACATCTACTCATGTCTGGCTTACAGGTTTGCCTTACAAAGCTCCTTCCATTACTTACAGTCCTGTCTTCCTCCTGCATGGTCCCCTCCTCTCCCCTCCAGTGCAGCAAGAGGAATAAATATTTTCCTTGTCATTGCTTCAGTGTGTCTTCACAAAGTTTTGGAAGAAGAGGAAAAAAGAAGCAAGGGCAAAAATCAGAACTTTTTATCTTTCATTGCAGTACTTCCTTCTAAGAACACACAAGTTTATTTATGACTTCAAGAACCTTTGGAGATGCTGGTGGAAATGGAGAATCAATTTAACTCCATTATAAATTTGTAGTTACAGTAGTTATATGTTACAGCATTTCAATTTGATCAAATGTCTGGGATAGGTTTACTACAAGCAAGAGACTCAGGAAAATTAGCACATGTCTGATCTGCCTGTGGGGATGGTTCAGGCAAAATATGGATTGTAGGCCACCAGCTGTTAAAAGGAGCTTGACAGAATCTAAGGAAAGAAGTTCAGTCTCACAAAACAGAGCTCTGTTTCCTGAGGGCCAATTCTGCTGAAGAGCTCTGAAATATTCCCTGTAACTTCAGGAGGCTGAATTTTGAGAGAAGGTGTTCTCTGTGTGTGTCCATGTGTGTGGAGGTGGTGATGCGGGGGAGGTGAGAGTCTTCCTGGTGGAGCTTTGTGAATTCATTGTTCCTACATGCTGTGCAAAAAACCTCAAGTTCTCTACTTCTTAGAGTTTTCCATCACAGAATTGATACATTTGTCATTACTGTGTAGCTTTGTCTCATGGACCACATGGAAAAGAGACCTTGACCTGTCCACTAGGAATCCTAATTTTAGAGGGAGTAGAAGTTGTCAGTGGTATTTTATCCAGAGTTTTTGTCTAAAGGGTCACAGCTGGCTCCTCAGACAGGCTGTCTGACAGCAGCCATTTCTGCTGGAATCTGAGGTAAGCAGAAGTTGGTGTATACCCAAACACAGGGACACTCTGTGTGCAGTGTGGCTGCAGTCAAATCCAGCCACTCCGACTCAGAGAGCGCTACGGTTTCCTTTGGTGGTATTGGTGTTCACCCACATTAGCTTCTGAAGAATGTCTTGAAACTGTAATAAAGAAATCTGCTTTCTTCAAATGCCTGCATCCTTAGAAAAGGATCTTCTTTAGGAAGAAGAAACATGATCTTGTACTGGCTTGCATATTTAGCCCAGCTTCCCTAGTAAATTAGGTTATCAAATCATGTTGTCTGCTCTGTCTGTCACTTTCCCTTTAGCTTCCTCCCAACAGCCCACACCTTTCATGCCCAGTAGGTGTGAAACCCATTCATCAGCTTAGGAAATATTGGTAGCAGAAGGATAAAAACTATCATCCTGGATGGATGGCATGAAATGGCTATGTAGAAACCATAATGAATGTTCTGGAGAGAAATCCTGCTAGGATTCAGTTCGTTACCCATTCTGAGAGGGGGCATCTAAGTGGCCAGTCAATGTATGTGTACTGACTGGCTGAGCAGTGCAGCACAGCTCTGAGCCAGACAAGCTGCACAATGCTTTGTGTGTGGCAGGAGAAATGAGGAGAGCAGTATGTAAAAAGTTATTTTTTGGGGAAATGGAAGGCGCCGGAATTATCAAAAGAGAGAATTAGAGACACACAGGCTTCAAGTTTCATTATGAAAACAACAACATGTTTTAAAGAAGCAAAAAATTGTGTGTTGTGCATCATCCTGTTTATCGTTGCTGCTGTTGCACAGCCCTCCCACAGGAATGGCTACTTGCAGGGTATATTTAGATTACAGGGATCAGATTCCACTGCACCACTCTAGAGTACAGGTCAAAACTGTCCTGCTTGTTTCCATTTTCAGCAGAAATGTTAAACATTTCGTATGTGAATGCATAAATTCTTTCTTTTTAACTAAGGATATAAACAGTAATATCTCTTCCCAAGAACTTTTTTTGTGTGCATAAAACTAGTTGCCCTCTAATTCAGTGTTACAAGAACTGACTTTTTTAATGGGATCAAAGCCATACAGCCTTATGTAATGGTGACTGGAATATCTCTGTACTGTCAATATTAACTCCAGCCTTGACTTCAGATGCCTCCCACCATTAAATATCTTACATGGCTTACAAATTCTGCTTGTCTCATTGAGTCTACAGGAGAAATTTCTAAGAGTCTACAGAGCCTGCCTAGTAATTAGCTTTGCTCAACAGAGTGTTGGGACAAATCTCACTGCAAGTTTTAACCATCAGGCATTATCAGAGATTTACTGTGGTAATGAATCTTCCTTCATAAGCTGCTCAGAAAGTGAGTTGCCCATGGTTGTCAACTCCTACAACTGGCTTTTAAAATTCTGGGGGGTATGTCTATAGTTGACTAACATTTTCCAATAGTCTTGTAGGGACACTCTGAAGATAAAATTTCTGTGACTACTTTGGGTTTTGAGGGAACTATACTGAAAGTGGTTGGAAGGACAACTGGCTGGTCTGAGGAGCTCATGAAGAACAAATGTTGCTGACAGAACACAGAGCACTCTGAGGAGTGATTCACCTCCCAAGCCTCATCTCAGATGTGTAAGCATTAGAAATACCCAACTAATCATGTGTGCAGGACACTGGCAACCTAGACTGCACAGAAGATGTCAAGCAGCATGGTCTGGTCTGATGATTGCTGCAGAAGAATTAACACAATTAACACACACGTAACTGGTGTGGCTAGGTCTCTGTCTGCTGCACGCAGTGATGTGTTTCTGGAGGCACTTGTAGCTTCTTGTTCATGCTGCACATTGGTAATGAAGATGTGGATTGGTTCTTCAAGCTGCCATTGGTCTCCTGCAGCTTGCAGATTTTGCTAATTAGATGAGGGACATCTTCCTGCTACTTCCTTTGGGGAGTTTCTGAACTCTGGGTTGTGACTGGAATTACTGATAGTAGCAGCACTGCAGTTTGGGATGAGGGCAAATCTATCATGCGGCAGTGACTCCTAGTGATCTTGGACAGTCTCGAGAAGGGGGCAGTGCTTAAAGACCAGTGGTAGTCAGCTGTGCTGGGCTCTGGGTTGAATTCTTTTGAAAGGCAGCTTGTATATAGCAGCTCCACTGTGAAACTGGCTGGAATTCCTGGGCCAGTCACCTACACCAACACCAAAGGGTCACTTGGATTAACAGAACGTCACCTAACCAATTGGTAGGCAGGCAGTGGTGAAAAACAGCTGGAGCTCCATTAGCTCTGAGTCACACCAGCAGAGGCATGCTGGCTTTTCTTTTTGCCTGGATCTGCTAGTTTTCTTTGCTCCCACAGTCTTGTCTAGAGGATTTAATACACCCTGAACCTATGAAATAAGTGACATTAATTTTATTTTAACTGAGGCAACCTAAACCCTAGGCATGTAGTCCATTATTCTGCAGCTAATGAAAAAGCATCTGACTCACATCCAGCATCTGACTCACCTTGTTTGTCTCAGGCACCTTTTCCTAAAACACACAGGGTTACCTGTGTGTTACCTGTTACCTCTACCATGCCAAATCCAGCTGAAATCAGAAAATAGTATAAATCCAACTGAAGCCAATGAGTGTAAAATAACTGAAAATGTTAGTGATGCTCTCTGCCATGGCTTGTGCTAGTGTCTTTAGTGTCTGTGATGAGACACAGTGATGGAACTTATTTTCTCCGTGATCGATAGAAGTCTAGCCAAATACAGAATGATACTGCTATCGTGCGTGGTGACTGAGGCGAATGCTGAAATCTTGGTCAGGAAAAGCAACCCACACAGGATCAAGAAAGAGACTTCATATATTGAGGACCATCTGGTGGATGCTGTATCAGTGTTTTGAACTACAGTTCAGTCTTATACCACATTTCTGAGATGTAACATATGATTGGTAATTATTCAGGAGGGGAAATGTGAATACAGGCTGGCCTTACTTCACCAAATGCTTTCCTGTCTATAATGAACTGTCACTGAGATTCTTGTACATGTGTAGATGTCCTCAGAGATTTCTGAAAAAACTCTGTCTTTTTGTTCCAGCCCAATCAAGTGTGGAGACAGTGTGTGGAATGAGTATGACTCCAGTTGGTATAGCTCCCAGACCCAAAGTGTAGGATCATTTGTTGAAAACCCTTAGTGTGAGGTAGGCTTAGACAAAGAGAATGGGGCTGGTGCAGGTGGGTGACTGTCAGCACAGAACACTCAGCTTTTTGGCCAAGAATACAGGGCTTAACTGCATCCTCAGAAAATGACATTAAGGCTTTCTCTCCAAATGACCAGAAAAAAGGTTACATTTTCTAGTCTGTGACAAGCTGATCCATTGCTTGATTCTGATTAATGGGTAATGGCAAAGTTCCACTCTCCAGATAGCCCTGTCATGTTTTTTTGGGGAGGTCTCTCTTCACTGGGTGAAATGAACTAACATTAGAGGGCAACCTCAGGCACTCTTGAGTGCTTCCTGCTAAAGGTATGCTAATGTTGCAGCATCAGATTGTCTATTCTTTGGCTTTGTTCATAGCCTCTTGTGGAACCCAGTGCTGGCCTGTCTGGTTCCAGGTTGCTTTGGAGCCTACACTGAAGCATCTGTGCAGAAGAGAATGGCAGACAATTTCCTAATGTGCACTGCCAGGCTTCTGGTCAAGCCAACAGTTCTGGTTTGGATATCAAAAGACAGACCTTCAGGATGAGCAAAGCCACCTAACAGACAAAAGCAAAGTCATGAAATGGACAAACTCAGACATTGTTTATGCCAGCTGCTGGGTGCCAAGGGCTGGCTTAGACCTGGCAGAGGAGTCCATGATCAAGAAAGGTCCAAACACAATGAAAAACAAAAATGGAAATACAGCAAAAATGGAAGTTCTGAGGTCATGTTTAGAGAAGGGTGGTGACATGCAGAGTACTCTAAATAGAAAGAGCAAGAATGGCAGAACTAGACCAGATGGGAAAGTCCAAAGAAACTCTTTCACGGACCAGATGTTCATGAACCAACATATCAATATGAAAGCAGCCTGTCAGAAAAAAATGGGTAATTTTTTTGCAAGCCTGTGAGTTTCAGCCAGAGCTGGACTGCGTGTTGTATTGCTACACCATTAAGTTGGAGAACTCAAGGCAGATTTATGGTGCCATCAAAGCAGAGCCATAGTTTTACTAAATACTCTGTCTTTTTAATGGTACTTAAGGGCTTTACTGCATTTGGGCATTTTTACTGTGTTTAGACATGGTTTTAACAACTGAGTTAGTTCTCATGATGCTGCCAATTGCTGTCAATGTGGAGAAATAGAGGTCCTTTTTCAGGACCATAACCTAGTAGACAGGGTTATATTTTTGTCTTGCAGGGTTTAAAAATTACTAGAGACCATTATATCAAACACAGCTTCTCCCTGTATTTGCTGACATCCAGTTCATATGGTGTCAACTAACCTCATTTGTTAAGAATTTTACTTAAACAAGCTGAAAAATTTCTAATGGAGCAAACCTTTAGAGGTTTGTTCCAGCCTTGCATGGCTCCCCTGGAGATTGTGAGTTGGGAGGAAGTGACAAAGAGAAAAAAAGAAAATGCAGGCAGATCCAACCTAAAGTCAAAACCGTTGCTTCATGCTGAGAAAAAACGACCAATTGTTCTCTTCTAACCTTTCCTTTAAAACAGTTGAACTTGTTTGAAAAGTAATAGCGTGGCTTACTTGACTTTTAAAGCCCAAGATCATTTAAATTTTAAAGGACAAACCCAAAATCTAAAATTTATGAAAGGGAGGGGGAAAATTTAGCTGCTATTCCACAACTTCCATGTTCATGCAGGAGTAGATATACCCTGCAGGAGGCTGACTCAACTTTTTTATGACCCAGCAATGATTTAATAGAAATCCTGATGTTGTTCCCCAAGCAACAAACATATTTCATTAGGCAGCACGAGATGGCATAATGGACTATCTGTTGTGTTATTCTCCCTTTTATCACATTCTCTCTTCCCAAAATGCCATTATTATTATGCAGCATTGGGTAGGAATGTGAGTTCTGGAAGCCAAAAAGTCCAAGGGATATTATTTGGCATTGTAGCATAACACTAGGCTTTGCTAAAATCAGGTGTGAAGCAGCATACCTTAGCTACTTTAAATAGGGCAGAAACACCCTAAATTTATCCTAAAAAAGGATAGTGTAAGGTTACTATTTATTATTAGTCACAACTGATTATTTCAGAGATAGCTTTGGCTTTATTCAGTGGTAAATCTGCTGTCACCAGCTATGCACTGTGGCCACTCTCCCAGCCAGTAGTCAGCTTTGGGCAGAGGATCAACTGAATACCTTAAATTCTCTGTTGAACCTTGGCATTATTATGGAAGAAGTCCGCAGCCAACTCGTGGGTCCCTGGTAAAGCTCCAGCAACTTAACAGATGGATCACTAGCAAGACTCTTCTCAATTTCTCTGTTAAATATTCATGGAGCCAGCATGTGCATGGGCCCAAGTGTGCCCCTGGAGGTGCCAGCAAGGGTCTCTGATCTGGGGAAGATGTCAAATTGGCTAGTGGAAGTCTGAGGGCAGAAATGTTTTCCACAAGGATCCATCCTTCAGTGCAGAACATGGAGTGACAGCCATATGTGCAACTGTGCTGGTGAATATGTCTGCAGTGCATGCTTATACAAGCTATTAATAGGCCAGTGGCACACCGAATGCTAATGTGGGGAAACAGGGAGTGAAAGACAATGAGGAAATGCATTGGGCTAAGCTGAAGCATCAACCAAAGTAAAGTCTTCCTGTTAACTTGCAGTGAAGGTGAAGGAAAAAAATTAAGCTGCATTCCCTACTCGCCTTTAGGATATACCACTCCTATTTTCTGAATGTACTTCTGGGAAAATTGCTAAATGCAAGTTCATAAAGCCCTGGAGATTGTTTTCTGATTTTAGATCCCATTCAGAGCAAAGAGTGTTTTATTTGCTATTTTTAAATAGCAGTCAAATATGCTTCTGGCATATCAGGGTCCATATATATGAGGTGGGCTAGGGTTTTGGGCAGTACTGCATACCAACATCTAAAATAATATATATATATTCTTTTTTTTAAGTCTGCAGTATCTACAAAGCCTTAGGAGAGTTCTTTTAAGTCTGCCTGTGGTGGAAAGGAGGTTGCAGTTTTCTTACTTTGACAAATTTCTGTTTCCCCTGCTTTACCAGAAAGAGTGTTTATCATTATGTCTCATTAAAAATGTTGCAATTTGTGGTTGTTCCAATGGAGTGTACAGCACACAGTATGGAGAACTAAAAAAAAAAAAAAAACCCCAAACAAAAAAACCCCCTGGGAAGCAACATACTTATTCCATTTTGAAAGATTTGTGTCCAGTCCTTTGAAATTACAAAATTCTGACCAGCTACTATGTAACCAGAATTCGTAATATAATAAACTTGAATAAAATTGAAATATTTGAAGCCAATTCAATGCAAACCTATTTATAACATGATATTACAGAAGATATTTGATATGCATATGTTCTAATGAAGAAACAAACATTTCTGTGTTTGCCAGTGCCAGTCAGAAGTACAATATACATTAAGATTATGGTGGGATACCTGGAAAAGGTTGTATTGCAGCCTCCCTGTTCCTTTTACTCAACACTGTAAAACTTTTTATGCTTCTTAACTCAGATTAGTGAAGTATGACAACAGAATTTCATCTAGAAAAGGGAGAATAGAGTGTATCACCCAAAGGTGTCTGTATAACCTCAAGAGATAAAAGTGGACTTCTGTAAATGAATATGCTTGAAGAAGTAAATGTACTTTAGCCTATGTACTTTAAAACCAAGATTATTTCTGCTGTGTTTACAGTCAGCTGGATGGGGGAAGGAGAAATAGGAAAGTACCTCCAATGGAAAATTTTGGGTTTTTTCCTTCAATAAAAATTTGTTCCCTGTGATTGATTGTTCAGATGTTCCATGAAATTCCTTGTAGAGGGAAATAGTGAACAAAACCTGATTTCAAATATAGCCAGAGCACTGGCATTAATTTCTGGAATTCATTGTCAAGGCTGGCTAGATGGATTCAAAGCTTCTAAGCACTTATGAGTGATTTGACTTGCTGGAGTGTACAATTATTTGCTATATTTGACCCCCTGTGTTCAACATGAACAGCTTTTATTGCTGATTCTATGTGTGACCATGATGACTTCACTTAATTATTTATATTTCACCATGTCTATTAGAAAAAAATGAGTAATAGTTCTTGCCTGCAAGTTGATTCACTCAAGCATTGAATCATAAAAGCATGGATTACTGACTAATTACTGATTAACCGTATCAACATCTTCAGTCAGAATATCCCCTCTAAGAGTACAAAGAACATATTAATCAAGAACATATTGTCATATGCTTTTGGGGAGTAATTTAGAAATTATTCTATTCCTTGAATACTAGCAACTGAAAAACTGTTTTTCAGAAATGTTGGGCACCTAATTCGAAACTTTTTAGAGTGTGATTTTGGTTAGCTCTCAAAACCTCATGGCTCATTTATTACACAAATGGAGTGAATAGAATACGTCTCTTCTTTGTGAAAATTAATCCACTAAGTGAAAATTTTGTTTTTTTCTGGAATATATTTTTACTTGCTAGGCCTTTAAATTAATCATCTATTTCTTAAGAAAGATACCTTTAGCAATGGCTATCATCAGCCTTCCACCAGTGTTGGAAAATTTCAGTTAAAGCTGAGAAGGAAACAGTTTTTGTGTTCTAATAAAACATTAAAAAACCCGAAATGTGTCATCTAGCCAGTCATGAAGTTTTAAATTTTTTGATGACTCTTACAAATAAAAAAAAATTCAAAATAGGAAATAGATTATAACTGGAGTTATTTTCTTTTCACAGATGTTGAAAAATAATGGTGAGATCTACAGAAAGATGTCAACATTTTTTCCACATAAAAATGTATAAAATCTGATCTATTCCTGGGAACGACTTGGCTTTTGGCATTCTGTTTTCAATAGGAAGCAAGTTACAAAAACCCTCTCAATTTTTAGTTTTAGTAGTATTTTATTAGTATTTATTTCACAGTTGTTCTGTTTGTTAGATAAGTGAGAAGTGAATTTCACAAACATGAGTGTTAATTATAGTAAGTTAAAATAATCAACTGAAAGTTCTCATTTCCACTTTGATACCAAAATAGTCTATCTGGTGGCATTTTGACACATCTCTTTAAAACCCTCTGCTAAATCAGGATTATAAGGAATAAATATGTGAAAACAGAGAACAGAAGAAAAAATTATTTTTAAGTATCTGAGAAGGCTTGAATAACATTATTATTCTCGTTTATGGCTAATTCTTCAGTAGAGTGGAATTTTGAGTCACAGTATTCACTGATTACTGGCTTGGTGCTACCACAGTATGTTTTGGTCTGTCTACAGTAGATTGTACAACATATGCACACACAGAGAGCCTATTTATGACAGAAAAAGAGGGGGGAAATAATGCAATAATAAGAAACCAATGTGCTTACACATTGCAACAGAATAGGTTTTTATAATCTGTTCTTCCTGATGAAAGTCAATCACTTGTATCACAGAGTTTTATTATGGATATTTGGGAATTGTGTGTTAAGTGCACGCTCCAACATGTCCCATTGGGTCCTGTTCCTCTCATCATCCAGGTGTGTGGCCAGCACTGCACCATGTGAGGCTCTTAAGGCCACCAAACTCAGTTTTCATTCTCAAAGGAAACAGTGATACAGTTGAGAAGCAGAATACAGCATAATTAGGTCTCGTTCCAGCAGGGATCTTGGCCAGAGAAGTAACTTGGACTTGTGCAGCTGAGAAGCATTCCCAGGTCCCTGACCTCTAGATGACAATGTTCATAAAAGAACCATCTAGATCCTTAATGAAACTCTTAAATTACTTTTAAGGAAACCACTTAAAATTTGAGTCAAGAAGCAACACAAATGTCCAAGCACAAAAGGAGCGCTATAGGTTTTCTCCTCTGCCTTCATTTACGCCTTGTGAAATTGTTTTCTGCACTGCTGTGATATAGTTCCTTCCATTATTCTCTCAAAGGAATTATAGTCTCATATTTTTTCCCCCTTCGGTGTGTTTGGCTTCCTGCTTTAATCTAATTCTTACAGCTCAGGGGAATCATCAGACCTGGCTGAGATTTGTATCTTTTCAGAGAGCTCATCAATAGTTTACATAATGCCGTGGCAGGGCCAGGGTTCACACAGCTGGAGAGGTACTCGGCAACAGTCCCATGTTAAGCAGAAAAAGCCTTATTGAGAATCTCAACTTTGTTTAAAGAGGTTTTTTCTCCTGAAGAAGCCAAAACAACACAAAAGCAGTGTGTGCAGGTTTGCTGGCAGCTGGTGTGCTGTGACTGATGATGCTTGTGTTAATTATGCTCTCACTATTACCATGTGATCCACCCATCTGCTTTTTGAAGCCAGCTGTTTTCCTTTATCTTCCTGTTGAACTACCAGTTATTCAGGGCAGTGACCATCTTTATGTCGTGAGCAAGGAGAGAAGCAAGAGCATTGAAACTCTGATGTGGGGGTAGCACTGCCACAGCTCAAATAATCAAAGTAAAAAGCTACTAAAACACAGGTTTGGCCACATTATCTTTTCCAGGTTTTATGTCTTTAAATATTAATTGGGACTGGACCAAGAATTACGAAGAAGATTAAATTGTTAAATTCTGCCCTTCCTGGAATTCAGAAAATGTCCCTAACCATTGCCTAATAACACAAGTTTCAATAAAAAAAAGTCTTTCACGCAATTAACATAAATATGTTTTACCCAATTAACTTACCTCTCTCTAATTTGTGACTGATTGCTTAAGTTGTGCGGTATCCTTGCTGCCCTTTACAGAACAAGCAGTACCATTTGGCCTAGAAAAGCTATACCTTTTAGTCTTTTGTTATATGAGAACACTGGCATTCATGTGGAGAGCAGCCATTCTCCAGGCAGTCATGCACATGCCAAAATAAATAAACAGATGAATAAACAACTGAAGAAACGAATCCTGTTCCTGTAAAATAATGGAAAAGGTTAAAACAAACAATCCTTCAGAACTCAAAAAAAAAAAAAAAAGTTTGTGAACTGTTGCTTTGCAGTGTTTTTCCAGTTCTTGACTAAGCAGCCAGGGATATATATTAAAAAACACACACACACACATATATATATGTATATAAACACCCCAAACACAACAGCATAAACAAAGCTGTTATTCTAATGCCAGAATTCCTGTTGTGGTCTTTAGCAAATATGATCTTGTTGTCTCCCTTGGAAGAACACTTTCCCCTTCCACCCTGCCATTAATGGTTCCGTGTGCTTTTTCTTAATATCATAAAATAGTTTCCTCTAACAAGCAAAATAATACCAACCAACCATAAAAAGAAAAAATCAGCTAACAATATTTTTCAAAGATCTTGCCCATGTATAAAGCAAAAGCTACACAATATTTAGAATTATCTTAATGTTGCCTGTGGAAATTTTAATAATATTATTATTGTTCAGATTAACTTTCCTCATTTCACTGATCTCCGTGAATGACACTGCAGAGCCTACTTCTCTCTTGAATATCCTTTGATCAAATTGGTTAAAACAGGGTAGAATTTGAAGATGAATAAAATTGCATATTAGAGAGTGGGAATTTATGCAGGATAGGCTTGTTCACATTGCACAAACATTTAGGCCTTTCCTTTTATTATACATGCAAAGTACAACTAGTTTAAATATATAAGATATGTTGATATGAAGACATGTCAGAAACAAAATTTTACATTTATCAAGGTTTTTATTGTAATTGAGAAGTATCAGAGAAACTTGGGTTTTCCCATGCTTTTCTTGAAATTTCATGGTATATGAATCTGATACAAATGCTGTAATTCTTAGATGAGTCAGTTTTTTCTAGCTTTTGTGAAGCAGTCTTTGCTATCAAAATAACTTTTGCAAGTGGAAAGATCTTAAGTGCACAATTTAAATCAGAATTTTGGAAATACAAAAAAAGTAGAACAAGGTATAAACAATACAGTGTAAACCTTCAGAATTTTTGTAATTGTATGAAAAATATCTGCCAGTTTGATATTGCTATATAATGATAAAATTTGTTTTTTAGCAGAAGAAAAATCTTATACCACCGACATACTGCAGTCTAGATCTAAAACTGAGAAGGTAAAGGTATCCAAGGCTAGGAATGAAATAATTCTCAAGAGAAAACTGGAGCCCCTCGTTTGAAGATCTGACTCCTATTGCTTTAACTTACTGCATTTGAGTGGATTTTGGAGGGATTTATGAGGAGGGACTTCCTTTTTTAGCACTGGGTTACAAATAGTTTCAACATGGCAGCTGAAATAAAGGTGACCATCCTTCCTGTCATCCTAGTCCTAATGCATCTAACTCTGGCACTTCTTTTTAGCCCAGATTTTGATCTTAAACTTCACTCTGAATTTTTCCAGATCTTGATTTTTCATAATCTGGACCAGTGGAATGAAGATTTTTCTTGTTTTATTTTTCATGTGTTTTCTTTTAAATCTTCGGCCTCTTTGTGAGAAAAGTCACTAAGTGCTATGTGAATTATTGTTGAATAAATAAACCAGTTCTTAGAAGAGATCCCGTTGGCTGCCACCCATCTTCAGTTTTCCAGTTACATATAAACATTGTTCCGTGTCAATTCTTCCTGGGCACAAATGTTCCTTTGAGAAGACTGGTGGCTGGACTGCTCTGTGTGCATCTAACATCTGAAGCAAAGTGGACCCCTTACACGTATGCCCATGCAATTAACCTTCTTATCATGTGCTTGGGAGCATGCAAGGTGAAGCAGCACTCTGGTGACATCATTGTCAGGTCACTGTACAAGAATAATGAAATCATACAGAGAGGTGTGCCCTCAGGCATACTCTGTTGCCATAATTAGGTTGAAGGCTCCCTTGGAAATGATGCCTTGTTACAAGAACATTTGCAGGAACTAATTGTGGTATGTTTTTGCATCAGTATTGGCGTACTGCATCATTTATGATCTGAAAATAGCTGTAATTGTGTGCGTGATTGAGTCATTTCCTGAATTTAGTATTCTAAGCAGAGTACATATTAAATGACTAACACACTCTTGACTTTGTCATCTTTTTTATCTCTGGCTGGATTCTTAAAAAGATCTCTTTGTGCTTTTGCATTTTTAAACCAAATTAGATTTGGTGTATTTTAGTGCTGCTGAGACTGACAGGTTAGCAATAATCCTTGTTCCCAGACAGAGCGTGCGCAGGTGCTGCGAGTTCTTCCTACCATCTTGCAACTCTGCCAGTGCATTTCTGATCAGCACCACCTCTGCTGTGCCAGGGACGACAGGTTTATTTTGAACAGTAGGTGCAGAGAGTTTTTGAAATGGAGAAATGGTCAGTAGGGGATGAGGCTGAGGTCATCACTCTTGTTTCATTTGCAGCTCAAGTTGGAAACAAATGTACTCTCCTCAGGTACTTCCACTCTGGCTATAGCAATCTCTATCTTAGGAGGCCCTGTTTCCTCTGAATTTTTTTCCTGTTGTCCCCTCCTACTTGTAGGGGCACCTTCTCTTTATTGGGAGGCTGCACTCTTGTCTTTTTAACTGGCAGATCCTCCAGAAAGGATGAAATGACAATTGTTTGCAGTCTTGTGAAAGCAAAATAAACAACTGGCACTGGTTTTTAAAATACTGCTAAAGATCTAAAATCCTGCTGCCACTCAGAGGGTGCTGCTTATTAATTATGAATCATCAATATTTTTGGTACCATCATTATCACACATAAAAAAAAAAAGCAACCTACAGTACTTGCATTCATATCAACCCTTTTTATTTAATTTATTTGGACTGCTTTTCTATCCTGTACCAGTTAATCGCTAGCCCTATTTCAACTCAGAATCTGAATGTTATTTACCATCTGTCTCCAAGGGATGCACTTGCCAAGTCCCTTAATTTGCTATAATTGGCAGGTTTTCAGTGTACATAATTTATATTAAAAAAAAAAAAAGCTGCAATCCTGAAAAAAAGAAGATTAATTAAACCATTTCTTCTGGGCCCCTAGAAGTGTTCCAAAAGGATGGCTTTAAGGCCGCAAGGTCTACTCTGTGTATGTGCTGTCACAGCTGATCACATTAAAAATGTATGTTGGGTTGGTCCCTTGTGCCTCTGTGCTGGTCAGAAGGATGTCACTGGCACCTGGGTAACATCACACATAAACAGTGAATTAAACATCTTGCATTTGCATTTGTGTCTTTTGTTCACACACTAGAAACTCCTAGGCTGCAGTATAATTTATGGATACCTCCATGTAGGGAATTCTGTAGCTGATATGATAGGAAATGCTAAGGAAAAAAAAAATCAATCCCCCAAACAGATGTACAGAATACTAAACAGAGCTATGGAAAGACCACAAATGGCCTGAAAGACATTGCACATGTGGTTTGTAAACATGATTTATACCTTAGTTTGTGCTGGCTCCTTGCTGCTGGCAGCACCTGGGTAAGGAGCGCGTGGTGCAGTGACGCGGTGCCTCGTGTAGGCAGCGGTCAGTCCAGGGGCTCAGCAGCACTCCTGACTTACCCAACTCAGGATGCAGCTGACTACAATGGCTCTTCTGCTGCAGCTCTCCCACTGGCCTTTGAAGACTGAATAAGGGTTGATGGAGACAGGGATGGGTGTAATTCGCTGTATTTGCCCTGGAAAAGGAACAGATGAATGTGTAAATTTCCTTGTTGCCTTTGCCAGATCTATGATGATTTCCAAGAGATATGTGAGACCTTCACCAGCCTCAAAAGTTGCTGATACGTGACCATACAACCTTCTTTTGTGGCAATCACTGTGTATTTATTTATAGAAATCATTCAAGAAAAGCATGAATTAACTAAACTGTGTGAAAACAAAGCTGGATAAGTCTGCCGTCTCTCTGTTCCATTACAATTTGGCATGTACCATTACAAAGTCAAATGAGATGTTTTCTCTCATGCTGCACATTTTCCAGTAGCTCAAACTGCCCCTTTTTCAAACTTAGGTACCCACCCATGTTTCATAAAGCTAACTCTCCCAAGACAGAATGAAATTTTAGGTGATGTTGAAAGGAACTTTTAGTTCATCATTGACTTTGTGAGATTTCAGTCTTCCTTTCTCCATAGAGAACATATTTTCCAATGCCATAACTATTTCTCATAGTATTTCAAATGGAAATCTTAGGCTCTGTAACTGAACATTACCTGTATTGATAATGATGTATTTGGAAGTCATTCTGGAGGAAGGAAGGCTGAGTTTGGTGATTGTAGTGTATACTAGATTAGCTATTGTCAGTAATTTGAAAGCCACTTTTTAAGATTACAGAAAAACATATTCTAGGTTTGCTTCCCCAGTAAAATTCTGGAAAATTCCCTTCCAGACCACAGTTTATTTCTGTGGAAATGAATCCTTTTCCAGTACAAAGATGAAAGTACTCAGATGAATACAGCGGCAGAAATTATACAAATTCCTAGGCTCATTAGATCAGAAAAACACAGCAATACCGTAAAATGCAGCAAACCTATAATCTGAACAAATCTGCATCCTGAACTGCTTCCTTCAAAACTGGGAGAATGAAACCTGCTGAGACTGGCAAAAAAAGTTGAGATAGGTATCACACTGTGAGATGTCAGAGATCTTGGTCTTATGAACAGACATCCAGTCTGAACAGACAGTTCTCCAGGCCTGTGTTGAGGTTTGCTATGAGACTCAGCCTTGTAAGACTTCTGTAATGTCATGGAGTTTCACCCCTTCCCTTACCTGAAAGGCATCATTAAACAAAATATTTTCCTTGTCATGGTAAGGCCTGGGAAAAAACATGGTCTTTGATGGATGGTTTCCCTGTTCTCCTGTTGAAATGGGACTAGCTACTCAAGTGCTTTAGGACATTCTAAACTGTACTACTGTTCTGCAACTCAAACACATTAATTCAGAGCCAAGCTCATTAAATATTTACTCACATCAGGGATGTCATGCTTTTTACAAATAATATATTATGCATGCATTGGGGTGTATATTGCCTGATTCCCAATGTAAAATTGGAAATGTTACCAGTGCTTTCAAGAACCTATACAAGATTTGGGCAACTGAATGGCTAAATAGGTACAGTAAATATACAAAGGAGTGGACATATTCTCTTTTGCTTCTCTGTGGACTAATTACACCAGCAGTAAATGAATATTCTTATAGAAGTCACAAAGAAGTATGGTCCAACAAGAGAAGCTAAGCTTCAAAACACAGGCGTGTGAACACAGAAATAATTGTCTAGACTTTTTTTCTAGATGTTCTATGTAATCTTCTATACTGTAGATCATATTTTAAGACAAAGTGCTTAAAATACTGGTGCCATGATGATCTGATTTGTTTTCTGTTTATGTACACATTCCTTTCAGTGATTTAAGTTCTTGCAAATGAACTTCAAGCTCATTTGTTGTTGCAGGCTTTCTTGCAGGGACAGCGGAACAGAACCCGGCTTCCCTGTCATTTTTGGTGAGATGCATAGAATTTGGTCTGCTCTAGGTAATTTCTCAGAATGTCTGAATCATTGACTGCTCAGTGCATTTTGACAGCTCTGAGAGAGAACGAGGACCACAGTTATTTTGCCCAAACTGATATAAGCATGAGTGAGACAGATGGTTGTCTTACACAAACCTTGCACCTTAGGAGAAACTGTCCCATACATTACATGGCAGTCCTAGATTAAGTTTTCTTCTTGACTGATGGCAAAGTCCATATCACGAATCTGTTTTGAGACTGAGAGCACCTGAGGCTAGGGCATTTCAGGGAATTTCATTCTGACACCCAGCACCTCTCTGTGTCTATTTATCTATTTACATGTCTATCTGCCTACCTATCTAATCTCATCAAACTATTGCTGTCACTTTTAAACAGCACCGAACTTCTCATTAAAATAGTTTTTATCTGGCCTTTCTTGCAAGCCTGGAAGTGTCTGATTTTGCATGGATCAAACAAGTGATTTGGAGGGTTTTGGAATTAGCAAGATGCCAATCTTAACAAATTATTTTTCAAAGCATGGAGATTAACTTTGATAAACATGTCATGTTCGCCTATTCTTGTACATACATATGAGTATCATCTAAGTAGGGTAATTTGAGGTTTAGTCACATTCAGAAGAAACAGACACAATGTAGAAAACCATGTTGATCTTTTAAAGGCAGGAAAGACTTCAACTTTCCACTGCTTCTGCCTTGTCCTGTGAGGAACACACACCTTAAAGTGGAGCATGTTTGAGAAAGGCCTTTTGCTGGTGTTTATTTTGGGAGGTGTGAGATTTGTTGTGGGTTTTTTTGTTAATTTTTTAATATTTCATCATTCTAGAAAAAACCTTGAATTTTCCTAACACATCTTCCATAAAGAATACCTAGGAGAAAAACAGATTAATTCAGAGATAACCAGAATTATTTACGGAGACTGCCTATATAGAGGCTACAGAGCTCAGCTGTAAACTACTTCCTTTCCTACCTAGAGTGTATCAAGCTGAATTAAAATGCCTTTTTTTTCTCAAATTAAAGAAAAAAATAAAAGAAAGGGAAAAAAGTAGAGGAGGAAGGAGAATAAGTGTAACAACCACATTCCTACATTTCTACATTTCTACATAGAATTCTCATCATGCTATCTATGAAGAAGACTTTTTAAACTGATCTCATCTAAATATCAGTGCTAGCCCTCTGGAATAAGTCCTACTGAAATTCTAGCTTGCTGAGGTCTTTAAAACTCTGATAGTTAGTGTATTTCTTTAAGGGAAGCTGAGTCCTCTGGGAAATCTGGCCTTTGACGTAGGCATGGTGACATTTGTACACAAGTCAGTGTATGGGCAAGATTTCAGTGCCTGGTGTTTTCAGAGCAATGGCTCTCCTCTAACCCTGGACAATTTGTCCTTTGCACTATGGTGCTTTTATTTTGTTATGAGATTCATGCAGCTCTCAGTGGCTATTCCAAAGAATGTCTGCAAGGTCATGGGAGTCTTTGCTGATTCAGGAAAGACATGTTTCACTGCAAAAAGCTGCTTTTATTTTGTTTTTGTTTTCCAGCGTGTACGCATGGAATGCTGTTGTGGTTGTTTCAATGTTTACAAGATATTTCCTTCAGTGATAGTTTCACTTCTGCCAAAAGAAAAGTTAAAAAAAAATCCATTAATGAGCTGACAGTGCTTTTAATACTGCTTCAAAAGGAGAGGGAATTCTCGTGTGCCAAACAAATGTTTGGAGCAGTCTCAGACAGCAACATTTGTTCTGCAAGGGAATGAGCCACAATAGGACACTTCAGCTGCTGAACATCTAAAAGTACTCAGATGATGTAGTGTTCAGATGCCCAGCCAGTTTCCAAGATAAGTAGCCTTTCTGTTAAAGTGGCAAAAGGCTGTGCTCTACCTGATGCAAACAGAGGGAAAATCTCCCAGCTCAAGGTTTAGGACTCCCTGCAGGGAAAAGTTACAGAGCTTTAGGCAGGAGTGTGAAATTGGGAGTATTACATGTCTTGGCTCATCAAGAAGGGGGATGCTCTTGACAGCATAGAGGCACATTCTTGATGTTTGTCAAATTTTCTGACACATTTTTAGCCAGTTTGAGACAGTGACAAAAACGTTGCAAGCATTTTTGTAAAATGTTAGTCTCATTTTCTGACCAGAATCTTATAAGAAAATGACAGCAAAAATTGAAAAGTGGGATTTCTTGCTTTCACAGGCACTACACTGTCTGAAATCATCCCCAAAAGTGTGATTATGAGCCAGGAAATAACAAATACTCCTAAAACATTTATCCTCTTTCATTTTTAATTGTTGCTTTCTCTTTTAAGAAAGTTTCACCAAACACGGAATTCTGCATTGTGTTTTGAGGATTATTCAAGGGCACAGTTGCTCTTTTCTGGCTTTTACAAGCTTGGGCTAGCAGTCAGACAATATAATTCCTCTGTCAGAAGACTTGAACACTTGAAGTTGACGGCTACATTGCTTTTGTTCAGGCACTCTGGGTGGAGTCTTACCTTTTAGATAATTTGCCTTTCTGTTGCAGGAGGTCTTAACTGAGAATCACTAACTTGGAATTATCCTGATGTTCCTAGCAAGTTCAGGTAGCCAGGTACACTTAGATCATGATAAGGAGGGATTTTTTCTGCAGAATGCAGTGGAACTCTTTGTACAGTTCCACCTGGGAAAAGCATTATAAAATGGTCCTGTGCACTCAAGATAGGTTTGCTATTCCATCAGAACAAAAAATGTGGATAACCTTACTGATATTAAGGCACATGGCTTTCAATTTACTCCACAGATCATCCTTTGGACCAGTATCTCAGCTAGTGCTAATTGATGTAGCTCTGAATTTAATTAAATTTTGGAAGCTCTTACTGCCTGAGAATCTGTCCTATAGATTGCTTTTGGAATAAGCATATAAGCTTGATCTATTCAGAATTGCAATTTATGCTTTAACTGAAGGTAAATGATGGCTATTTGGTGATTAATATCCTGTTCTCATGCCAAGTCAACTTAAGATGTGCTAACTTAATTTATCACTAACCAGCCGTTGCTATCTAACTGTAATTATTAAAGAAATCCACATCATTTTGACCTTTGGGCAATCATGTGGGCAGACCATCCCTTAAAGTTTGCCTCTAATTTTCTATAAAGGTAGCACTTCCTTTTCTGCAAAAGGAACATTACAGGGAAGTGGAGGATAAGGTTTTGAGGGTAGTTCATGAAGCTGAGGCTGAGGAGGGACACTTTCAGAAGGATCAAAGGCAGCAGAAGACAGAAGTGTTTGTTAGACAAAAAAAATCAATTTCTAATTACAAAATTACCACAGTGCAGGTGTGTGGGTAAGGGGTAGAGGAGTGTAAATTGCCAGTTGAGGTGCAGAAAGGCCAATCAGAAATGTAACAAGTTTTAGGTCTCATGGACCCTTATGGAAAAATGCTGTTGGTGTAGTCAGTGCCCTCTTGAACTCTGCCTCTTGTGGAAAAGACAAGGGGTTGGGCTGCTTTGAACCTTCTGCGCAGTCTTCGCTCTGAGCACTGGTTGCAATGGCATGATTCACTGCTGCAGTGGAAGAACTTCACTCATTATTACTTGGGGGTGCAGTGGGGACCTTATTGTTCAGCATTGCATTTTGAGATTCGTTAAGATGAAAATTAATGTCTGCTCAGATGTGCTGCGTTTTGGGGACAAAAATCTGTACGTGTGTTCAGATAGGAGAACTCCAAGAACAAAAAAACTGTTCTAGCTCAGAGAGGCAGTAAAGAGGTGAGATTGCCTGCAGTTGGGTCCATGCCTGTCTATTTCCAAAGGCAAGGAAATTATAATTTTTTCAAATTCCCTCAGGCAGCAGTAACCAAGCCAAGTTGGCTCTAGCCAGCTCTTGTTTGTAAAATGTAATTCTGTGGTAATGAGCTGGTGACAACTTGAAGAAAAGAGTCTAAACATCCTGAAAACAATTCCAAACATGACTAAATATGAGAAGGAAACTTCTAATAATTGCCTCATGGAATAAAGAATACTACATATAAACGCAAACATAATTTATTTTCTAGATAAGAATATATATTATGATTCTCTTCCTTTCTTTTTCTCTCTGAATATATATATAGATAAGTATATAGCTCTATGCCTGTTATCTGTCTCTCAAATGACCTATATTTCATGCAGGAGCTAACAGTTTTGTCATTGTTGGAAAATGCAGAAATTGAACTCTTAGCCAACACCTGATGTGACCACAGGAGATGCTAGCAGATTAAACCTGTATGTGTGATGATGTATCTGCCTGGAGATTTTTATGCTATTTTTATGCTTGTTTTGATTTCACAATTTATAAGACTTGCCATAGGCAACAATGCAGCAAAACCAATCAAATAAGATATAAGAATATTGCATTATATATTTTAACAAATAATGAAATAATCGATATATTGCATGCTAGGTGGAACCAAGCCAGATTCTTCCCCTCTGAGAAAATGCACTGTATTCCAAAGCAATTTAACTCCCTCTTCTTTTTCTGATGCTTTCTCCTTACCCATTTTTATCTTGCTTATATAGGCCAGTGTAAATTTCTTGTGTTCCTGATATGTTAAAATAAATATCCAAGAGGCAAGGAATTTTAGTTCAGTCTGAAACACTGTGGTTTTTGGACCTCAGCATCATATCCTCCAGGCACCCCTGTTCCATGTCCCAAACCACTAGGCCACTTGGAATAATTTCTGTCAAACCATGGGGTTTGGTTGTTGTTTTTTATTCCCAGCCTCCTGAGCAGTGAAAAAAGCTTTACAGAAAATTAAGATTTGGTCTCAGAAAATTTCGGATGAGTGCAAGACTTCAGAGACAGTTTGCCAGGAGTTGGTGCTGTCTGTGTGTGAGTGGAACTGTGCCTGCATTATCCACCCTTGTTCAAAGCAGGTCAGGCTGTAAAATCTTGAATCTTAAGTGTCACCTGTTAGTGGAAAAGCAGGGCATTTGTACTCAAACCCTCTTATTCCAGAGGCAATCACAAGCAAGCACGCTTATTGTGGAAACCTGAGACTCATCTGAGGCACCCAAAGAGCATGCTATTAATGATTACATTTTAAGGAAGTTCTTGCATAAAAAATTACTAAGGAAACATGTGATGATTCATGAAACGGAAATTCAGCCTTAATTCTGCTTTCTGTGGCTTGTAGTACACATGTTTAATACTTAGGGGTTCTTCCAGAGTAATGGGAAGGTAGGGGGGAAGGGGGTAGAGTACACTGGCAATCTATTCCTTTTACCAAAAGCCATTTTTTTTTCTGTGAGAGTTATGCTAGATGAGTCTGATAACCAGTCAGTAACACCAAGCTGAATTTCTAGCATAGCAATTACTTTTGTGGTGGTTTGCAGCAAAAGATAATACAATGAGGTGGGTGGCGATTCAGTGTCTTTAATATCCACACTATATTCTTACTATCTATAGCCTTGAAATCTTTTTATGGAGTGTGAGAGGGCAGAAATATAGTTGGATGTTCTCAAACTTAGAAAAACAAAAGCAACAAATAAACTGTATGAGAAACGAAGATTCACTTGTAAGACACTTTGTAGCAGAGACTGAGCTGGCCTTTATGATCACTGCAATATTAAAGGAATAATAATTCCAAGCATTTAATGATCCAGCATCCCAGTCCTATCATCTTCTCCATGGACACCAACAGTAAACTCATTAAGAGCCTCTCCTTGATGTTCTGAAATTACCACTTAACACCAAGAATGATATTATTTTTTACAGCACTGTGTTACAAATCTATTTAAATTCCAAATACCTATGCCCACTGTATGTGTAAGCACATGGAGTAAGGAGAGCTGTACCAGGCTGTGTGAATGTGTTTTGCTTTGTTTTGTTGCAGCAAGGGAGCCCACCCTTTGCAAGGTTGCTATAAAAAGTTTTCTCTATGTTTGTGAGATGGAGAGGTGAAGTATCAGTGCTCACTGCAGGTGAATGCAAGCATTCAGCATAGCTGCCCTCCAAAATCTCTGATTTGGTATAGAGTTTAAAATCCACTATGGAATGAGGTATATTTCCTCACACTGCTGCCTCTTACTCAGGAGATGCAAAGCCTTTTCCGCCAATGGGTAAGAAAGCCTCACAGATTCACTATTAATGCAGGGAAGTTGGAGGGAGCTGCTTGGGGACAGTGAGTCAGCAGCAGGGCTGAAAACACTCAAGGAGCCCTCTGAGGTAATTGCTCTTATCTGCTTGACCAGCAAACTGCAGTAAGTACTTGCTTAAGTGCTCAGCTGCTGTTGAACCCTGAACTTTGAAGGACAGCAGGACAGCAGATAAATGCTGAGGAGCCCAAGAGCAGACATCCATTTTTTCAGCAGAGGGGAATTAGTAGCCAAAGGGTTAATGGTATCTGCTGGAAGACCGGCAGCAGTTGAATGCTCACTGCCTTAGCCCCGGGGCTGTCTCTGAGGGATTTCATCAAAACAGGGCCAGGACTCTTTGAGGGAAGCCAAAAGGTACAAATGGCAGAGGTTTCTTTTGCCACTGTGGGAAAAACAACTGTATATCTATTTGCATTGTTTGGGGAGCTTTTATTCAGATTCCACCTCTCTTGATCCTGCTGCTGAGCGTTCAGGGCTAACAATTAGAGCCCTGGTGGTGGCCACTGTGGCTGGGTAGTGCCCTGATGCTGCTGGACATGAGAGGGAATCCTGCAAACCCCTATGAACAGTCCTGGCTTTTACTGCTTGCAGAGATATTTCCTTTATAGAGAAAAATATTTATTTCCTTCTCCTTCATTCTTTGAAATCAGATTTACTCAAAGACCCTCCAAGAGGTCTGTCTGTGTTGAGAGGGGACTGGACAAATCTAAGCCCTTGAGTTTGGAAGGCGTAGGCACACGATGTTAATGGCACCACTTGCTTTGCATTAAATTAATCACGTATGTATGTCTTTTGCAGAGCCAAGACTATGATGAACTGTCAGAGAGTATAAAGCAGAAAAAGGGCTGATTTTACAGTTGCTGTGGATGCCTGATATCAGCTTCTCTGGAAACATTCAAGGATATTTTTGGTTCAAGATTAAGAAGTCACCAGATAAATTATTAACCAACTGAATCCTACTTATTTTATGTATATGAGCAAACTGCACTATTGAAACAATATTCTGCACTCAGGGCTGTCAGTGGATATTCACACATTGTTCTTAATGTGTTGCTTCTTTCCTAAAGCAATATCAGTTTAGATGTTTTAAACATGAACCTGATTTTACATCTTCATTTGCAGCCTTTTTTCCCCAATATTGACAGGATGTGAATTTTCTTTCTACAATGAAGCTGCAGCCTGGATTTTTGCTCTTTACCTAGGGTATTGTACAAAGTGTGTCATTATACTGGTCTAAAAAATGTTAATAAAAGTGTCTTAATGGGATTTGAGCCTTTGCAGACTGCCTGCAACAGACTAAATGCTGCCATGGAGTTGTCTCATGCAACATTTTTGGGAGTCTGGCTCAGATTAACTAAAGAGTTGTTAATTTTAAATTTGTTTAGTTTAAAAAGAAAGAAATGCAAATACAGAAGAGACAATGCCTTAAAATAGATAAGAGTGCCTGGTTATTCTTATTCAAAAAACTCCTGTCCCCTCATCTTCACCTCCAGCTTCACAGAATTTGCCATGTGGTTTAAAGATTGTTCAAATCTTTGCTAAGACTGCCCCCACCCCAGCTCCTGAATGTCTTTTGATAGTCCTCTCCAGCTTCTGAAACATGGCTGAGAAAAAAACATAATGAAGCAAAAGAATTCTCCTGGATGCTCCCGAATGACCTAGTGTGCCGCAAAAGGGAAGGACTGCCTGATTTTATCATGCAAGGCTTTTCTTGCTCTTATCTTAGAACGTGTAATGTCTCTTTTTTCCACCTTTATATTGTTATGGTGATCCCTGGTTTCCTCCCCCTCTTCCACCCTTCCCTCCCCCTCCCCAGTGGCAGTAAAGCTAAAGGGAGAAGAAACCTTTAAGAAGTGGTGTAATTATTAACGAATTTTGATCTTGGGAAGGAGAGCAACCAAAGTATTTCCTGTTTCCTATAATTAAGGACTCAAGACTCAGTTCTGCCACACACACACACGAATGCATTGTTTATTTTTAATGTGCTCTCCATGGAATATAATCTGCTGCTTTATTTCTATATCTTAGGCCAAATTCATAATTGGTGTAAACAGCTGCTGCTCAACTGACAAGTCCTAGAATGGGGGCAGAGGAAAAATGAGGTTATAAGGTTTCATCTGCTTACATCAGGAATGCATTTGTCCTATTTGTTCTTTCCTTTAACCTCCTAGTGATCTTGGGAATAAAACCAGTGGAAGCAGGGGAGTCTTTGAGCTAGAATGAAGCAGAACAATCTGGCCTAGCAAATTCAAAAGAACTGGTCAATCTATATATCCATGGGACAGGTCATGAACATTTGGCTACAGATACTAAGGATGAACAATCCCATACATCCTGCTGGTAAAATTTCCACACAGTCTGTAAGAGCTGGAGCCTGCTTAAGGAATCAGGCCAATCTGTAAATATTGGGGTGGAAAAATGCGATGCTATAACTTGGAATGACTTAAATAATTTCATTGGAAGATTCCCATGCAAGTTGCTGAACATACCATTGGAACTCAATAAATAACAAACAACCATATGTGTGCTGTTTTTAGTGTATTTTACGTGCTGCCTCTGTTTTCCTGTGTGTCTAAACACCACATTCTCCCCAGAATGGAACACAGGATTGGCTGAACCATTGGCTTGAGCCATTGCTTGTTTTTGATCCACACTCGAATGCACTGATGGCTGCACGCAGAACGCCGACGCCTCCTGTCACAGTTAGGCTGCCATCAGTGCAGGCTTGGTACTGGAAAGAGTGAAGACTGCTTTTGGAACTGGGTGCTGATGAGTAGCAGTCAGAGGAGGACATGACTGTGATTTTAATCTCTCCTCCTACCAGCTTCCTTATGTTTGGTATACCCACTTTCCCTCTTCTGGGACACAGAGGTTATAATAAATAGTAACAAAGAGTAGTAAATATTCTTCCCAGTCACCCTTGCTCAGTCAAGGGGCTTGAGAAGTGATAATACAGAATATGCACCTCTCACTTTCCCATTTGAGCCCTTCTATACTGTTTTATATTTCATTTTATTTCACACCAAAATGTTTGTCCACTGTGCTTCCTGCATAGGAATATATTTCTGAGGTTTACTCCCAAAAGCAGTCAAATTTTCTCAGCAGCACAAATCTGTTTGCAGTGTATAAATAATATTCCACTTTAGCAGCTCTGTCACTGTGATACTTATGACTTTTATTGTCACCTGCCCTATACATACTCACTATTTGAATAATTTCTCCATACAGTATGTATATTCTTTTCTCTTCAACTAAAGTAATTTGTTCTTCTTTACCCCCAAAGTACTGAAGTTGCTCATCATCAAAGTTTAGGCTGTCCTGCCCCATCTAGCCTCACAGCAGAGCAATATCCATTTCATAACAAGCAGTAAAAGATGTTTGAAAGCAGCAAAACCAAACTGGAGGTCAGTAACTGTGACTCAACTTGTGCAAATTTAAATGCTTGTGCAAATTTAAACCCTGTCTCATTTGCTGCAGCACAGACGAGGAAAACAAATGAACCAGCTTGATACTTCTAAATTAATAAAATAATTATAGAGTGATTAGAAAACTTTGGCTACATAACTAGAAATTTCTCCACTAGAATTGAAGAGAACTAGTTTTGGGTTTCTGCTTGGATTTGATAAGCAATGTGAAAACCCAGGACAAGACAATGGTCATGCTACTACTCTAGGACATAGACCTGATGGTGATGGGGATATTCAGGGATGCCTCCAGCATCTGCATTACTTTAGCAGCACAGCTCTCAGTGGTGCTTGAGATGGTGAAACTCTCAAGAGTACAATATCAGACAAAGAGATTTACCATCCAGCCACACCCTCAAATGAAAGGGCTTGGCTTTGTGGACCATTCTGAAAGCAAAGAGAAGGGACTGCATTGCCTCAGCCTCCTGCTGATTGAATGCTAGAACATGGACTTTGCAGATCTTGCCTTACTCTAATGTAAAAGAAGAGTTTCATGAGTTTTGATCTGTGGACTCCTTCCCAGATCAAGAGTATTCTTCATAGATTCTCTTTGTATGCCATTTAACCTGTGGCCTTGAGACAATCAAGGTTGGAAACTTGTTTTGGAAAGTGTGTACCTGATTCCTCCCCCTATCTACCTTTGTTCCAAGGAGCCTAAAAGTCACGTAGTACCTTGTAAGAACATTCAAGCATGTGATGAATTGTGGAAACTGTCACTACCCGTATTTTGGGATGAATTTTGTTCTTAATAGAAATTCTTACCACTTGAAAACTGATTTAGAAGAGTCAGAAGTCCAAATCACCGGAGGTCTCTTATTTCCAGTATTGATTTGCTCTCCAAGGGTCATTCCAAAACACATTAATTACAGACACAAACTCACAATAACATATCAATCACTAGGCAGTTTGAATTGGGAGACACAACTGAAACTGAACAATATAATTCAATAAAATTACTGGTAATTTTATTTATTCATTTAAAGCTATAGTTTGCTCTGATTCTGCAAGTAGAACTGCTGAAAACCTGCTCTTACAATTCTGCTGTTTCAATCTGTTTGAAATTTTGAGTGCTCTTGTTTCATTTAAAATGACTTTATTACTGTTACTCCCTACCCCCCACCAAAACAGTGAAATAGGAATAGAATGGAATCTTGGATCAAAATGGACATCAGTGAACTGACAGTGCTGTTAACTTTTTTGAAAGTGCATGCATTTTCCCACGCATGTCTCCTTCCTCTGGGGTTCAACAGTTATATTTCCTCCTCATTTGTGTATTGATATAAAAATACAGCTAAAAAGAAATGATCCAGAAAGATGACTTTATTCTACTGGGTCTAGTAAGTCCTAGGCAAAGCCCAGATTTTCCTTGGCTGTCCAGGGATGCTGTACATTTTCCCAGTGATGGGAAGGAGCCTGGCAAAGGGATCCTCTGTGTCCCTCTCATCTGCAGTTACCCTGTCCCCATGCTGGTCCCGTGCTGTGGGACATGCAGTGCCAGCCTAGGGGCTATGGTGTAGTGAGAAGCCCCAGAAGCCAAAGCGACAAGCCAGGCTGGCCCTTGGTGACCAGCATGGGAAGGCCATGGGGGCCTTGCTGCAGAGGTACCTCGAGACAGCTTTTGGTAGCAAAATTAAGTTACTCTACCCAGGGTGGTGTTCCAGGGCATGCCCCAGCGTGCTCTGTCATGGGAGGAGTAAGGACACGCCCAGGGACGAGGAGTAGCAGGGAGAGGTTTCAAAGTCCAGCTTCATGGGGAAATGGGAAAGAAGGAGTAGCAGGGCTGCATTTAGGACTTCTTTCTTTAGCAACAGCAGTAGCAGCCTGGCTATTTATTGAGAAGAAAAAAAGAGAAAACTAGGCAGTGGTGTCCTGGCCTTTGTGTCTCCACCTGTGGCTGCCTCCTTTGTGTGTAGCTGTATCTGCAAATGCACACTCACACAGAGTTGTGTGTACAGCCAGGTATTGCTGGTTAAATCCTGCAAAATCCATCACCAAGCAGACAGGATCAAGACATGGATATTTCAATCCCTTGTTGGCTACTCCTTGGTTTCCTCTGTACTTACCTTTTCAAGGTGGAGGGCCTTTACAGGGAATTTGCATGAGCTTTACATGTATAGATAATTTCTGCATCCTGCTCTAAGCTCAGTTCTCTTTGATACATGTTCTCATGCAAAACTGTTTCACCCATTCTGGGATCTGAGCAAGGAAGCAGAACTGTATTCCCTGAGGGAAATGATACAGCTGCTCTCTGCTAAGGCTAGAGCTTAAAGAAAATATTATCTATTGCTAATTCTCTTCATTTACCAGATATTTCCTCAATTTTTTGTGTTGAAAGGCTAATGGTTAAAATGTGGTCCTGACATAAAATATATGGATATTTTGCCTAAGTATTTGGGTTGTTTTTAAGTAAATTATAAAACAAGATTAAAAAAAAGCTTCTTTTGGTTTGGAATAGTTTTCCACTGTGCAGAAAAATGAATTATGACTTCCAAAATGAAATGGGGCCCTGAAGCTGCTTCATCTTTGTCCTTGAAACTTCTGAAAAAGTTTGAATCAAGGTCTACAGGAAACTTTTTCCCTCTTCCTTGCAGCTGAGCTTCTTAGAATCGCATACACACTTTTCTATTTTTACTTTCCGACCCGGGCCCATTTCCAAATGCGAAGCTGAGGAATTCCTGCACTCCTACATATGTGAGTCCCAGACTGAACTCAAAGGGCTGGCCAGTTTACCCCCCTTTTCCTCCCAGACAGCCTACTTTCATCACAGTGCACAATTGAAATTGGAGACCACTTGGGTTTCCTTACTTTGAAAGAGCTCAGAAGGAACCTTTACAACTCCTAATGAAAGGCTGCAGAGAAGAGCTGAAATTAAGTCAGCAGAGTTCACGATTTGTCTTGGAGCAGAGCCTAATTCAGTTTATAATGCAAGGTCTATGCTGGAGTCCCAGCATCAGGTATGTCTGGGCTGTCCTCCCTGTGCTCTCAGTGTCATCCAGTGCTTTTCGTGTATTTTCACCACTCTATAATCCAGTGCAGTGGTAAGCTCCCTTCCTTCTCTGTTATTTGAGGAAGAAAGATGTTGTCAATGCCTTTTGCCTTGAAAGGGATGACAAGCTTGATCTACAAGCTGGGCTGGCGTGGGGGAGGAATGAGAGCAGAGCTCCCTTCCCCCAGCTGCTGTTTGTCTGACGCAGAGCTTGTACTTCTGTTGTTATCAGCTGCTTTGGTAAGATCACAGTGTGCTGGGATTGCTCAGAAGGTTAAAATATGTTGACTGAATTTTCTTCAGCTACCAACGCAAAAGGCTAGCTAATAGCATCACTGGCTGTCAAAAGCAGCCAGCCCCTGCATTTCTCATGGTAATGAAACACACTGGAGTTGTTCATGGTTTATATACATCATCATACCTGTGCTGTGTATGTCATGTCAAGGGTAGGAACAATAGGCATTCCAGCCGATAGATCCATCAGGGCTTGCAAACAAACACATGAAATTGCCTCTTTCTGTGAATTACTTGTTTTGTATTGATTTGTGATGATGTATAGAGGGAGATGAGGACTTTTAATTTTGGACCCTTTTCTCTTAGTTTTTCTCCTGTGAATCTAAGCTTCTGTAACAGATACCCTGCTGTTTGCTTGAGTGACCTCCTGACTGTCTTCAAATCCCATTTCAAGAGCAATCTTTTCTCCCTGGCCTCTGACTCCTATGAGTCTGTCTAATAAAACAATCAAATGGTAGTCCCTAATCCTGCCAGTTTCCCATGCTAAGTTCTCCTCTCTAAACCCCTCTTTTCTTGTGTCTCAGCATCCGATATGTGTGGATATCTAAAAATAGACCTTACACAGCCATCAATCCCTCTCCCTGAAAAGTTCAGCTTTGGGGCATTCATATATGTATAGGAGACCTCAGCTGAGATCCTGTTGCCAAAGGTGATTTGAAATGATACCTCATCTGCCAGGAAAGTGCCTTGACATGCATGCTAGACTGGGATGTGATTTTATCCACAGTCCTGTTGACATTGTTGTACAGTTTTGGGAGACATTTGGTGAGATGGGGCTACATTCAGAAATACCAGTGTTTAGGTAAGAAAACTCTTAGATAGTATTGAAAGAACCAAGTCCTTAAGCCATCTTAATTAATATTTAAAGCCCCTCCTATAAATTCATATTCAAATTCAAGGCAAATATAGACTGAAGAAGCATCTTGTCGTTCTTGCATTTTCTCTACCCCAGGGTACCTTACAGAGCAGTCAGTGAGTAAGATGTTTCCTTGGGAGATGAAACACATGCCTTCAAATCCCCTCGTGCTGAGGAGGGATTTTAACCTGAGTTTTGTTCAGCCTCCGTAAAATCCCTACTAGCGAATCTACTGTGAAAAAAAAGTCACTTCTGCTGCTTCCTTCAGTACCAGTGTGGATTTAGCTCTTTATTTCCTTTGTGTTTATTGCATGTGCCTGTAAATGAAGTGCTTCAGAAGTGTCAGAACAGTTCACTTAGATTTTCCACTTTCTTTTTCTTTGGTTGAAAGCATTGGGCAAAACATAACCTTTGCTATCAAGTAATTTTGACTTTCCTGGAACAACTTATTAAGCGTACATGCCCAGTTTTACCAAGAAACTGTAGTCATAAACTAGGAAAAAAGCTCCAAACAGAACAACATCATCTACAGCAGCAAACTCCTGCCAGTAATCTATGATGAAATTTAACCTCATCTCAGCAGAATGATCTTGTTGCTTTGAGGAAGCCTAGCCTGGCTTTATCACACAAAGGCTCTCAATAGTTCAGTTAGAAATACTGGTTAAAATTCTGCTGGTGCTGGGCTCTGCCTTCATTTCTCTGAGGTAAATACAAGACTTTTTGGCCTTTTTTTTTTTTTTNAAGGTCTTTCATGAGAAAAAATGTTCAGTGGTCCTTATTGTGATCAGCATAGATCAAAGTGTTCTTGACCCAAGTTACCCTTTCCCATCAATGAGGGGGAGAGCTTCCTTGGGGCTATGATTGCATGGCAGCCAGGACCTACTGTTTTTAACCAGTGCTTTGGGACAAAAAACCTAAATATGAAACTTTATTTGCATATTTAGGAATTGGGTGATATGTACATTCATATGGCTCCACATAGCTCTGTTAGATGGTCCTGCAGTTCCTACAGGAACAGGAGGTGCAGAGGTTTTGCCGTGCAGTTAAAGCCTGGGAAAAGGGGAGGGAAAGCACTGCCTGTAGTACTGTCTGGCAGCATCACTCACAGGCATTCACAGTGAGGAAGAATGAAGTCACAAACTCTGGTGTGAGATTCCAAGGAAGAGAAAGAGAAATCGTATCTGCTCTTTTTTAGAGGTTCAATTAGATGCTCTTTTTGGGAGAGTAAGATTTCTAGGCCTCTTATAAATAGAAGACCGCATCTCAGCTTGATTACTTCAAAACAGCTTCCTGCAACCTCCCACTAGGAAGATGAGCAATTAGTATAATCACAGCAATAAGTCAAAGATGTTTAATGCTGAAACTTGTGTAACAACTTTTCTGCTCCTGGTTCTCTGCTGGGCTACAGGCAAAGAACAGTATAATGCACATTCCCATTGCTGAAGATGCACCATCCAAGAGGTCTTCTTTGCTGGATGTAATTAATTTGGTGCCATTAAATGGTCCAGCAGAGATGTGGGCTACTGTGGCTAGGCAGAGGCCTTTTGTTATGAAGCAGAGTCATGCAGGTGGAAGCGTTGTGAATAAAATGGAAAGCAAAGGTCCTCACTGTGAGTCAATCTGCTGGTAATAAAGCTGCTGCTGGAGAAGATTCCAGCTCATTCTCTGTCAGAAATATTCCAATAACCCAAGGTCAGGAAGTAGTAACATGTTATTTAGAATCGTGGAAAAAAGGAATGAACTAGCCCCCTCTTTTGGCTAATTGGGAAACCGTAGTAGGAATTGGTACTGGCTAAATTGCAGGTCCTGAAAGTACTCCTCCTCCTCCTCTCACACAGGAATCTGTTGTTCTCTCAGATATCATTTATCCATGTAGCAACTAGGCCTTCACCATAAGTAGGTGTTATTTTTAAATATAGATCTCCCAGTTAAATCAAGATTTTGCATCTTAAGATGTAAGCTCCATGTCTACAAACATTCTCTGCATCTACTAGTTCTGCAGCTGACACCATTTACTAGCACAGGAACTTCAGAGATGGGTGCAAGACCATCTTAGCACAGAATTTACAGGAGTAAATTACCTGTGGGAAGAACCCCCTGGAGACTGTTGTGGGTCTGGAAGGGTTCTGTCCCTGCATGGGAAGGCACAACTTTATATAACATTTTTGTAAAGGGTATGAGGAAAAAGGTTTGTTCTTGAAAACCAGAGAATCTCTACCATTAAGTCTACAGCTTCCTGCTACTGGAAAATGGCAGGGATTGGTGACAAAATTTAGGCTTGACAGAAGATATTAGTGCTTCCCTGTGATATCCAGAAATAACTGCAATATTTTATAAGTAATAAAAACAGTAGGGTAGGGCTAGTTTTCTGCCTCTTTAGTGGAACTGTTTTGAAAAAGCTAGTTACACCTTGCAGAAAATTTTTTTTGGAAATTAGTCTTCTAATATAATCCTCCTAAATTTTTTAAAAAATAAAATCCTGATATGAGTGTTTAAAATTCTCCTCCTCATAAAGAGAAAAATACCCTTGTATTAATCACAACTTTCAATTATCTTTAAATGGGTATGAATGCACATGTAAGTAATATGATAATCCCAGAAGTCAGATCCTGTAAAATATTAATAGAAACTGACTAACTGAGTTATATAGAAATATAGATGTATATAATAAAGCTTTTGCTTTCAATTTCTCATAATATTGTCATTTAAAAAGCCATTTATACAAATATGCAAAGATCTTTGTGCACTTAACTACTGTTTTAGCACTTACATAAAGTAGCTGTTACCAGGAAAAGGGAAATTTTTTGCTGATTTGAATTTTGGATTTTCTCACCACAGTTATTAGTGGTAGTTTCATTCTCATGGCCTCATCTAGTTGTGTTGGATCAAGAAATTATCACCTCCAGCCCTTTCCTCACCCAACAGAGACTACTCATTGATCTGCCAGCTGAATTCACCTACCTCAGTCAAAAAGAACAAGGTTACTGAAGAATCAGTATTTGTACTGTCTAAGATAACAGATGTCATTTTGTTTGAAGTGGAAAAAAGCAAGAGCACCAGCAACAAACTAGAGGTGTCTATTGTGGGCAGTGGGGTGCTGCCAGTAGTGCTTGGTAACCCAGCCCAACCTTTCTGACTTTGGCCCTGTGGCTGGAGGTCACCTGGCACTGGATCTCTGTGTGAGCCCTGTACTTAACACCACTGACTCTGTGTTTTTGTAAGTGAGTGAGCAGAGCCGAACAAATGTGGTGTCAAGGTAGAAAACTTGGTGTAGGAAAGAGAAATAGGGTTAATGAAACTCAGGCTGTAGAAGATGTCAAGGTGGGCTTTATTTTTAAGAGTTTGGGTACTAAAAATTAAAACTAAACTAAAAAAAACCCAGAGTTTAAGTGATCACATAGCTTGGAGATTTATTTTTTTTCAGTATTTTCTTTCTCATGGTGTGAATATTTACAGGGACCTAATCCTTCACACAAAAACTTTGGAATTAAAAGCGACCTGAATCACTGAGCTTCACAACCCCCCATCACTGAATTGCAGTTACCACCAGACAAAAAGTGGGAAGTATGGAAGAAATAGTATGCATATCTGAACTTGATAAGGAATAAGTGAAAGGCAAAATGGCAGGAGTCTGGAATTAGCCCCGAGCTACCTGAGAAATGCAGAGGCTGTTTTATGATTGCAGAAAATCAGGACCTTGTGAGAAGGAAGATGCTTTTACATTCCCTAACATTGTTTAGCCATATGTGTTTTGGGCAGCTTCCCAGGGATTGTCTTGAAAATTATGCCACAGCTGCTATTCCTACATGTTCTTAACCTCCCATCCAGGGAACTGATACACCAAGTAAAGCAAATAGAGACAGTTAGACTTATTGTTCTAATCTAATTACTAACACACTCTTGCCTTCACCTTCACCTCCATTTCCCTTTCTCTGCTCCCCAGAGTTTTTCCAAGCTATTCTTTTGGTCCAGCCCTGAAAATATATTTCTTTTTAGAGGTCATCATAACTCTCATTATCTTTACCTGGCTGTTTTCCTTGGTTTTTGCTGTTCCTGCAGTTTCAGTGCTCAGGTTTCCCAGTTTTGCTTTAAAGGAAAAAGACTAAGACTCAAAGAAACTCTAATTTTGTTGTTTTGAGAAAAGGAAGATCCTTCAAACTTTGGTCCTCAGCAGGTGACACAGATTGCAGTAGTCAGTGTGGGAACTTTAACAGCATCCATTTGCCGGGGAGCCCAGAAAACACTGGACCAACCCAGCTGCTGTGGTGGGGTTACTGCATGGTCCTCATGCCTTCCACCAGGTGATACACAGCTATTGGTGTGTCAGGGCACAGCTGTTGGCAGCAGCTGGGATGAGGCTCTGAGAAAAGCCAAAGGTGTGTCTTTTTTTAGTGGTGCACTGGGTGCTCCAAGTGTCAAGGATTAAGGATGCTTTTATAGATGTGTCTAACCTGTACTTGTCCATAATACCACCTGTGCTCTGTGTGTAGGCTTGGCAGTGAAGAGAACCTTAATTGAGGAGGGGGAAGGCCCTAATGAAGCTTTTCCAGGTTTTTCATCCTGCAGGCATCACACTGGAAACTCCTTCACTTACCACTCCCAGCACATGTGACTGTGAGCCAAAAGGTCTAGACATTTTTAATGATACAAAGTTCCTTTTGCATTTTATACCAGCCCTTGAAAACATTTCCCCAGGACTTTTTAAGGTGTCAGCTCTGTGTTGGATTAACAGGATCCCCCCCAAGGAGGACATTATGTCTGTGATGTCCCTACTTGGCTTTTTTTGCAGGCACAGGGCTGGTGGGTGAGATCAACAGCATCTTCCTAGTGCTGCAGGAATTTTTGAGGTACCTGGAAGAAATAGTCACAGGAGTACTAGCAGATTTCCTTGGCACTCTGTATCACAGTTAGATCAACCAGATTCAGAAGTACCATCATGCATCATCTCTTTCCAGGGGCAGAATTATCAATTTGATGAAACTAATTAAATGCCCAACATATTTCTAAGTCAGAGGCATGTTTGGTTTTATTTTACAAAAAAAAAAAAAAAAGAAACTGTGAAAGTGTGTGCACTTCAAATGTTTGTGCTTTTTTTCTCCCTCACTTGACAACTTGATAGTATTATTTAAGACACATTCCTATCTTGCAGGAAACAGATTAACCTGAAAATGTCCAGGTGCTGTGTCTTGCTGAGAACTTTTTCATTAAAAAACATGTGAAATGAATCAGTGGAATACTAATCTACAATGACCCATATCTGATACTTTCCAAGTCAATGAAGGCATTACAAGAAATTCCCTTGAGCTTTATAGTGACCAGAAGAGTGCCAGTTCATTGGGGCACTTAATCATGCCCAGACATACTTCATGGCACAGTAGATGGAGGGATGGAGGTAAATATCTGCCTAAAAAGGTGGCTTTGATAAAGGATAAATAAACTTTCTGCTTGAAAAGGAGGCCAAACCAAGGATAGGTTTGTACAAGGGGATGTGGAGCTTGATGGTTGGGCTGCAGTGAAATGGTTATTGACCATATGAGTTGGGTGACCCTGGCAGCAATTTCCTTAGTACAGAATGATTCTTTCCAGAAGTCCATTCAGAGGCACAATAGGGATGTGTCTCTAACATCTTGATATTTTTACCAGGCCCTGAGACGATGAATCAAAGAGAGTGGAGTTCATCAGTTTTTCTCCCTTGGTAAGTTGCAATTTCTCTAATATGTTTCTCCATTCTGTACATGCCAGGCACAGTGCAGCTCTGCTCTTTCTTCTGACACTGATCCAGCATCAGCTGGAGAGTGTCTAATCAGAGATTGTTCTTCAGATCTGCAGTTTGGTGGCCCCTTGTAGATGTTGAAGACATTTGATGCTCCTGCCTTCATGACTTGACAAAAAGAATCCCTGAATAGCAGCTCTTGCACAGAAAGAGCCCAGTGGCCGCTGCTGTCCAGTAGTGTTGCTTGTAGACTATGTGCTGCAGAGAGGACAAAGGACAGCTGCCATCATCAGTTTTGCACAACTCAGTGTTCAAGAGGGAGAGTCAGTGCACTCTACATGGTGCTTGAAAGGCCTTTTGAAAATGGGCAAAAGAATTACCGTGGCCTTGACTGTTCTGGGACATTTTCATTTAAACTATTGCAGGTGGGGATGTAGAAGGGCAGCGTAATGTTCCACAGACCTGTAATGGAGAAATGTTTGTTATTGAATAAGAATGACTTGACGTTTTCAGTTTTCAAAAGCCTGAGCACTTCATTCCTGTAAAACCCATAGGCCTGGAGAGGAAGGGAGGTGTGGGTTTCTGGGCCAGATCTAATACAGGGTGGTGCCCACAGGTCAGAGTCAAATGCCAAGTGACAGACAAAAGGCATCTGCATCCCTCATTTTATGCAGTGGAGAGGAATGCATTTCTGGAGCACAGGTACTTACTTGCTTGAATTCATTATCACAAGAAGCTCCACAGTAAGGCAGGATGTAAATTTGATACTCTAAGCCAGGCCATGAGAAGACACGACTGATAAAGGACAGATTATTTTTGCATTCAAGGTCAAGTGGCATTTAAAGAACCGTTCTGCAGACACAGTGGAAAATTACAGAAGCAGAATTTTTGTTGGCCACTTCATCCTTTTCAGCTCTACAGCAGAACTGTAGAAAAGGTGGAAAAAAACAAAAAACCAGTCCCTGCTCCCTGCTTGTGACTGTTCACTTACCGTGTCAGAATGTCAGGCTTTTATTACAGGTCTGCCATTTTCTCTGTAGTTATTTTAAAACCTGAATTTTGTGGGATATGGATGGTTTTCCACGCTGAAAATTCAAATTTTGTTCTTCCATGATGCAGGAGTGATGATGGGAAGCTTAACCCTCAACCCCTTCTCTGGGTGCTGAAGTATTTCTCAACGCTGACTGGAGACGCTTTCATACAGAAAGATGTGTGTTCAGATTCCCTGCTCTCCCAGTCCTTGGCCTTTCAACTGAGACTGCCAACAAATGATTGCTGAACACTTGCCAGGCAGCAGTAACTTTCAGTCCTCAGTTTATAATAATGCAAAATCAGTATTCTGCTGTCAACCCCTGGTTTATAATAATGCAAAATCAGTGTTCTGTTGCTGGGAATGCCTTATTCATTATGGGCCATGTCCAAATCACTTGAATGTGAATCTGTGGTGATGCACATCAGCTAATCTGCCAGAAATTGCCTCATAAAGGTGCAATTCGCCATACTGGCAACATGTAATTTATGAAGTCTCCTTTTTCAGACCAAAATGCAGGTTGGTATATTCCAAGGAGGCTAAAAAAGATAAATTCTCAACCAGCAATAAAATTCAATGGAAAATGGGTACCCAATTCTATAAAGCACTTCTGAAAAATCCCATCTGTTAATGTTTAAAACAATATATCTTCATAAATACTAAATTGATTCAAACAGCTAGTGCACGCATGCGCTCTCTCTCCCCCTCTCTCTCTCTCTCCCCCTCTCCTTCTTAAATAGTTTTCTTTTTTCCATCCCATAGTTCATTTACTTACTTTCTGGAAAGATGTGGGATTGATACCCAGGGTCAGGACTGGCCTCATCCAGCCATGCAGTAGTGATTCTGTTCCCACTCCCATCAGAGGCCTCTTGGCATACATACAATTAACCTCGGTTAAGTATTGGATATGCAATAGTGTGTAGGCAGCAAAAGCTCTCCTCTAGTTGTTTAGCACTCTGGCATCAGATGAGAGTAAATACAGGGCATGACCTGGCCCTTCAGGGCACTGGCCTAGATCTAGTAACATACAGACTGAAGTTTTTCTGTGTAGCTGACACATTTGATGAGGAAACTGCCTGAACGCTTAAAGTAATAGTACAACCAACCATTGACAGGATTTCCCCAACCTTATTTAATATAGGTGTGTGTTTATGCACATGCACACATTCACATACACACTGTTCTTTCAAGCTTGTAAAGGCTTTTGTGGGAAAAAAAAGCATTATCAAACTCTGATATAGAGATGGTAACATGGAAACATGCTGTGGGCCAGATTACATTTGTCTCTGTAGTAAATCAGTTGACTTGAATGACCCTCTATAAGGGAAAGTTTAGCCACTTATGAATTATAGTATACCTGTGGCTTTATATCTACTCATAAATATTTGCTTAAAATGATTTAACATATGATTTTCCTTCATAGTTTGTAGAAATGGCTTCATACAGAAGTTTCTAGTTATGAAAGGTATCCAAAAGCAGTAATGTTTTTTATGTCTATAGTTTTCCCAGACATGGGTAATGTGATTGTTTCCCTGTAAGTTTCACTCTTACTGTATAATGGGAAAATAGTTCTGATGTTTCTTCGTAACCATATGGAGAACATTTAATGATACATAATTCAGAGGGCACATCTCTGTGGAAACAGAACCACATACTTCAGTTCATGACCCACTGCATGGCCAACAGCACCAATACTGCATGAAGTGCTCTACCCTTAGGGCTGTATCCTTCCTGCTTTGGGAGGGAGAAAAAGTGTGCTGGCTTGAGTACAAATACAATTTTAATGCCCTAGGAAAATATGGATTAAACAGCATGTTCCAAGATCCTTTGTCTTCCCTCGTCCTTTGCTAGCTCTGTCTTAATGTTGTTAAACTGGTTTAAGTGCAAGGCATGAATTGGGCTTACTGTGGTCCCTTTTGACAGTACAAGAAGTGTACTGGGCAAAACCACAGAAATACACATAAGAATATCAACAACAAAAGTATTTGTACAGAGCTAAGCTTTATGTCAGGCTATATTGGTTTTCAAACGTTCTCACTTCCAGCAGGCTAGGCTCCCTGCTGGTTGTGGTGTAATGAAGTTTACATAAAGGAGGAAGTTAAATTTATTTCCATACCAAAAGACAGTGGGTTGAGAAAAATGTAAAGTCACTAAAATAATAATGAAACAGAATGGGTGGAAGAAGAGCCCCCTGCAGCAGCCCATGTTAATTACCCTTGCAGCTGGGAGATCAATTTGCATATATATTCTTTGAAGCCTGTCAGGTATGAATTGAACCACTGAACTGTTACATTTGATAATCTAGCTCTCCAAAGCATTTCTGCTAAAGATGTTATGTTTCATAGGACTAGTTATTTTTTCTGTCTCAGAGTAAAGAGCTGTACTTAATTTGTTCCTGTATAAACAGATCTATGTTTGTAGCTTCCTGGAGCACCAGGTTAGCAACGTAATCTCATCAAAAGCATTGGTACTGCTGATTAAACACAAAAGAGATATAGTCAAATAGCCCTGACAACCAGTGAAAGCAAGGAAATTAAAACTTAAAGCTAGTGGTGACAGGCATGACTCAGGGGATAGTTAATGAGTTATGGAGCTTTTCAGCTCCAGGACACATATTCCATTATGTTCTGTACTAGTGGTGACAAAATTGCTGCCATCTGATGGCTGCTTCATGGCTGGAATAAACCTACTGTGTGGTCCCAGGAATTTTGCAAGTCCATTTGTTTTGCACTAAATGTTAGTGTAGCATCCTGATGCCCATGCTGCAAAATTGTTTGCAGTGAATGGTAGCAGTTTACCACCTGTTGGCAGCAGTTTCAGAGGAGCATCAGAGATTTATAGAACTGTTGGAAAACCTGTTTCTCCATCTGAGTAATCTAGAGTTGCTTGACTGAAACCAGTAGAAATAAGGGTTTCCATGGAACAAAACCCGTGCAGAGGGAGAAACTGTGCATGAAAATGAATTTTACACAGTAAAGGGATATAAACTAAAGCTTGCTTGTTCTTGTTTAACAAAACTGTGAGAATTGTATGCAACAGATTTCATACAAGTCATGTTTTTAAACATTTTTTTTATAAACAATAACAACGACAAAACCCACCCCCCCCAAAAAAAAATCACACAACATAACAACGAAACCAGAAGTAATACCTTATCTGAGTTCTTCAGAAAAACATATTGCCTGTAACACATTCTTTTGAACACGGATGAACCTGACTCCTCAAATATTTCCTAGCGTCAGATCTAGGGCAACCCTTTTCTGATAATAATTGCATGTAACATTGATGTAGGATAAATGCTCCATTAACAGTGATCAGGAGCCTTAGCAGCTCCTAGGAAGATTAAAAACCCAGTGCATAACAGAGTGTTTCTAGATCTGGTGTGAGGGACTGATGCTTTCCATGGTTTCACTCTGTATCTACTAACAATTCTGCTTTTTTGAGGTTGCTCCTTTATGTGGTTGCCTTTTTTTTTTTTTTTGCTTTTTGTGA
>VZRX01012146.1:123842-143522 GCA_013398075.1 Notiomystis cincta
TTTGCTATTTGTGAGGAAAATTTTATACAGAAGTTCTTCCCTGCCTGCCTTCACTGAAATAACAGCTCATCCCAAGGATTTATTGCTTTCCCATTTCTGAATAGGAAATCTTAGACTCCAGGATGGTCAGGTCAGGGCATGGTGTAGGGTAGATGGAGAGTACATTGAATTTGTTTGTCCAGTTTGCTTGAAATTAATAGTTGTTAACATCCAGCACCCATATGACACACTTTTCTGGAAGATTTCTTCTGAAGGTACAAGAGAAATACATTGCATTTTTGCAAAATTTAAGCATTGTTGGGCCCAAGGAGAATTTTAATAGTCCTTAGTGAACCATAGATTTGTTAGCTGACAAATCTTGTTCATGCAACTGGTTGTTGCTAGCAGTTAGAGAAGCTTAGTTACATTTTCTCTCTTCATTAACAATGTGAGAATCACAGGAAAAATGGGACATTTGGGGCTCCCTGATTGCTCTAGGATTGAAAAGAGAGGTTGATACTCAGGTCTCATGGAAAATTAGATGGAGTTGCATACCCACGGTAGAAACTCAAAATATCTTGCCCAAAGTCAGCTATGAATTGGAGTAATTTTATATCCCAGGGAGGACTGTCAGGATAGCATGTAAAATAATAGAGTTTTCTTTGGAGAGAGAGAGGGAGAGAAAAGCTGTTCTTATTATTTATACCTCTCTACATCAGTATTACTGTATTTCCTCACTTGTATGCAGTCTTTCAAAATAAAAGAGCTGGCTGATATAATTTTAATACTCTTTAATATAACAAATCTCTTGCATGAAAGATGTTTATTTAATGATCATATATTAAAGATAAGTACATTCCTTTCTTTTCCTGGCAAATAAAACTCTTCAGGTCTAAAATGAACTGCAGGTAGTTATAATGCAAACCATGCCTAGAAAAATAAACTCCTTCTGTATTAGCTTAAGCTCTTTGAGATTTAATGAAGTCTTACATTTGTTGATCAAATGTGCAAAAGGTGTAGTGCAAGCAAAGCATTCAATTCATAACAGGGAGAAAGTTTTGTACAGCAGAAATCTTACCTTATAATGGAAATGTAGATAATTATAAGCATTGAACTTCAGGTCTTTTTGAAGGATGTGCAGTGAATGCAAGAGTCCATATAGAACACCTAAGATGTAGAACTATTTATTCCCCTCCAATTTCCTTTACTTTAGCAAGAAGAGCAATATGAATGTAGGGTGAATGTAGAGAAAGCAGGATATACATCACAAAAGTATTTGCTGATGTTTTGAAATTTCCATTGTTTACTTCCATTTATAGAGACACTCCGTTGGATTCTTGTGACAATTCCACCTGGAGTTTCCTATCCAGAATGATCCCATGCTTTTTTCCTCCTGTTCTGTTAGGGGTTTTTCTTGACATCTCTATCAAGTAGTTACTTCATCACACAGTGTCTGTCAGGTTTACTTGCCTGTTGATTTTTCTGGTTGTCATTGTGTGCCATTTATATCATGTTTTGCACAAGTGTTATCTGTATTTCTTTTATGGATGAATTTCAACTGTTCACAAATATTTTTTATTGAACTGGGGTTTTTGTAATGTATCATCAGATAGGGCATTGTGCACAGCATGCTTAATTAGTGATCTGGCCAACAGTGTAATGAATATTATAACTGAATAGGCTAAGGAAAACAAAAATTTATATATATATATATACACACTAAGAAGGGTAGAAACTGTAAAATTTTGTCTTCAGATATGTTTCTTGGCTGAAATGGCTCTTTCCATTTTGCTTTCTTGCATGCTGAAGATTAACTAGAGGACATGAATCCCAAGGGGGTCTATGAAATACAGCACATATCGGATTCTGAGGTGAAGAGTTCAAGACAGTGTCAAGTTTTTCTGATGTCCCCAAGAAAACTGGAAAAAGATGAAAAAAACCCAGTCGGCTTGAAGGTTTATGCATTTTTTTTGTTACAATGACAAGGCACAGAGAGAATGTTAAGAAGCAGCATTTAATAGACATTTGCAAATAACCTTTACCAAGGGGAATTCGGAAGAAGGGAGGTCATCTGAAAACAAGACAACCTTGATAGCAAATCATGAGGCTTTGTTTGTTGAGTTCCTTCTTTCCCTGATGGTGACTACTTGTACTGTTGTTTATCCTTCAGGCCACAGCTGCTTTAACAAGGACACTTTCAGACTGAATTATGGGTGGGATTGTATAATAATAATAGCAATGATGAGAATGGTGAATATCATCTTGCCATTCTCTGCCTGTCCTGTGTATTCTGAGCAAACACCATTATCTTTCAGGCCCACATAATTTCTTCCTACTTTTATAAAGATATTAATTTGTAAATTAATTTCACACTGTCACTGAAAATGTTGAAGATGACTACTTGACATCCCTTGCCACGTCACTATTTGTTGACCACTAACTGGTGGCTGTGAGAGTGAAAAGTACTGAGCACTTTCTAGGTTGCCTTTTTGTCAACTGGTGCTGCAAATGTAGCAGGACTTTGGTTGATATCTACATTGTCAGGGTTGTACAGGACATATGCTACTTATAAATCATTGGGGTTCAAATACGACATTGTGCTTTCCCCATCTGTAAGAGAAATATTAATGCTTTGCTAAGTTTTCAGTTCTGCAGTCATCTTGTACAGCTTCTATAGCAGCGTTCTTTCATTTAAGGTTGGTGAAAAAAACAGAGTAGAAGGGACACAATTATTGAGGTCTGAACCTCTGCATCTCCATTTCTTCCAATTTAAGAAAAAAAAACCAACATAAAATGAAACTGCTAGAGGACAGGGTCACAAACAGCACTGTGGAATTTTCCAAAATGTGTTGGAGACACAGAAATTTTAGCTGTGGCATAGGAGAAACTGGATAAGTAATCGAAAGAGAGACGTATTGCGTGTCATTAAACAGACAAATCATATCAGAATCAAGAAATCCTCATAGCTGAAAATAGTGGGGAAAGTATAATTTGTCATGTTGTTGTGTTTCCCTTTGTATCTGTTTGTGGTTGTTGCTGTTGACAACGTTCTGGGTTGCATGGAGGTTTTGTTTGCACCAAAATGGCCAATGTATGTCCCAGGGTCTTCTCTGTCCGTCTAGTTTCTCTTCTGAAGCATGGATGCACTCTTTGTACACTATGAAGTCAGTTCCTTTTCTTCTCATTATTCTCAAGTAGAAAACAATTTCCATTTCTTTTTGTTCTGCTCTCCTGTCATGTTGCCTGCTTTTATGGGCTTTCCTTTGAATTCTGCTTAAATTACTATAACTGTTCTAAGTCCAGGATTAACCGATTTTACTTTACTCTCTCTGTTTCCCATTCTCCAAATGTAATTTTTCTCCTTTTCGTTCACAAAGGCAATTTAAACACAACTAATTTCACTTTGGCAATGTGAATACTGTGCACTAGAGTCTTCCCATTCAGATGGGATTCATCTTTGATCCACAAGTCTTGGTTTGCACAATATAGGATATAATTTACTCCATGTACAATGGTTTTCATTGCTACAATTCATGTGCAGTATATTGACATTACTCACATTATAGTTCTCATAATCTGAGAAGTCAAACTGTAAGAGTTCAAGTTGGGAGTATTTCAAATGTTGCAGTTAAAGTCAAGGATGAGCAAGAGCTGAGTCCCATCTATTAATAAGTTTTTTTTTCAGACAAATTACTCAGTTTTGTATGTTATTTCAACTTTATTTTTCAGGGAAACTTTTCTCAGTATATTTTATGGATTCAATTGGCAGGTCAGGGGGAAACTTCCACTGGTTCCAGAGATTAAAGAGCTTAACAGACTTACTAATGAAATTCAAGACCTTGGTAGGGGGTTTTTTTGCCTTTTTTTTTTTTTTTTGTCAGGGGGGTAAACTTATATATAGTGGATTTTAAGGGTTTTTTTAATGACATGAAGAGTGATAGTCTTGAGGAATTCCAGAGATTGTTATTTCATGTGCTGAAACTCTGTCTGTACCACCTTGGATGAAGGCAGAGGTATTCACACCTGACCAAAAATCCCTCATCTGTACTCTATTGGGATGGAACCTGTGTGTTCAAAGACTGATGGAGAGATTGCAAGTTGTTTTGTTTGCAGAGTTTATGTCTAGCTCTCAGAAAGAACAGAGACTACTACAGTTTTCTCAAATCTTTAAAGAGTCTTGGTGTACTAAAAAGAACTTGAAATTTTCTTTGAATAGAATTCAAAGGTAAATGTATTGATATGTTTGCTAAAGATTAAACATGAAGGTGTTGTGAAAAAACCTCACATGGGAATATATGTGCAACAAATACTGTTAAACTGAGGAGTGTTTATATTTCTGTTCATGCTTTCTGTGGTTTTTCAGGCAATATTTAGACTGTTCTATGACATTTTGAGTATAGAAATTGCACTTTGGTGTGTGAAATGTAGCCAGTAGTTAGTTTCAGGTTCTAAGTTACTAAGCATACAGCTTAATTATGCTTAATGTCAGAAAAGACAGGAGTGCTCTCTGCTCCAGCAAAGAGTTAACCCAAACTTTGAGAAGGGAGTTTAATAGAGCTATACAAAATATTACCTCAGTATTCCACTCCAGTCAGTTATTTGTGCAGATGTGAATTAATGGACTGTTATAAAGGTAGTGTGATTTCTGTCTTTTCAGTTAAGGAGTAATGATGGCCAAAGTTTCGTTTAGCATGCTACCATTAAGTAAAATCAATATGCTGATAAAAAAATCTGTATCTTTTAAGAAGAACCTTCTTAATAAATATTAAGAATAGTGGAAATTTTTGCCCTTTAAAAAGAAGAGCAGTACTTGGTCTTCAAACATCCACTGAATCTGTTTAAAACTGCTTACATCAGGTGGAAATGTTGAGGCTACTAGAACTAATGCCATACATGAAGTTGGAAACATCCAGTTGTTTGTTTATAAGCATTTTCTGGTACATTCTGGTCTGCTTGAGTTTATACCAAAATATTTTGCAGAAGAAAATATTTCAAACTGCAGTCAAACTAGTCATCTGTTTTTATGACATATTTCTGAGGGTTGATCTCACTCTGACTGTGTGTCATGAGTTCATGAACATTTTTGCCTGGGTATATGTCTCAAGTTTAAACATTTAACTGAAAATTCTGTTTTAAAATTAACTTAAATAATGCATGTTAATGTTTAATAAGACTGATGTGCCTTCACAATAAATAAACAAACCAATAATAACTTCTTTTTGGTATAAAAATATGGTTATTCTCAGAGAGAAATATGTTCTTCCATGAACAAAATAACTCAGACCTGCAGACTTTCGAGCCAAACTTATAAAAGGTTGTTATGAGCAGAGCACAGCTGTGGGAGTTAGGGCTCCCAAATTCTAATTCAAACACCCATTTGAGGCGAAGAATTTCTGACTCTCTCATCACTCCCCAAACACTCTCATGCCTCCAAAATATAGTCTGAAGTACACAATAAGAGGCATATAAACCTTATACTATTCCCTGTGCAGGCTTAGATATCATTCAGAATTTTTACAGCTTTGTGTTTGTAAATGTTTTAAAACTGAAAAGCATTGTGTGAGAGCTAAATCTTCTGTTAATAGCTTAAGTAGTTCTAGAGAAATAACATAGAATTCTTCTTATCACTTTAATTACCAAAGGCAATTGATAATCTCTCTTTCTCCTTTGGTTGGTGAGTGCTTTTGATTTAGATTCCTGTACATCCCATTGTTTCCCTAAAATCTAGCCTGCATGAAGTATAGAAAGTGAAAAATTTTTGTTTCATAGGAACAGTACACATGTAGGAGCACATAAACTTTGATGATACTATTGTTAATCTTTTTGGAAAGCTTGCTTTCCAAAAATAAGACCACCTTAATTTTTCCAAAGCCTTTAAGAAGGGGATGAAGCTCCTGTAGTATTGATTGAAGTGGTATCTAATTTTTCCTCACAGCTTTGCCCTTTGGTTCTCTTGGATAAACCTTTTGTGGAAGTGAACTCCTGTGTGTTTTGCAGTGTGTGATCTCAGCCCTATGCTTTTCTGAAGGATGTCAAAGTTTTTAAATATTTGCAAATTATGCAGCGTGTGAAAATAGTACCAAACAGCAAATTATGTTTTAGGTTCTATGTTCTAATATTCCTTAGAACATTGCTATTCAGAACTTCTATTTAGAACTAAGAGCACATCACACTTATACATTAGGGTTATGTTCACAGACTTTAAAATTTACTCTACTCACTTAACAATAGGGACAAACAATTTTCATCCTTGACAAAGATGGAAAATTCATAAGGTGAGGATCACCAAGGATTTCATCTTTACTGCTTCATGGCAAGGGCAAAGAAGGGACATGCAGGGTTGAGGAAGACATAGCAGAGAAACTCAGTGAAATCTTTGCATAGGCTTTTAGTGCTCTCTTACACCTGATGCATTTCTGTAGCAGATTGTCTATAAGATATACATCTATAAGATCAATTTGAACTAAATGAGCAGGAAATATTAGACCAGCCAGGCAGGTTGGGAAGGTCACTGGGACCAGATGGCATAAACCCAAGAGTTCTGAATATGAAATTCCCAAACTTCTGGCTAAGGGATGTAAAATGTCATTACAAATGGACACTGAACTAAAGGACTGGGACAGCTGTTGTATCTGCCATCTGTCAGAAGGGCTTTAGAGATGATCTTGGGGATGACAAACCAGTGAGCCTGATTTCCATTTCTGTTAAGACTGTGTATATGTGTATGAATGAAAACAACCTGTTTAGAAGTTGCAGGGCTTCTGGATTTCAGGGATGTTTTCAGTAACAATAAGGAAAATGGGATCAAATGGACATAATACACATTGTTTTTTAAAATGTCTTTGGTCAGGTTCCAGACCAAAGGCTCATTATGGAAATCCTGTTGCCATGGGATTGGAGGACAGATTTTAAAGAAGAGGAATCCATGATAGGCCTTATTAATGGCAACATTTCAGAATGGAATTGATACTGGGACCAGTTTTAATCAGCCTCTCTGCTCTGGAGAGGGCAATGAACAGTGAAATCTGCCAGCCTGTGGATAAATTCTTTGTTGACAATCAATGTCATTTGCCTTCAATACCAATGCCTTCAGTGGCAAGAATTTCCAAACTAAAACCAAAAGTCAGCAGGTCAAGTTCAATCTGAAGAAATGCATCTAGAAACAAATAACATGAACCATGCTGACATGATGCTGAACTAAGAATTGACACTTAAAACTCAGAAAAGGACCACTGACATTTCTCAGAAGTCTCAGTATTAAACAAAAATGTGTTAGGCAAGTTTAGAACAGTTAATGAGATTATCCTTGGGAAGAGAGGGTGGCTAAAATAAGAGGACAGCAGGGCACCACTGAAAACTGATCTGCCCATATCCTGAGCATCGTGTGCAGTTTTGTCTTCACATATGAGGAAGTAGCTGAATCCAAAGAAATATGGAGAAAAACAAGTAAAATGTTCACGATGGTGGAGCAGCTGCCTTGTAGGAAACAGATAAATTGAATACACAGTGGTTGCTCACAAAATCCCACAATCCTAGATCTATGGGATCTTGAAACCAGTGAGGCTTTTGTTTAAAGCCAGTGAATTTAGTCCTTAACATAATGAATTTATTGAACTGAGACTCACTAGAGAGGGTGGAGTAAACCACTGCTGGCAGGTTTGGAAAGGGGTGAGTCATAAATAACTCTCTCACAAAGATGCCCTTTAGTTTTTTTAATACTGGGCAGGAGTGTACCCACTGACAATATTAATTAAACCATTCCCTACACTGAGAGCAGCCACATAGGGAATAGGCTGCAGAAAGTGATCAAGCTTCTTGTGTCTCTGTTGTTACAGGAGGCAGCATACTGGGCTGTATGAGGATTAACCTGCCCCTCAGGGGCATTGCTTGCTTATTCTTTTCCCTTATTCAGTCAAAGGATTTTGTATGTGGTTTCTTTCAGTCAATGCCAAATCTATTTTTTTAAACAAGAATGACATTTTTATGGTCTCACAGATGAGTATTGCATATACCTGTGCAGCACCCAGGTTGTCTCAGCCACTGTGAAAGTATTGCTATTAGATAACAATTTCTATACAGAGATCAAGATAGTCTATTGGTTCTGCTTAATGTGGTAAATCAACAAGTAAATTGCAAGTCCTGAAAAGGTTAGGCAATGCTTAAAATTGAGCATACAAAAAGGGCAAAACCAGTGATCTCTTGGCAGAAAGGAGAAAGAAGTTTCTTATGTCATTTTGTTTTCCCAGCCAGTAAATCAAGTAACAAATACAGAGTAATGAACAGCAAATTAAGGAGAAGGTAACAAGTCAATAGGTTTCTGGGTGTACAAGAATAAATATCATAGGCAAGTAGAAGGGGAATAAATGAAGTCCAGTGTCACATTTTATGCCATTTACCTAACTGGTAAGTCACATTGCCACAGGCCTCTGTAGGGAAGAGCCACCTGATTATGAGCCTTGGGTTACATATTGCAGAATATGTTAGCATTTCTGTCCAGGGTAAGGAACACATATATAATTGAGTTAGAGAACAAATACCAGGGCACAGCAAACTTTAAACTTCTTATTTCAAAGAGACTATATGGGAAAATAATGAACAGATGGCAAATAAAAGGAATGTGTTGGCATTTCTTCTACCTGTGAGGCATAGTAATCTCTCCTTAATTTTGGACAGTCCAAGGATCATGCACCATATGAAGTTTTTAGATATCAGGACACAGGAAGTCTGTGTTGCTTAGTGGAAACATTTAAATCATTAAGTTGTATACTATAGATCTTTCAACTAAATATTGCAACAAATTATAAAGTGCAACTCTGTTATTCTGAACCGTTTAAGAATTCTAAAGCACAAGTGGCTTCCAGCAGGTCTTGTTTGGAGAAATCTAGGTAAAGTTTTTTCCATTCAGAAATGGTCTTACAGGTAATTTGGGTTGTTTCGGATACATGCATTTGGACAATTGCATTATTTTAATAATATCTTTAATAAATACTTTTGATAATGAGGATTTTTAAATTATTCAGTGTCTATGATTACAATCAGCTGGGTAACCTGTGAAAGGGATTCTACATGAAGATTTAGAAATACTCAAATATTCTGATTTACAGTGCAATTTCATGTGAAAAGCTGGCTAAGTATAATTTTAATTTTCCTGAGAAAATAGCTTTTATTTAAGACATTTATATAAAGCAAAGAAATCAATGGATTTTATTTACATTCTTAAAGATAAACAGGTGGTTCTCTGCTGTTTGGATTAAAAATAAAATTAGGAATATGTTAAAATATTGTCCTGCATTGTTCTAGGACAAACATTCCTATAAGATAAACTGATAGTTTTATAAAATCTATTATGTATTTATTTGTTTTAGGTTTGATAGAAAGTAATGTTCACATAAAACACATAGCAATAATTAGGCTTACAGTCACAGTGCACTCACTGTATTAATAGCAATATACAGGTAAATTTACTCTCTTGAATAATCAGTAGATAGTAATATTAAACTACAGAATGACTAAATGGATTGCTAAATTTGACTAGGGTACCTGATTTTTCAATTGACACTCACTGAAGTACAGAGCTCTCTCTCTCTCTCTCTCTCTCCCTCTCCAATCAATATGGTTTGCATAGTTACACAGCGAATCTCAGAAGTCATTTCAGACCCATCATTGTGTGCAAAAACATTTCATAAATCATTTATAATACTATACAAATTAGAGAAAATTTTCCTTTGGATTAGAGAAGAAATTTGTTGAATAAAATATATTTTCTGAATTATTTCCTCTTCTATAATAAGCAGACTAGATTAAATTGAGAAGGCACTATAAAAGAGCCACTGGGATATCTATTATTTCTTCATCCTTTTATCCTCTTGCAATTCTCTTGGGCAAGTGTACATGTATATGCTGCATGAAATGTTATTAACTGACATTAAGTCTCTCATCCCCTTAGGCCGTGGCTTTTTTCCTCCAACTGTATTGACCATTAAGCAGCTCTTGTGGATGTGATCTGGAAATTGTTGTATTTATACCTTCTCAAGCACATGTCTTAAACTACTCATTACATTTTGATATTTCATGACTTTCTAAGCCTCATATAAGTTATAATATCAATTATGTTTTAGTGTAATGACATGAAAGTGACAGACTATTTGTTCTTTGCTATAAATGGGTGCCAGTGTCTTTTAATATATTATTTCTTATGTCTTGGTATCTGTCTTTCACTCTTCTTTCTGCTGTAAATATATGTGATTAAGGACGAAGTAAAACTGCCTACCCAGAGCCTTGGAGGAAGCCACATCTAATATTTTTCCTTTGGCTGATCTTTGTTGGTGGAAGGCTGCATTTGGTGGCTTGTTCTTTGAGTGGGAAAATTAGGAGCACAATTCATGCCCATGCACACTTCTGAATAATGCTGGCACATCAATTGTTTGAGTTAGTGCAAATTGTTTGCTGAGATAGCATGAGAGGTAGCATGGTGAGAAGGAAATTAACTCTATTGCACAGATCTCTTGGTTGCATTCTCCACCAATTATACTTAAAATATTTTGCCTTTTTGTACCCTGTTCTTGTGTAGCAACAGAGAATGAGTGCAGTGTATCTCCTCTTCGCTTCCTTGCTGGCTTAAATGTCTCCAAACCACTCAGATTTAATATTCAAATATTCATTTGTACTAAAATATTGTGCTCTCTTTTTCTTTCATTTTGAGCTTAAAGGCTCAGAACTTCTACTCCTCCTCCCCATGGGAAAAGCAAAGGATGATACCAGTACAAGAATCTCATTTTACACCACACCTGAACTGTCTCTCTGTTTTTATATTTTATGGTCCTGCAGTTCTTTCTTCAGTCTCACTGACTGCATTAAATTATGTAGAAGCACAGCCTTGTGACACCTCTGAACCAACCTGCAAGAGAATACAAAATCTTTCTTTTGCTTTCAGCCTACTCAAAATTAAATTCCAAAAATGATATACAAATAATATCACCAGTCTAATGAATGGAATTAAGGAAAGGCAAGGGCAAACCCATCAGTTTTATTATCTACCAGTGCTGAAGGATTAGCACTAGAATTAGTATGAATTTACATTACTAAATGGTTTCTGAATGACATGATAACTGTGTGAAATTTGAGTTTGTTAATATTTCTAAACAATAGCAGAAGATGAACTCTCTGCCTAAGGCTTAGGGCTGAAGCAAGGAACATTGAGTTCCCAGTCACAGACTTGCAGGGTGACCTTGACAAGTCACAGAACATATCTGTGCCTCAGCGTGAGATGGGGATATTAAAACAGTTCCTAGCTCACAGAAGTGTTGGTAAGGTTCAATTAATCAAAGTCTTTCAATATCTTCACACAGAAGGGTCTAGATAAGAAAAAAGTATGATTGTTACTAAAGCAGACCTCTCCTGAGCACTTAATTTTTCATTTTATATAAACTTTTTTAGCTTATATGCAGTGTCAGCATAGAGAGCCATAGATCCTTCAGATCTAGTTTGTGTGGAGCTTGTCAAGATACAGCTGTTTTTAGTGCTATATCCCTATTAGGATATGACACAATACATCATAACAGCTCCATCAGAGCCATTAGGGTGTAAGCTGTCAATGTGTAATAAGATTACTATGCATTACATCTGGTGGTGCTCTGATAATTCTGAACTAGGTATGCTGCTGTAGAGTCTACAAAGCCTTTGAATATTGATGTTGCACTGCTAATGAATGCAACAGTATTATTTTGACATGGAATTAGAATATATTCTCCAGTATATATGTAGAGGGTTTTTTTTTTACAATAAATAACTTTAACTTTTCCAGAAATCCCCAAAGGTGTTCGCCTCAATTTCTCCTTGTACTAAAGATCTGCAAGCATTTCTATTTACAAAGCAAGGTTTTTGTTGTTTGAGGGAAGGACAAAACTCTCTAAATAATAGCCAAAAATATTAAAATAGATATAATTCCATAAATGGCCTTGGATGCCCTAGACTATAGGAAGTTTGCATTCTAATATTGAATAACTATTCAATATTCTATTGAATAACTACTGAGATAGGAACAACTTCCAATGAGCTTTTCTTCTCTATGAAAAGTGCAGTTTTCAGACAGAAAAGAAAAGAAAAATTATGGTACTTTACCAATAACATTAGTCAGAGTATAGTTTAGATAGGAAAGAAGAAACATTCAAATAATTTAAAGTGCATTCAGAACCTTCTGCTGATTGTCTAACAACAATCTAAGATAGGTACTATCAGTGAAAATCAAAGAATCATAGAATGACCTGGGTTGGAAGGGGCTTTAAAGATTGTCTACCCTGCTGTGGACAGGGATACCTTTCACTAGACCAGTTTGCTCAGAGACCCATCCAACACTTAAACAATTCCAGGGATGGGGCATCCACAACTTCTCTGGGCAACAAGTTCCAGTGCCTCACTGCCCTCACAGTAAAGAATTTCTTTCTTATATCTAACCTCAACCTACTCTCTTCCAGTTCTAAACCATCCCACTTTGTCTGTCACTTTATGCTCTAATCAGCACAACCTTCTGATTCAGAGAAAGATACCATGTTAGGTTTGTGCTTCCCTATCTGCACAATACCTGAGCATCAATCTATCAGTGGGGAACTTTTCTCATACCTTTGTGAAGGATCATTCACTGGGAGAACTGGAGTCCTGACTTGACTGGGTCACAGTGAAATCTGTAGCAGAACAGGGAGAAAAAATGAGTTATGCTGGTGTTTTAAAATAATCACCAGGAATATGCAATTCTATGTATGAAACTCTTGTTCACGATATCTCATTATACCTGAAATTATTCCTTGCTCAAAATGAGCAAGGTGACAAAGCTTCAGTAACAGATATGTGCCTGTAGAATTTTCCAGAGAACTTGAACATGCACACATGTGAGCCTGTACAGGAGGAGGTTGTGGTAAACCTTGAGTAAAGAAAACTGTGAAGGGAGAACACAAACTCCAAGTGCTTACAATATTTTCAAGTCTTCCCAGAGAAGGCTGAACTGAGTGGCTTCAAAGGAGGTTTAACATAGCACTTGGCCAACAAGTGTGTTAGTAAATCTTCAGGAGATCTGAAGTCTCTCCTAAAAGAAGGAGTTACAGCCTCTCAAAATCGGTTGCCTTCTGATTTTTCTGAGTCTGTAGGGGAGCACAGGCAGCCAGACCTAGAGTCAGAAAAGCTTAATAAATTTTCTAGAAATATATATTCCAAAAAGTTCAGACTGAGTAAGAAGAGAAAGCAATACAGTCATTTTTCATAATGATAAAAAGTCTTGTTCAAAGTCTTTCTCATTAAAAATTAAATAACTTTTGGTGCAGGAATAGAAGGTAAATAGGAAATGCATTCAGAGACTTGACACTTATGCTGAATAACAACCAGGAAAACATGCTGTGGTCCTTGAAGGAGACATAGAGCACAACTAAACAAGGAAAAATACAGAAAAGAAAAGTTAAAATTAAAAAAAAACAAGTGAAGTGAGGAGAAATGTCAATGATCTGATGAGTAGCATGAGTACAGGCTTTTTCTGTTATTAGGGCAAACAGGAAGATGCAAGAAATTCAAATCCTTTGTGTGTACAGGCTGACATGGAGAAACAATGTGCTGAAGGAAAGCCTTGCTTACATGCAGAAAGAATTTGCACATTTGAAAAACTAGCTAGCAAAATTATACGGAAAAAACTACAATGCTTTATGTCAGTATTTGTGTCTTTGGCTAGAGCAGTCCACACAGGAGAGACTGAGAAAAGTCAAAGACATGAATTAAATCTTCTACTCTAGAAAAAAATCCCCTCTTATAAATAAAGGAGCTTTTACTGGTATGAAAAGATATATAAAATGCTGGTAATGATCTAGAACAGGTAGTGAAGAGCAAATCTATTTCAAGCATGAACATATCATTTCCTTCATATGGAGATCCCAAGGACATGTCATCGGGCTTTTGGAAGAGATCTCCAGTTTTTCATGGTAAAATGTTCAAAACTCAAAAGTCTTCTGAAAGTGTTAAAATAGACATTAAAGGATGCTGTTCATAATTGCAGTGTCAAGGACAGAATAAATGTGGAGAAAAATTTTTAAAACATTAGTTAATTCAAAGACTCTTCCAAACTGAGCAAGAACACTAAGAGCATATGCCTTCAAAAGCAACATTTGCTGAGACAGCAGGAATCAAATTCTTCCAGAAATTAAATGCTTCCTTGCCCTCACTACAGGTTTGTTTCATTTTTTTTCTTTCTTTTTTTTTTGTTGGAAGGCTATTTTTGAACCACAGTCCCCAGATGGTTAAAAACCTTCTTCTGATTTCTAGACTAAATTTATTCATAATCAGTTTATATTCATTTGTCCTTGTGCCAGCACTGTCCTTTAGTTTTAATGGTACATCTATATTGTGTAGCTATTTGCAGATTAAATTATTAATATTACAAAAGATAGTATCAATTTTTAAGAGATCACTAGCTGAGATTATGAAGATAAAATTCACTGTTTCAACAGCTCTTTGATCATAAAGTTATAGCCTAAAAAGGTTATAAATACAGTAAAATGTGTTTTCACATCACTTTGAGGGAAACAAATATGTATCTTTTTATTACTTTTTCTATGATATTCAGTAACAAAATACAGTTAAAATAAATTCCAGTAAAACAGGTCCTGATTTGAGGGAAAAGCAGACTAGGTGGAGTTGCTGTTTGTTTGTTAAATGCAGAAGTCTATTCTTCAGCCTAGGTATGGGTGATAGGATGGGTTCTCCTTTGGACCACACTAATTGTTTTGTTAAAATTGGTAGAAATATGACAATTAATCTGCCACTGCATAACAACCAACTAGTTTTGAAGTAGATTTGGAAAAAATGGATTGTTTGAGGGAAGGGAATTGAAAGTGCTATGTTGAAGGAATATTATTCTATGGAAACATACTGTAGAGCCTATATTGCTAGGTTTTAAAAGCCCTTTTGAGCAGTGAAGGTGCCTGTGAGCATTAGCAGTTCTTTATATAGTAACATATGAATATCCAACACTAATGGTTTCTGGTTTGTTTCCCTTTCCTGTCTGAAGGAGGAATGCCGAGTAAACTGCGTCTGTCAGACCCTCCAGGAAATATTACAGGGATTCCCCTGCAGCACTTTCCCTTCTGTGAAGGACAGACTGAAGAGGTGTGAAGAAGAATATCAGAAATCACATTTCTTGGCTGAATTAAATTTCAAATTTGCCTTCCTCTTCTTGGTATTCGTTACCTGCAGCTCATCCAACAATGCCTACCCACAACTCGACACCTCATTTCATACACTGTATATCCTTTAGCCTTGGTCTGTATGAACTCTGTCAATGCTGAGCTGGTGACTCCTTTCCTTCCATCTCTCTGGTTTTGCTCCTGTGTTTTTGGGTAGAACCTTCTTTATTAGTCTTTTCCACCTGAACAAGCCAGACCAACACGCGACTCCTGACCTGAAGCAATGCAAGTGAGTAGACTGACTAGTGATTTGCACTGCCTTTCTTCATGATGTCCCTGCCTTTCCTCAGCAGACACAAGGTACCAGAGGTGTCTCAGATATGCCTACCTGCCTGCCTGCTCACCCTGTAGCTCTGGGGGACAAGTATTGTGAATATGAGAATAGCAGTTTGTGCCCACAACAGCAAGTGTCCCACTGTGAGAGGAAAATGGTGAGTATTGCTGCTTGTATTTCAGCTGATCATAAAAGTGAAAAATATATAGTAGCCCAAAGGATAAACTGAACTCAGGGTACTTGTAGCTGCTCTGAAGCTTGTACTACAAAAAAAAAATCAGAAGCAAACCATTCATTGAAGTCCTGGCTTTCATGCACTTGCGTTTGGCATTGTTATTTTAATCTCCTGACCTCATTTTGTGTTTCTCTACTGTTTGTCTTCTCTGGCAATGTTTAACTTACCAGGTTAAAATTAGTCTTGTGTTCTGGAGATACTGTGCTAGGCTACTGGGATTTTTCCCTCTAAAGCTCCCCTGATCTTTATCGACAATTGCTCAACATCTGCATAACTCTGCCTTTCCTGTGTCTAAACAATTACTCCTGGGAGGCTGCCAGCTCACGGTGGCAATAGGGACTTCTGGTGAATGTGACAAAAGTATTATCCACTCAAAGCACCTTATCTATGGCAAAGAAAGAAACCCCCACCTCATGCACAGTAAATCTGTACCTGCCTGCCCTTCATCCACCATCTCCACTTTCACCAAGATCCTCCTCATGTTCCTGCATTCTGAACAGGGCACAGATTAAGGAAGTTTCCTGGGAAGACTGTTGGAGCACTTCTGCATTTCAGCCTAAATAAACTCTACCTGCTGCATGTGGTACTTTGAAGATCTTTTCTCCTGAAGAAAATGACAAATTAATTCCATCCAGTGATAAGTTATGTATAAAACAAGTCTGGAAATTAACAAAAAATAACTTTTATCTTCTGTGAGAACATATGCTGAGAAATATGTGATGGTATCCTATTTATGCAGAAATAAAACGTGATCTTCTTTATCTTCATTAGCATATGGGAAAAAGTCACTAGTACAGCAATTCCTTGATTTTATGACAAGTTTAGCTAGTCCTGGAAGCCTCTGGGTAAACTGGCCATTCATATTTATTTTCAGCCCCTAACATTAATATTGGTATTAAAATATTATTATTTAGGTGGAAAACCCCACTAAGAGTAAGAATTTTGATCCTTTTGTGATATACATGTCCAGATGTTTAATAAGAATTAAGAATGTTAATGTTCAAATGCTAAGTCTTCTAAAAAAAAAAGACATTTTTCAGGAAATATCATAGAGATCAAGTTTTGTCCCTCTGTGTGAAACTACCAGAATTTTTTGATTCTGTAATTTCTTTGTGCAGAGGATTTTGAATTTCATTTAATTGGTTTCTGGATAATGAAGAACAGTGCAAATAAAGTCCACATGTATCTACCTCATTTGAACAGGAGATTATTCTAAGTTTTTTTAGTTGTCTGTATTAATGAGAAAAGAAATACATTTATTAATCATAAAACAGTTTATATGAGATGCAATTAGCATGTTATATATCATAATATATATGTACTCTTCACCTTTTATAGCACAATCAGATAATTTTGTGGATGTACATAACGACTAAAACAGCTGAGAAAATCTAACTGATGCTTGAAACTGCATAGTGTTCTGAAACAGCAAGAAATATTCAGATTTTATATGTCAATGTTCATAGAAAATACTCAAATGACCTAAAAGCATAAGTTACTATTTATGAAGCAATAAGAAGAGATTCTGATCTTATGCCCCCGTTCTATTAATCAGCTTCTCTTATGAATATTTCTTATTCCTGCCACCATTTTGGACTGCTCTGACAATATCCTGCTCTTGGGCTGAATGCTTAATCAAACAGTGATGCCATGAGAGCCAGTGGGTATGCTAGAATGAAATTATTTTTGTCAGAGTTCATATTCATGGAACTGACTCCTGAATGCTCAGTAGCAAGGCAAAGATATTAAATATAATCATTATAGTGGGCACTTTCAAGTGCCCATGTGACCTTCCCTTAGAAGTGTATGATTTCAGAAGGCAGCCTTGGATATCTAGAGAGCTCAATCACCTTGTGTTTTTTTTGCCTGAGCTCGTACCTTGAAGACTCACTTCTTAGGTGGATCAGTCCCTTAGAAATTTTCACTTCAGTGCTTGTCCAGAATTCCCTTGCAGATCTGTTTGCCAGTGCCAGCTGAACATAAACACCACTAAAATGAGTACAGCTAGAAGGGAACCATCTAAATTGTGAGAGAGGTGGAGCTACCAGATTATTTTTCAATGCTGAGCACAGGAATGTTAATCTGCAGTGTGAATGCATAGGGCTGTCGACAGGCTCTGTCTATCCAATCCTTGAGTACTCCTTGGGCTACTCTGCCCCAGAACTCCTGCATTAAAAGCAACCAAATAAGTACCTTCTTAGACAACAATTGGTACATATTTAGATCTCTAGAATGCTTACTGACTTCAAGTTTCATGAGAGGTTGCAAGCAGGAGAGACTTGAGTAAATCAGGAAAGCTGATGAGAAAACAAACAGAGTGGAACACACACTCATCTAACTCTCTTTAATGGCATCTCCAGGCCAAGATTAGAGAAGGATGCTGAGAAAAAGTGATTATTTTCCCTTTCTCTTCTGAAAAAAACTCATTGTTACACACCTGATTTCGGGTTGTTCAGCCAGAGAAAATCCCAAGGTCACTAGAATCTCCCATGGATGCTGAGTAAATTGAATTGGTAGAAATTTAATCTTGATTTACTAGAGTTGTCATACTTTTTTAAAATTAAGAGTTATACAACTGGGATCTATAATTTGAGGTGTTATTGCAGGAAAACTAAAATCATGGGCACATATTACCTAGCAGCAATGAACATTACAGGTGAAAGCCTGTCTTTTAAGAAGACAGCAGGAATATAAGGTTCTGAGTCTTATAGCAAAGTTTTATGGAGCTACAGTAGATCTACAAGAAAGACATTGTGGTGCCATAACACGTGCAGAGAAAGACAACGAAGCTGATGAAGTCTCTGGAGCACAAGTCATGAGGAGTGGCTGAGGGACCTGGGGTTGTTCAGCCTGAAGAAGAGGAGGCTCAGGGGAGACCTTGTCACTCTCTACAACTGCCTGAAAGGAGGCTGTAGCCAGGTGGGGGGTCAGTCTCTTCTCCCAGGTAACAAGCAATAGGACAAGAGGAAAGAACCTCAGACTGCACCAGGGGAGGTTTAGACTGGACATTGGGAGAAATGTCTTCACTGAAAGAGTGGTCAGGCATTGGAACAGGCTCCCCAGGCCAGTGGTGAAATTGCCATTCCTGGTACTGTTCAAAAAATGTGTAGATGTGGCACTTAGGGACATGGTTTAGTGGTGGACATGACTGCCAGTTTAATGGTTGGACTCAATGATCTTAAGGATCTTTTCCAGCCTTAATGATTCTATGATCTTTGATGAAAAGACTTGTAAAAACTTTCAAAAGCCTTTGGATTTCAAGAAGTTTTTAGCCAATGAAAGAATAGTCAGTGGAGTTTGTTTTCAGATTCCCTTTTTCAAGAGGGGGAGTTACTCTAACTCTAGCAGTGTATTTTTTATTCATCCCACAGGGACCAGCCTAGATCTTATGAATATGGGGGATTTTGTGACAAGAACATTTCTTTAAGACATCCTCTCTTTGTATTATTTTGCTACAGGTGTGAGAAACCTTCATTCTTCTGAAATTTTCGTGGAAAGATTTTTCCATGTGTTTGATTAGTTACCTATTGTAGCAACTGTACTTTTTCCAATGTGATGTGCTCAAAGGCATGGATATCTCTTAGTTATCTTAGGGTGTGGAATATACTGGAACATTGAATAAGCACCACATGTTAGTATTTCTATAAACAGAAATGTAAAGGACTGCAATTGACTTGGGTATTCCCTTTGATGTGCTCTCTTGTGATCCATTGTAAGTGCAGTGATGTTGCCAGGAAGAGTGTAAGTTAGGTTCTCCTGAACCAAAGTCCACATCAAAGGTTTATGTATCACCTGTGTCCTACAACTTGTGCTCAAGTTATAAGAGGATCTAAGTTTAAGAATTCTACTAATGAAACTTTTGTTCTCCCATCAACTAAAATTTTAAAGAAATAGCCACAAACTGAAATTATTTATTTATTTATTTATTTATCTATTTATTTATTTATTTACTTATTTATTTATTTATTATATGG
>VZRX01012146.1:143614-158162 GCA_013398075.1 Notiomystis cincta
ATTTATTTATTTATTTATTTACTTATTTATTTACTTATTTATTTATTTATTATATGGAAAAGCATTTTAGGGGCTTTTGAATATTCTTTCAAATTGGAGGAAATTTGAAGTACTACACTGAAACATAAGGGATTACATGTAAATTTATGAAACTAAAGCTAAACGGAAACAATCACTTGAGTCTGATCCTGTGATTATCCAAGCTAGATAGTATGTGAAATGTAAATGCTATTAGAAGTCAAACATCAAAAGAGGTTTTAATATTCATTCAAGTCCAGCTGCTTGTGGCAGCAATTAAGTTGCTATTTTTTTGGATCCCTTATTACATGTTACTGACCTCTGTCTTATTTCCCAGTGGCATAACGTCAAAATATGCTGCTATAATAAATGCAAAATATGTGTATAAGAAGTGTTCTCTAATATTCTCAAGGTTTTTGTAAACTCCATGGAGTGAAAATGGTCCTTGAGGACATTTCTAGAGGAGACTCTGCTCTTTCTACCATGACATGTCCACATTGAATCCCGCCAGGTTAGGCTGAGATCTGATAAAAGAAGCAGGCACATGATTTCTGATTGTAAATAGGTTTCCTGTTTGAAACTCCAGACAATATGAACCTCTCCACTTTCAGAGAAAGAAGAGATGAGGCTGTCCAGAGAAGACACTGAAGCAAAATAACTGTTATTCTAAACCCAAGATGGACATTTATAGTATTGCTACAGTGCAATTGGTTCTGTAGAGATTTAGTGGGTAGAGCACATGGCTGGAAAGCAGTGGCAAATACTGGAGTTTTATCAAAACATTTATCCTGGAGAATTTTGTTAATGTTTAATTAAAGACACATTAAAAAGCTTGATATGTTAATAAAACATCAGCATTTTGCACTGGAGTACATTAGGTGCCTTAAACTGCCAAACAGTGAATGTATTCTGCATGGCAACTGCTTGACATGTTGGTTGTTTAATCATTAAGAGCTAGACAAATATTCTAAAACATCTTCTGTGCATTTTTGATTGAGTTCTACATCCATTTCCCATTCCTTTTGCACTTGCTTTCAACAAAGGCTTGAGCAAACAGACTTTATTTGCACCATTTGACACAATAGGTGACATTTATTACTGTGCAGAGGAAACAGAGAAGCAGTACACCTGGGTGTAAAACTGATTCAAAAATAGTTTCTGTATTATTAGGGATTTACTCTAATCTAACTGGATTAACTCTGCCTGTTGCAGTGCAGGTTTGATGTCTCAAGATAAAAGAGCAGCTTCAGAGATGCACATCAGTCAGAGAGATGGACAACAGTGGCACCCAGCTGTGCCACTGAGAATGGGTGACTTCTACAGACTGGGAGGGAGCAATGCCATGCATTGACTGTAAAAATGTACAGTCCAAGAGAAAGAAGATGTATGTAACAAACACAGGGACTGAGACTGGTCTATCAGGCTGCTGTGGTTCCCCCCCTGCCCTTACTCAAGTTCATAAGTCTTCTATGCAAAGACTTTCCAATATAGTGAAAGAAAAAGTAACTTCAGGTCAGTTTTCAGGAAAGGTACTCAATAGAAAACTAATATCAGTGGCTATGAATTCCTGAAAAGCTATGTGACTAAAGAGGATAAGAATTAAAGTGTTCTAAAATTTCTTAATCTTCTTTATCTACAGAAACTCCCCAAGAGGTTCAAAACCTATTAGAAACCACAACCAGAGATCAGAAAAATGCACCGAATAATCTGAACTCTTACAGTTTAATTTATGAAGCTCAGGATTCTATTGTGATGGACAAATCCCTGACAGAGGCTGTTTGCAATCTTCCTAAAGGAATAAAGCAAAAAATAATCAGGAAAATCTAGATTTACTCTTGCACATTCTGCAAGCAGAAAAGAGCTAGGCTGGATGAATACATTGCTAATTGTGAATTATTCATCTCACTCTAGCAATCAGTAACATCCACATTAAACATTAAAGACCTAGATTCACAAGGAGAATGTAGGCACATAAATACCTCTTCAGGCAGCCAGGGTTGACATTTAAATGCTAGTGGTATTCAACACCCCCGCATCACCCCTCCCACCTTTTCATAGGTGCTTAAAACTGCATACATACTCAAATTCCTGTTGAAAGGCATCAGAATAGCTTCCAAAATTTTAGCAGCAAGGAATTAGTAGATATCCGTTTTATTGTTTTCCCATGTCAAAGTTCACACAATAATTCTCCTTCTTATCACGGTTTTGGTGTCTCATTTTTCATCTTACAAAAGATACACTCAGAATCTGTTTCACTACAATATTACAGCTCTAGGTTAAGCTAAGCCTGGAAGCTTAGTTTGTGTACTCCTACCTGAGTGCTAACAGAAGGTGCAGAGTCATTCACCAGTGGTCTAATAAATATTTAGATCTTACACAGACACAGGCACACAAACTGAGCTTCTAGAATTGAAATGCATTTCATCTTGCTAGAATAGCTATAACATCAATAGCAAAAAGATTCATTTCATAACTATATGATGATTTTATGACTCTCAGTGATAGCACAATACTGATTGCTTCTCTGAGTTAACCCTTGGAGCTTGGTACCCTGGCTGGGTTTGCAGGGGAGAATGGGTAATAAAATGGTGATTAGTGATTCCCACAAGATCAGATGTGCTTCAGGCTCCAGGAGAAACAAGATGGCCAGTACCTTATGTGTCTCCTCCAAGGTGAACAGGAATCTTCTGGGAGCTGTTTCAGAATGACTCTAGTGCCTATTGAAGAGAAGTATCAAGTTCCCAGATTTAAAAGAGGGTTATGACCTTCAAAAGGAGAATAGACTTCATAATATTGCAGGACTGGTCTTTTGTATTTCTTTTTGGGTGCTGCTCAAGGACACAAGTGTAGTCAAACTTTAAATGAAATATGAAATTTATACTAACTCTTTATATCTTTTTCTGAAATAATTATGCAATTTTTTATCTAATTATCTACCCCTTTTCTAGGATTAGGTTTTTTCCCTCAAATATTTTCAATATGAAAAGATAAGTCTTCAGTCTGATTAAATGCAACTAAAGTTTCTGGGAATGCTCAGGTATAAGGATATCACAAAGCTTGTCAAGATAATTTCATTGTTGCATTTGAAGGATCTGCAAGTACATCAGCTAATCAAACTCTCTCTCCCTGGTTCACTTTTCTAAAAAGCAGAGGAATAAACTTTATGGAGACCGGACTTTCCTGACATTTTCCCCCCTCTTCTCTTGTCAATTTGGCCTCAAGTCACTGCTTAAGGTGACTATTAGTTCAGCACAGGTCTGATCCCCATTGTGGGAGCATATCTTATATATGCTGTAGAGGAAGTGGTAGAAGACAAAAGCTCTTCAGTTGTTTAAACTTATTCTGCATAAACTACTTCATATTATAGGTATATGAAAATTGTCAATCGTAGATATTTACATGACTCAAAAGATTAACTTCCATCATAAATGTTTGAACTACAATAAACATCTGATATGAAGCTGAAAATAAGCAGAAAATACAAAGCAAAGTCAACAGTCCTCAACTGTGATATCCTAGAAGGGGATGAGAAGGCCAAGATGGAGAAAGGGAATAGTAAAAGTTAAAGTGATGTGACTGAAACCTTCAACTCTCCCTGAATTTTAGGATTTCTGGCATAAGTGTGTGAAAGAAATATTTAGTCACATTTGTTTGTCCTTTAAAAATATTGCACACAAAATGTTTTTTTAAATATAAGAATGTTATCTAGTGAATTCCAATATGTGGTGTCTTGCAAAGAAAATCTTTAAAGCAAAAAGAAAACATTGTCATATGCTAACAAAGCAAGACTGTACCAAAGACTTTCCAGTTTTATATATAAAGTCTCTATTTATATATGCATAGGAAGTAATTTTATTGAAGCCAGTCTAAAAGGTAGTTCTGCTTTTTTAGAAAATGTAGCAATGTTGTGAACTAAATCCTTCCAACAAATTATTCTGCAATATTTGCTAGAGATGTGCAGCAACTGATTGCTGAATCGCCAGATATCTATCGGTGTAGAAATAATTAATAATATCACATAAACTGGACCATATTTGAACAAATAAATATTGTTAATTTTAACAAGAGTGTAATGAAAGCACGAACAATGTTTGACTTTTTTTTCTGTTTTTAGTACACGATTAAAGCCTTAAGGTAGGTATTCCTGTTGGAACAGAAAAACTGGAAACAGGAAATTGTCCAGCTTACCAGTGGCAAAGTAAATCTCAGTGGAATAATTATTTTGATATTAAATCATTTTTATTCTGGAGTGAAGTATTCGTTGTATAGCTGTTCTGGTAGAGCTTACAGGGAGAGCTTATTCTACTGTAGTTGTAATGGGCAATTTCCCTGTGCAGGCATGCTTAAGGTTGTGCAGAATATGGTCTTTGGAAATACTGCTCCATGCCAAGATGTTTCATAGAATATTTATTTTTGCTTGTATTATAAAGCTCTGTAGATACAGGTTTGTGAATGGGATGAATGGGTACTTAACAATTAATAGCCTGGCTTCAAAATGTGAGACAGCTGTTTCAGCTGGTTTCCACATGTGACTACAGATATTGCAGTGGGATGTGATCTCTATATTTAGTTCAGAAACAGACCTCCAACCCAAAGAATCTCCTAGAAAAAGACAGATTCAGTTGGAAAGTAGGCACTTAGAATGGATGAGCTGCTTTCAAGTTTTCTGACTTCTGCCCTTTAAAGGAATTGTATCGAGTTTTTGAAATATGACATCTTAACTCTGAAGGACTGAGAAATATTCTGAACTTTTCAGGTCATCTGCTTTTTTCAGTCATGTTATTCCACTGATATTTAAAGTAGGAAACCGTGGATGATTTCCTTGGAGTGTCAGCTCTCTGTTTTTTTAATATGATTGAGCAAGAAGCTCTGTGTGAGAGGGAGAGAAGATATCCTACTTTTATTACCTTGATCAACCACAAGCAATTAATTTCAGAACAGAAATTTCATGAATTGCTGTGTGCCTGTCCACCATGACTAATAAAGCTGTGTTTTAATGGATGGAGAGTGCAAGTATAAGTATATGGCATGAGGGAACAACTTTGGAAAGTGGGATTTGACAATTTTGACAATGCTGGTTCAACTCTTTTCAAGATTCCTTTATTCTGCTCAGTAGATTAATTTCATACATTTGCAAAGTCACATGTCAGGTATGTTTATATCATGTGATAGATATTCTACATAGTAATGAAATTCTGGTCCCCTCCTTATCTCATTACAGATGCACTAAAGTGTACCACAACTTCCTTCCTTCTTGGACTCAGATGTCCTTATGTGGAAACCTGGGTTTGTGGTAAGAAGGAGAGGCTGATATTCACCCTCTTTCAACCACAACAGAGCACTCCTAAATCCCACTGTATAACTCTGGTCTGTGCTTTCAACAGGACTGTCTATACAGAAAAAACATGGGGAACAGTTGCTTCAAAAAAATATGAGGTGAAATTAGGCAAGCAGCAATGATGTCCAGTTACAAAAGGCTGGCTCTGTCAACCCCCAGGTCCCCCAGATACTCTTATTTATTTTCAGCTCTGCCTTCTAGCTGTGGTTGACATGAGCAATGAGATAAAAAGGGGGAATTAGTTTCTGGACAATTAGCATCTGAGTCATGTACTGTACAAAGCTTCCCATTTCCCACATTAGCCATGTGGTAAATGCCACATGGGCAGGCAAACATTGCAGAATCAATTTGGTGCCTGGGTCTAATTAATCATAGCCATAGATGTTGTCTTAACCCAGATTCTGCTGCCACCATCATGTTATTCAAACACTTTCTAGATCTGCTATCTATCATACGGAGATATACTCTGCAGTTTTTCTGCTGGTGAAATTGATATAAGCTTGGAAATGTGAACAATAATAATTATTTTATATCTGTGAGTTTAAGTCCTTTCTTTTCTGAAAACAAGGCTAATAAATATATCCTCTTTTTAGAAAGAAAACTGTCAAGATATTTTCAGTGTCAAATTAAAGCAAATTTTACTGCTTTGCATTTTAAGAGGCTTTTGACAAAGTCATGATCATCTGGGGAAGGATTTATCTACAGAAAATCCTGTAAGGTGGTGATATTCTAAGAAAAAAAAGATAGTGTTGAAAAATATCTCTCCTGCTCTGGAGTAGTTAAAAGTCAAAAATAATGGTATTGGCCTGCAATGAATCAAGAAAATCATATAGGAAAAATAGGATTATTAGTTAAAGTAATTTGTTAGAGTAAAGGAATTAGTTAGAGTAAGAGAAATTTCACAGTTAAAGGAATTTGAATATGGTAAAGTCAATCAGCAGCAGAAGAATTACATGTCTTTTTCCCATCCCTTCCACTGCAACCATAAATGACTTGTTTCCAAGACGACCCACAGGTGTCCATGCCAACTCTGCTCACAGGTGTCACCAGTTTGCATGGGCAGCCCTGCAAAATCTGGCCTTGGGAACATGTTATAACAAACACCCAAGCAAGCTGGAGGCCAGAGGGCCTTTTGGCTTCCAAGGCTCATATAGTTCTGGAAGTGTTTTCCTGAATGTAAACATTTAATGTTTGCAAGCCCTTACAAGCATTAATCAACTCAGCCTTTGCACTGTACTGGCACGTGCTTGCTCCAGAGGTTTGGAGGGTGGCACGGCTTTTCATCAGGCTTTGGAAGATGGGATAACTCAGAGCCAGGGAACCCAAGGAAGCCAGAGGCTTAGGAGTAGCTGCTTCTAGCCAAAGGCTTTTCCTCAGTTAGAGGACAGGCCTGCAAATGGGAGGGGAACATGACTACTCTTTGATTCTTTGGAAAAATCTTTAAAAAAATTCCAGGCTTAATGATCAGCTGATAACTATTTAGAGCTGCAATTAATATCGTCAGATAAGGAAGTGCTAGGAACTAATATTTTTGGGGATAAAACTTAAATATTAAGGTTTGCTGAATTATATAAGGGTTACTTCCATTTTAAGCAATTTTTTTTGGGTGCTAAATGCAGCTCTGGACTTTTATATTCCACCTTACTCCTTTTTCTATATGATTATAGTTAATTCAAGACCTTAAACTTTCTATAGGGATCTTCCTGGAACCAGAGTCTTCCTTAACATACATCTTTTTCCCTGTCTAAATTTCAATTATTTTTTTAAATAAAACTTTTTGCTAAATTTCTCTGAAATTCATTGATTAATTAAACAGTTTTTGTGTCAGTTTGTGAAAATGACAAATTAGCTAAGATTTTTAACTAAGACTTTTTTTTGGTGGCTCCTTGATGCCTTTGTAATATTAGGAAAAAATCAAATGTACTGATCAAATATTCATTTGTTCAATATCTGAAAGATAAATATTATGTTGTTGCTGGAGAGGGAAATGTTCTCCATTTTTTGTGTTTATTCACTTAATTACACCTGCAAAGGCTCCGAATCATTTAATGTATGTTACTATTGCTAAATGCTAAATACAGATGAAAAGAAGTGTTGAAAGGAAAATGTGTGATCAGCTTCTGTGATGGCATTCACATATGCTCTTAACCTAGCACTTGCATTTTGTATATTTTGACAGAAGAGTTAAGATCCTGAGCACTTCTTTACATACGTAATCATGTAGTTATGGTGTGTCAAGAGCACATGTTCCAATTCATTATAACCGAGAATTCAAGAACTGAATTAGAGGCTCTGAAAAAAAAATTGTTAGACCTTCAGAACTGAATTAAGGCCAGCTTCAAATATCTTTACACTGAAGAGCTCAAGAGCTGCAAGAAAGAATAGAATGGTATTCCATTCAAATGGAGATGTAAACACTTGTTCCATAATTAATAAATCTCCAACTGCTGTATGTAGGAGCACACTTCTTTGCCTTCTTTGCCTGTAGATCTTCAAGGGTCCATTGAATTCAATGGAGCTATGCAAATTCACATTGACCAAGCATCCGACTTCTAGTGTCATGTAAATTAGAAACTAACAATGGCAAAGGCCTTTTGTCCATTTTTCTGCCATGTTGAGATTATAACCTACAGCATATTGTACAATTCAGATTATTAAAACAGTTAAATTTCTCTTACTTCCCAGGAAAACTGTTCATTCCAGATTTTAAATATACTCACAATTGCAGACTTGCACCTTGAGGTGCAAAAACATTTATTAATTTCCTTTTCTTTACCTGTTTTTCCCCACAGATGGTTAAATACTTTGTTTCACTCAGAAAAATTCTCTCTTCTCGGCTGTATGGGTCACTGTGTTGGAGGCCTATTTAAAGTAGAATGAATGTTTTAAGACACAGTGATACTGTTAGTGAAATGGGAATTTTTGCTTATTAGATCATGCTTTATTTCTTAACTGCTCTACTGCCACAATCTAAATCCTCTTATACAATCTTAGATTTGTAAAGGAGCACTTGTAGGAGAATGAGAGTTACTTTGGCACAAGATCAAACACTCTGCAAAGTAAATTCTGGCCAAGCACTTCAGCTAAATACTTGGTAGTTTTAGGCACTGTGTCTGCACATTCTGTTTGGGGTCATGGGCCTTTATCTTCCAAGGACATTCCAGGCTCAGTACTTTTCATGGCCTCTTTTGCATGCTGTCTAGGCAAAAAGACTTTCCAGCTGATAGAAATGGGAATTTAGAGTTTCACCTCTTTATGACTAGATGGTATCTAAAGGTTCCCAGGAAGCTTCCCTGAAGATTCAGCCTGTCACAGCTCTGGCTTACAGCTCATTGCCTCTTTGACACTTGATGGTGAAAACAGTCAAACCTACAAGCTATGCAGAGCAACCTGCATTTTAGTTAGTTAAAAGAAAAATCCAGAAAGAAAAACAACTATGCAATCCAGGGGAAAACATCGGTTTTCTTAACATGCTTAAATATTTTGGATCATTTAGGAGTTCAGGAATTTCAGTGTAGTGCATGTCTTCATATATTTTGACTAGTCTCTTTTGAATAGAAATTTCCTTCTTTCCTTTTACATTTCCTTCCTTTGTTGCCAGCTTCCCATTTTCTCACATGCTGACAGTTGAAAAGTCTCCATCTGCCAGAAAAAATTTTCCCAATAGTTCCATCCTGCTCAAATATCTTTCTCTTTTATGCCTCGTGGGCATTTCCAGCATAAAGTTTAACTTTTCCTAATGTGAACACTTAATGGTAGATCTGATGCATCCCAAAGTGACTTCCCCCCCTCTCTCAATCACAAACAGAACCCAGGATGACTAGCTCAGATGCAGGTATCTTCATGGCAGCTACCTAAATTTGAGTAGTAGAATTGAGCACCTGGGCCGAGTGTTGATCAGCTGAAACATGTCTGCAAACTTTTCTCATTCCTGGCAGATTCTTTCTGGGATCAAAGGCAGAGACCAAATTTCCTGTGCTTGGGAAGATCTGCAAATAAATAGATGGCTCCTGGAAGTGTTGCAGACTAGAATGGGAGATGCAGGGGTGAGTCCAAGAGAGGATGCTGCATGCTTGCTACCTCCAAGTGGAAGCAGTCTTACTCTTAGTCCAGTTAGCTGACCTTCCAGGACCACTGGAATTGCATGGAGCGTAGAAAAAGCCTCAAGCCTGAATGAAAATTTGGCCTGAAAGAACAGAAAAGCACAGTGCAACATGAAGTAAATTACATTAGATGTGTGTGGGAGGCCTGCATAGAAATTCCACCAATAAAACAGAAGAAAACAATTTAACACCAAAGTTAATGTTCAAAGCAACTAAAATAAAATTCAAGAACTAAAATGCTCTGCTGAAGATTATTTTCAGTTTACAGGGGTTTACACTTTTGAAGAAGACTTTAATTGCCTGCTTCCACCTACAAAGCCCATCAGCTTTGTAACCCAGCCTTCCACATGAGAAGAATAAAGAGAGCACTTATTAAAGAGCACTTAGCAATGTTCAGCCAACCAGCTCATTCAAGTAGCTAACACTCCCAGTCCTGTCATTTGGTGCCAAAAGTGTCCTTCACAAACACTGAACTATGTGTTGAACTGCCCCTTATGGTGAGGCTGAGGTGATACCTGGATTGCTACCAACACTCACAATACAAAGTATCACATCTGATTTTTGAACATAGATGGTCAGAGAGTCTCAGGAACACTGTGGTTGAAAAAAATGACAGGTCCACACAATGATACGGACCTTTCAAAAGCCTCTCCTTGCCCTCATGGCAAACAATAATATTTCAGGTGATATAGTAGAAAAAGAAAAGACTCACTACTGATTTGTTAGGAGAATTATGTAAGTTGCATTATTTCCCTCAGTTACACAAGATAATCAGCGATGTGATGCTGTTTTCTTTTAGAGAGGAAAGACTGTAGTAGTCTATTTCTTTAATAAATACACTATAATGTTTTACACTGCCATTCAATAAATGTACATTGCACACAAAATTGTATGCTGCTGATTTAAAGAGGAGCAGTAACCCTGTTCTGTGCTTCAGTGCTCCCTTTGTAAGGTGGTACCTTCTTCAGGCCGTATTTGGTAGTTTCTTCTGCATAAAACCTGATTAGTTTAATTTGTATTTTAATAAGTAATTTACTATATAGTAAACATAGTCTTTAAAAAATAGTGTTGTCCACCACAAGGGGAAGTTACCCACATATTTTCCTTGTGCTTTTTTGGGTGTATTTAGATTCTAGCTCTGCCCACTCTTCATCTATTTTGAATGTGTTTTGAATTAGTCACATGATCTGACACTCATGGTTTTCCACCGGATTGTAAATTCTCTTTGCATCTAAGAGTGTGGGGGCTTAGGAACAGATGCGAAGGTCTAAATATATATCCTCAAGTACTTATGTTGAGTTCTATAATAGATGTTCAGCAACTTTTATAACTAGCCAATTAAATCTTGGAACAAGTGATAGCTTTGAAAGGAAAACAATAAGAAAAGCTTATATAGTAGTAAACTGCAACTGTACTGTTTCTTCTTCCTCTTATTTCTGAATATCATGTTTGATTTCACAGAGATACTGGTAGAGGACTCTATGAGATTCAACAGATTGCCTTCACGTCAATAATTTTGTTTCTGGTTTTGTTTCACCCACAGAGTTTTGCTTTCATGTTAAATTGAAGAGTACTAGGTTCTTAAAATGGAATCAGACTGGCAACAGTATTTTTGTTATGTTTAGTGACAAGAATAATTTTAAACTGTACAATTTGAATGGTTTCCATAACTTGAGTCAAGTTTGCTCAAAACACAGCTTGATTTTCTTGAAATTTTTCTGAAGTTTATTGAAGTTTATTGATGTTTTCTGGAGAACCTCTAAGTATGTCAAACTGCTCAATTTATTCTTCTAGAAGAGTATAATTAGAGCTAAAAACAGAACATATTTTTAGCAGAAAAAAAATTATTTTTCATATACCTCAGTGCCTGGTCCTTCTTTCATCACGGAGTATTGTCATTTAAAATGTCTCATTACAGCATCCATTTTCAGTGAGAAATAATAACATTGATTTAGACAATATAATTGCATTCACTGCTTTAACCCTTTCTTGTTTTAATAATTCTGTTATCTAACATCTAGTACGTAGTGTACTTTGCACGAGTTTACTTCCTTAGTTAGTTGATTATCATTCAATGGAATGCAATTCCTTAATGTGCAGGGAACAATAGAAAAATATTTATGTGCACCACAGAGTATGCAGGCAATACTGAAATTCCCTGCACTTTTAAAATATGGCTGTCTAGAACATCTGCTCACTAATCTAAACATTATCTTACACATCTGGATTGACTGGCTGTGTAGCCAAGCCCACAGTGTGTTACCTACACAAAATCATGACAGTTACCACTTGTTAAGAATCTGGCAGAGAAACAGAAAAGTGGATGGATGAATGATTTTTCTTATCGATCTTCAAAATGAGGATTGAGGCATTTTTCAGGGAAAGTGTTGGAAAATCCTCTTACTGCTGCTCTAAATCCACAGCTGATGAACCCAGGAACTAATTCCCATAGACAATTATTCTATCGTTTTTTACAAGCATCGAGTTGACATGAAATGAAATAATGGAATCAGAAATTATCCTTTGTTATTCTTGAGCAAATTTGTAGCCTACCTATGAATATCATGTGTTTCTGCTTGTGTGTAGACCTGCCACTTTATTCTATATTTTGGGGGGGACACAGATTGAAAACAAACATACAACTAATGTGAATATTTTGCTTACATAAGCAAATGGTTGTTGACAGCTTCAGTTTAACTCCAAATTCTCAGTAAAATTTGGGTATCTCAGGTCTTTGACTATACAAAAACTCTCTCCCTAATTAAAACTTCACTCATGGGCAGAAAGTGTCGTAAAAGAAACTGTGTCTTTAAATGAAGATGATGCCATGGCTATGGGGACAAACACTTGGCATGTGATGTGCAGGACCAATAACTGACTACATGGATGTAATTAAAAAATCCCAGTTAAATCTGCATCTGGAGGCATCTTACTGTATCCTTGCTATGATTCATCTCTCTCTCTACAGGTGAAACACAAGCTGATGTGGCAAAGTGCCATGTGAAACAGAAATTAGCCATTATAGAAACTAGAGATTGATTATAGGTTCAAATTAAAATCTTCCTGGTGGAAAGACAGTTCTTCAATACAAATGTAAATGCACACCATATTTCTAAGTGAGATGAAATCATGAGCAGTGTTTTCATCCCAGAGTTTGACACAACCTTTCCTTAAGAATAAAGAAATTGCTTTGTGTTTACTGTGAGTTCAGGCTTATGAATCATGCCTCGTGTCAAACATTGAATTTGTCCAAACAAATCTGCATTTTAGAAAAAGACTCACAAATACAGATACAACTCTGTTTGCTGCTGATGTATTAGGCCTTGTCAGCTTATTGTCTTTAGAAGAACAATAGTATGTTGCTCTTTTGTAAACCAAGCTAATTAAAAGTGTTATCAACTCCATTTTTCACACATAAAATAGTGAGAATTTTAAATCTGTCTTAAATATGGTGTACACACATGTTCCTGGGTGTAATTTAGGCCATGATTATTTCCAGAGCTGGCAAATGCTAGAAGAAACATACTGTGAACATTCATTTGCAATTTTAAATGAATTTTAATGACTTTGCAGATATAACTATTTTATTCACTTTCCATCAATATCCACTCTTACAAACAAGTTTCCTGCAAGATTTCTTTCTAGAGCACAGGGTTTTATATGAAAAATACAGACTGTTAGCTACAAACAGATTTTAAATTGGTAATCAACGAGATATATGGAGAAAAATGAATATTCTAAGAGTCGCAGTCCTCCAATCAGAAAACAAAAAAACCACCATGTGATTATTTCTTCAACCAAAATAGCTTGGATTATGAATTTCAGTTCTTCACAATGAACTATGGATGAGCTGCAGACCAAGAATTATAGAAATTAGTTGGCAAATCATTTCAAATAACAAATAAATTAGAGTGAATCATGATGCATTTGTGAAAATGTCACAATTACTATGCTAATAAGTTTAAATTTACATAGTGCCTTTCATCGGAATGGATCCTAATGATGTATAATCTCAACATCCGGAGGAGGCATGATGTGACAAAGGCTGAGGAAAAAATGTCTAATATTACTTTGTTAATACACAGAAAATGATACTTTATTTTTCAAGCTGTATTAATGTATTTAATTGCTATCAATAAAATAATCAACTGCTTTTTGTTTCTTTTTCTGTCCTCCCCATTTCTTTCTTAGTGTGAGGGATTTTTAGCATTTAATTTACTTTTACTTCCCTGTTTTTAACATTAATTTTTCTTTCATTATGATTTTTTTCTTTATTTCTTTTATTTTTTTTTTCTGCTAGTGGTTTTTAATTTATTTTCCTATATCCATATTTTTTTCGTATTTGCTTTTTTGCTTCTTTTCCATCTGTGATAGAAATTGTTCTATAAGATGCATTTTTTCTCACTATAGGCTTTTTGCACTCCAAGCTAGCAAACAGAAGTACTCCTTTTCCTCCTCCTCCTTCTCCTCCTCCTCTCACACTGTGGTTTTACTGTCTCTAAGTAATTTCACTGATTTTTCTTTGTGTCTTTTCCATCATTCCCACTATTGTACGCTCTTTTAGAATATTGTCTTCTCCTGCCTTGAAAATCCCATTCCTTTGCATCTGCAGTCATCCAAATGTCTCCTATTATCCTTGCCCATGATGCATCAAAAATGTAAGCTATATACAAGTGCTATATATGCCTAAATAGCATATGTTTTACATATTGAACTTATGTGAGATCATATATTGATTCATAAGAGTGGTTCCCTTTAATTACAGTCCACACACAGACCATATGTTATGTATAAAAAAACATATGTCAGACTATCTGTGTGTATGAAGCACTCACGCTTTTCCCACATGGGCAGGTCCTGGAGCTATCTTGATCTCCCAAAGCAGAGTTGGTATTACTTTTGGTTTTCCTCCTCAGTCTTCCAAGCCCCAGAGGATTCCCACTGACATGTGTCCCCATGTGCCTCTGAGGTTTGTCACTTCCTTGCATGTTTGTTGCCTTCCTTGCTCCATGCTGATATGAATCCCAATAGGAATCCCAGGGCTTTTTTTTTTAACTTTCCTTGTTTTTTTTTTTTTTTTTTACCAGAA
>VZRX01012146.1:158316-221593 GCA_013398075.1 Notiomystis cincta
TTTTTTTACCAGAAATGCTTTTGGCAATTTGATTTACAGAATAGCTATTTCAAAGCTTCTTCATGGATCTTTCTCTACCTTATTCTTTCTCTGTAGTTCAGGGAGGTGCACTAGCTCTGCAGCTGCCTGCCTTCTCAGAAAACTGCCATTTCCCAGATGTCATCTTTCAGCTATGATGGCAAGGGAGCTCAGTGACTCCTTCCATTCCACATTTCAAAAACCTCTTCACCTAATAATTAGGCAGCTGTGATCACGTGTAGAGATAGACCAATGCTTGATAAAGACTATTTTGTGTTGGGGTGTGGTCATTGCTGCTCATATTCCTTGTGACTGCAGCAAAGTAATATACTGATTTGCATTTTCATTTAGACATGTTTTTATTTCTATGGGTTGTTTGTAGGGCTAAAGTGTTTTGTAATGACTACAAGTTGCATGACAAGAGTTAGAGCTAGGACATAACATGGTATGTCCATAGTGCAGCACACATGAGGCCAAGAAATTAATTGGTGTAATGTTTAGTTATAAAAAAGGAAAACAGCTTGCAAATGAGGAATCCTAATGGAATGAAATTAAAAGGAGCAGTTATAAGGAGAAAATATTTGCAGTTTATGTGAAATTTTGACTATACAACACTAGAGGCTCATAAGAAATACTGCCAGTTAAAATACTTTAGGTAGAAGACTATAGAAAGCTATACAGTAAGGGGTGGCAGGCTACCAGAAACAAGAAAATGACCTTGAGAGGGCCCTTACTTTGTGTGCTTCTCATAAATTTTGTTTGACTGCAGCACTGTGCCAAAAAGGCAAAACAAGACACGGATGAAAATGTTTGTAAAAGACAGCCCACCATAACTTTGTCATCTCATGAGTGTTCATTGAAGTTGCAGGTTCATTCAAATGCTAGGTTTAAAGTCATTAGTCATGTATTTTTAAGTGCTTGGCAGGACCAAGTAAGCAAGTAATTCACTAATGTGCATGTAAGTGTGATCAGCTGGTGCCATAGTCATATTAAAACAAGCACTCTGATATCCACAGAAACAATGCTCTGCTTCCCCACGTCTGCAAATGCTCTCTAAGCCTATATGCCATGCCCTGAAAGGTAGGAAAAATTATGAAGGAAAGGTTTGTCTTAATTAATAAAGGTTTCTCCATTATTTGTTGAATTTTGTTTTCAAATACTGATTTTGGGTTCTATTATTCCTTGGAAATAGTTTGGAATGAAAGTTTCCTGATGTTGAGATGGTCTGGGGAAATTAGTGGTTTAGGTGTCAAATGAAGGATGTAGTCACTGTCCTGCATAACATAAAGAACAGTGAATCATGTGACTGAGATTTTTTGTGTAACTCAAGACAAGAAGATTGTTTGCCATACTTGATAATGCCTCCTGTGATACTAGACCCCTCAGAAATAAAATAGTCACTGAAAAGAACTTTTTTTATTTGTTGTTCATTTTGATTTTGGATTTAAGCCAGGCAGCTGTTAATATGCCCCTGGGAATATGGAATACTTTTCCCTAGCAAATAATATTGGTTTATATGAGAGGATAAGTGGACCCAAAAGGTGTTTTATATTAGATTGAGAGCCCAATAAGTCAAAAGTAAATATTTAATACATGACACAGAATGTCACACTCCAGGATTATGAAGTAACACAAACATTGTGCTGAAATACAGACGGACTAGATTATAATTCTATTAAAAGGTTTGTACCATACAAACAATATGCTGTATTATTTCTTCAAGAAATGATTTACTGTGTTCCCATGAGTTAGCATACATTTCAAGATTGTGGTGATGATAACATGCATGTTTTATGTCAAAAATGGTAATTGACCCTGATGAATTATGATGAGGAGGGTGATGTATTATATTACCATAAATGTGTGTCACTTGCCATATTTTTTCAATAAAAGTAATTCTTTAGCAGCAAATCTTTCTCAAGAAGAACTGCTAGTTAGTGACACTTTGAGTTAGAGTCCCAAGGATCTCAGAAGCTGATACAAAGTAGAGTTAGCAGCCTTTATGGTGAAAATCATCTGTGCTTTTCAGGGAAAACTAGTGGTACACTAATAGGATAACTATTAGACAACAGTAGGTTGTAAACCCTATTGACCCTATCCTATGCAACAATGAGGTGAATAAAGTTCATTCTTGTGAAACTGGGTGGTAGTGTATCTTCTGAAAAAACAAATACAAGTTTTAGTGCTGGATATAATCTCAGTTTATCCTGTTTATCCTATAATCTCAGTTTTCCTATCAGATGAACTTTGAACTCTCGGAAGTCATTTGAGCATGGAGCTGAATGATATTCTGTGCTCTTGGGAAAACTGTTTTCTTCCCATGACATGGGAATGTGTAAGTAAAGTATATTTGTTCTATATTTCGGTTATTGTTCCACAGTTCTAGCATTAATCTTAGCTGGAAGGCAAGTGCTTGCAAGAACACTTACCGTGACATGATGCTGTAGTCTCCAGGTACTGTTGTCCTATCTGTTTTTAATATCACTGCTGCCTCCAGGTCCAATCCAAAGCTGATCCAGGCAGTTCAGCAGTCCTCTCAGGAGGCAGCTTTCTCCTGATGATGTATCCCAGTGAGCTCACCAGTACCTGAGAGTAGCTCACTCCTGGGATGGCAAGTTCGTTGTAGACCTTAAAGCAGATTTCTTCTGTGCTGTACTGGGGAGCACAGCTCCAATGAGAAATAAGTGTTATGGTGCAGTGGAGAGAGGGCACATTGTGTTGCAAAATGAAAACATGTAGGGCTCTGGTGATGCTCACACCTTCACAGGCATGCAGGAAGCTGAAGGAAAGTGGAATGGCTAAAGAACACTCCATGCTGACTGAGAGCAGTATTTTCTAAAGCATGTGTAGCTACCAATAGGTATATGCAGTCCTACCTGAGGGCTCAATGGGATTTTGGTATCCAGGGGTATTTTCACAGATGGGTGCTGGCTGTGACCCATTTGTCTATGCACATGAGTCTCAGTTTTGATTGTCCAAACAGCATGTGTCAGAATTTGAAGAGTTTCAGATGATATAAATATCCTATATGTGAAGAATCCATACAAACGCTTTCCTTTCTAAAGACTGTTGACATAACATTAGAAGCCAGCAGATTAGTTCCTGATTTCAAAAGGTAAAGGTTAGCAGTTTGATGCCAAAGGTCTGAGGTACAGTGCCTAGTGATGATGAATGTTTGGTATCAATTAAAAAAAAAAAAAAAAGCAAATGTTTTCAGTCACACAATCAATCTCCTTCTGCCTCCAAGTAAAATGTGGTGGCCAGATTTTCAAAATCTGCTTGGTTCTTTTGATAATCAGGCCATAAACACCAAAGAAAATATTTCAAGAGCTTGTGTAAGCAAAAGTAACCATTTAAGCATTGTCTAAATTCCAGACTGGTAGAATAAGTCTAAATGGTCACTTTGTTGTCAATGTACTGCAAAAAAATCTATAATGATAAAAATGCAAGAAAATTGCTTCCTTCTGCTAAACTTATTTTAGACCAAGAGTGAGTTTAATTTCAAGATGTTGTCACATCCTGGTTGGAGGTGGTTGTTTGTTGACAATGAAACTTACTTCCTACTTCTTAATATGAACCAGAAAATTATCTGTGCACATTAAACCCAAAACTAAAATAGACAAACTACTAAACTAACAAAGGCCTTTGCACTATTGTTGCTGATGTTTCATTCAATATTATTTTTCCCTCCTCTTACCTTCTGCTTTTTGTTGATACAGTTGAAGCAGAGTTCTCCTGTTGATCAGCCAGGTTTGTGGAACGAGGCACTATTTTCTGTGGGAGCAAGTCATTATATTGAAAATACAGAAATGTTTGAGGATGTAAGTCCTTCTACTGTGCTTCAATTAGCCATTTTCAAGGACTAAATGCATACAGTGGAAGGACTTTCCTTACATTAATTTCCTCTTTTTCTGTGACGGTGTTTTTGTCTGATTCTTCTCTGTGCTAAACTACTTTTGAAACCTCAGTGCTAAGCAGAACCATCTCGCTAGGGCATCTTGGCAGCCATCCTCCTTGGGCACACCTCTAGCACTCCTAAATAGGAACAAATGCTAAGCCCATCAGGTGGGAGTGTTTCTGACCTGGTTACTGACATGGAGGACCTATTCCTCCCAAAGAGAAGCCGGAAAACAACCACCAAACTAGTGAATTTGCATGTGTAATGAGATTTCTGTCATGTCATTCTTAAATTCTTAAATGTTTAAAAGGGGAGAGAAAAAAAAAAGCAAACAGCACAACAAACCCAGTGGTTTCATTTTCATGGTAAGAACTGTAAAAGTATTTAACAGACTAAGAGTGGGGTAATATAACCAAACATCCCAGCTGGCATATAATGAGCCAGTTATTCCTAATTATTTTGTTAATTTTTTTTCTTTTACTTTTAATAGTGTTATATCCATCTATCCTGAGAAAAATCTGATGAGAATTTTTCCTGGTTAAGTTCATGTCTTAGGAGAAAACCTGAACAGCTAGGTTGGTGTTGTCTTTTTTTTTTTTTTTTTTTTTTTTTTTTTTTTTTTTTTTTTTTTTTTTTTAATGTGTGTGGGCTAGGCTTGTCTGGGCATTTGGTTCACATATGTCTCATACACAGCCCCACCCCCACCTTCCCCCCCATTTCCTGACATACTTTGCTGTTGCATCTTTTCAGTGACTGCTCTCTCAGCTGATGGTCGACTTTTCAGCTGAGAATCAAGATCTGCTAATTAGTTTGCCTCACGTTTCAACCATGAGTAATAGCAGGAAAAAGATGCTCTTGTTTGTTTTAAAGAAACACTGTACAGGGTGTTAACAACCTTAATGTATAGGCACTTACAAGAAGACTTCCAATCCAAATTGTCACTTTTATAAAGCATCCCTAGAAAGGGATGGGACTTAGAGCCTTCTATCACTCCCCCAGCTACCACTTTGTGGTTTGTCAGGATATAAAAAAAGGAGGTGTTACAGGGAGAGAAGGTTATCTCAGATAAGGAGGAAATCTTGGGTGTTACAGCTCTGTCTTGCCTTCCTCATGGAGGCAATTAGGATGTGTGAGAACACTGAAGTAGAACTTCAAAATGCACAAGTGTAATTTAGATGCTCCAGGGTCCTAGAAGAATTCTCGGCACAAAACCCATTCTCTGTAGTCTGAGCCATCACTGTGGCATCCTTCCTTCTTTTTTGACAAGGGTCCAGTCAGAGTGAAAAATCTCACCTGATAGAGTGAGAGAGGAAAGCAGGAGCAGGTCTTGGCAAATGTTCCTGAACAGCATATTTGACTGCTCTGTCATGCATAAATTAGTCAATTAGTAAGAGGAATTACATTGTGCTGCACCTGAGAGCAACCTGCATCTGCAAATGCCAAAATGGATTCAGCTCACTTTTAGACTTTGCATCCATCACTTTTAAAAGAACTTAGCTTTCCCTGTGCAATAATGTGCAGGGGTTTTACGCTATCATGGATTTTTTCTTTGGTAATATAAGCTGCTCTTGAAGCCCAAGGGGCATGTTTTGACCTGTTTCTTTTATGGTGGAAAAAAGCAGCTAGGGGTGGTTCTGAGTTTTATAACCCTACTTCCAGGCAGACATCATCATTAGCATATATGGAGCTGTTTATCTAAGAAACCCTGTGCTGGCCTGGAGGGCAGAGGTTGTTTGCACTGAATAAATATCTTATTTGGGATCTCAGAAAGTGTTGGGGGTAATAAAAGAAACAGCGGCTATCAAACTGCAAGATGAGTGAAATAATTTCACCTGTGTGGAAGTATTAAGAAGGTGGCTATCCCCATGTAAATGCTGCAGAAAGGAAATTAAAACCAATAAATTTTTTTTCAGTGCTGATGAATGGAAAGTGCAGTGGTTCGACTACCTTTGAGTGCTTTGCCTCGTTACTCAGCTGCTGTTCACCCCTGCTCCTCACAGGGCACCCAGGCAATAAGCATTGCGAGGCAGTGCAGAAACGGGCTACACTGTTGTCACTCTTCAAAGGTGAGATTCTAGTTGAGGGAGGGAGACATGGGTAGTATTTCAATATTGTGTCCTACCAGGCTCTGTTGTACTCAGACAAGAGCACTGAAAGCTGTTCTTCACTGAGAAGCTTTTCAGGCCCTTACTTACAGGTGTCATCTTTTCTCTATGACTCTGAAGAGAATTGCATTTGATCTATAGAGTGCAAAGATAACATGTGAAACACAAAGTACAAACCAATACTGAATACAGAAAAGAGCAAAGTGAAACTCCAAATTTCTTATGAAGCAATAGTTGTTTATAACATAAGCAAATATTCCACAGTGAGCTAAAGTTTCAGGTCCCCTATAGGACTGTTTAAGCCCTTTCCTTTTTGCATGTTTTCTATTTATGACAGTGAGCATGCCTATATCCAAATTTCGACATACTGTGTTTCACATTTTTGTGTGAAAATATTTTTATTCCTTCCACATCTAAGCTGTCCAGAGCAGCTGAACTTCATGAACCCCATACCAGTGACTCAGTGCCATGAAAGAGGGGAGAAAATTTCCATGCCACTCTTCTTGATACTAACCTGAGCATCCTAGTCTGCAGTATATAATGGGATTAGAGATACTTCAAGGAATTTCCTCTAACAGTTTTCATTCCACCCGCATTTCTCAGCTTCACTTAAAGCTGAAGAGCTCCAGTGGACCTGGGAGGGTCCTTAGTAAAGTTTACCCTTAGGGAAAACACTCTGCTAATTAAAGTCTGTATTCACAGGATGTTTACAGAGAAAAAAAAATTGCATAGAGCTTGTAATGGGAGAAGCTGATGGGAATTTCAGGAAAAGCTGATGAATACTGCAAATAGGTACAGGGGGAAAAAAAAGAAAAATTGTCCAGTCTTAAATTATTATGTGTTCTTAATTTTTTTTTTTAAATCACATTAAAAAAAAGTTTTTTCCTTACTTTATATAAAGAGACAAGAAGAATTAGAGTGTGGAGAGAATAGTTGTAATGGAAAAGAGTTACTTATTTCTATGTGTCCCTTTTAAAATGAGGTATTAAGTATCCTTGCTTACAAACCTATTTACAGAAAAGTAGCAATGAATTGCTGTTGGTGGAATAATCAGACCTTGGAAAGAGGAAGAAATTACTTACGAGCATCTTGAACCTAAAGTTTTCTCCACGGCAAAAGAGTTGTGGGAGAATAATACTGCTGGGCACAAATGCTCCAGGAAGTGATAAACAGAAATTTGAAGTGATCTATGTCTGGGTTTGCAGTGCCTGGACTCCCTTTGGAGGATAATACACACAGCACTGGATAGAAAACAATGCTCTGTGTCACTGCAGGCAGACAGTTGGCAAAGTAGAGAAATGAAATCTGAATTAAGATTTCTTAGTCCTTCAGTTCATTAATTCTTATTGCAAGGTAAATGTTGGGGAGGGATGAGAGCTGGTTGTGGTGATGACTGCTGTAACTGTAATTAGAGCAGTAGGCATGACACATGTGGGGTCATACAAGTGAGCTTGCAAGGAAAAAAGGCATTAAAATTCAAAGGTAAAGTTTTAAAGATATTGAAAGGTAAATCAGGTTTCAGCATGCCTCAGCCCACAAGTATCATAATCTATTTTTGCTAGCTAAGGCTTCCTTTGCCTTCCTAATAGTAATCCTAAGAATGAAAGTAGAGCAGCACAAAGTTCACTCTTGTTTGGTTGAATAGACCTGGTCCTGAATCCTCAAATATTTCTTTCTTTCAGTCAGTGGGCCAAATATAGACACAGTAGATGTCTCTGGAAATGTTTTTTGAGTACAGAGGTCAGCATCAGTAGCTCCAGCAGTAGACGAGATACCAGTGACAGAGTAGGGTGTCTTGCTGTTAGTGTGTCCCCTTTATCATTAGAAATTTTCTATTTTCATTCCACTCAGAAGAGATTTCCTTAGCAGAGATGGTCTCCATTACTCCTACTTGTCCTGATAGCTTGAAACTGTGTTTCTTCCCTGGCAATGAGGTGCCAGAGACTCATGGGTTGTTGTTGTGCAGTACAATTGCCTTTCTGAAAGGTGATGTGTGTGTGTAGGGAAATTTAAAGAATAGTTCACAGGGATTTAACTGAAGGGTTCCCACTGATGTTAGTTTACCCCCTGTGAGTCTGACAGGGTAGATTAAGCCACGTTGGGGAAAATAACATTCATGCTCAGTGAGTCACAAAAGATCACTGCTGTTGTGTCACTCTGGGAGGAGACAGTCGGTATTAGCCATGGTGGCCGTAGTTCTCTCGATCTGAAGCTTGTTAAGCCAGTTTTATATTCATTGAAGGAGTGCTTGTGGTAATAAGCAACTAAGCTGAAGCTCTGTGATTCTGTAGCTAGGGCTGATAGAGGTACTAAACGAGGTATCTTTAGCTTAGTGCTGTGAGAGGGGCTCTTTTTTCTTCCTGGAGTTTATTTGTTAATAAAAATAATCCAGTTTAATCAGTTTAGAGCAGTGTGCTGCTGTGTTCTTATGGAGCACAGTAGTTTGGGCTGGATCCAGCAATCCTTTCTTCCTGAGAGCTCCAGACATCTTTCGTCAAGTCCCTGAGATGCTTAGTCCCTCTCCCTTATTCATGGACAGGGTGGTGGATCTCTGATTTGTTCTTCCTGTCTACCTGACTCATCCTTCCATACATTTTTTTAGTGCTTGCTGTTTGCTTCTCTTCTGTTGTCAGATACTAGAGAGTTAAAATGGTTTGAATCCACCACAGCCTCTTTTCCTAGTGAGGGAAGGGTGAAATGAATGTTCTGTTTCTTTACTTGAGATATGTGACAGAGGTTGCAGAAAAATGCAGTAAGTGACAGCATCTTTCATGTTATGCTGTCATTTTTCTGAAATAAGAAAATTTCAAGTACTTATGAGTTAGGAACACTGACTCATTACCAACAGAAACAAACAATTCCAAATGTCTGAATAAAAAGAAAAAAAAAAAATCCCACAGTGCAGCTGCTACTGTCATGCAGCAGAAAATAACCTGCTGATAATCTGTCTGTACAGCCTGACTTCCTGAAGGGCAATACAGACAGTAATCTTGCAGCTAATGTGGACTGCACTTTTCTTCTTATTGTACAACTTAAAGAAACACATGAGAAATTGCAGATATTATTGTGTTGCAGTGGAGTATATATACTTACAAGAAGTAAAAAGAAGAAAAATCTTTCGAAGTGAAGATCAAATGCAAAAAACCAGACAAAATATATGTTAAAGAAGTATAACACTTAGAATTTATGTATGTCCAGAAATTCATGTTGCTTCTCTGTAGCTTATAATGCTGTGGTTAAATACTGCAAAACATTCCCCTGTATTGTTTAATAAGTAAATGAAAAGTCAGTCATGACAAAGCTGACTTGATTTTCTTTTTTTGATAACTGGAAAGAATTAATTTTGCACTTAGAACCACCGTATCTAAAATAATAACAAATTGTTTCCATCCCAGAAGTAGTTTGAAGTCTATAATTTATATAACTCCATGTTTTTTTGAGTGTGTGTGTTCTCTGAAATAACTGTGTTCAGGGTAGGATTCCTTGTTTCCTGAGAGGACTCTAGTTGCCACTTTTCAATATTTATTGCCTGAAGGCATGAATCATAAACAATTATCTGTGAGTAGTTGATATGCGAGCAGCCAAAGTTTATAATTGTGTTGCTCAATTCTGGCTGGTCAGAAACCCACATGATATAATTTCTATTTCTGCACTGGATGACCATGCATGCTCTTCCAGGGTGAGTTTTTGCATGAGTGAATTGAAAATCCTATTTCTGTGTACACTTGAAATGCACTTCTGCATTTGTGCCAGAAAACAGGATTGCTGAGAAGGTGAATACAATGGGAAATTCATTTAAAAATGGAGTGAAGCTCTTTGCCTTGATCTAGAACTGACATTGCAAAATGAATTTTAAGAGAACAATAATAACTATAAATCTGTTTACTTTTGAGTGGTGATGAACTGTTCTGGAGTAGACTCTTCTCAGTGTATTTTTCCTGACCTTGCTTTTTCTTTTAATGGGATCAATTAGATTTCTACAGGTTTATTCTTTCATCTTGGTTTTTAAGAGTTTAAAAAGCATTCTTGGCTGTGTCTGTAGATATGTTCTCATATGTTGCTTCTGACTTCTTCTGACACTTGCTCGTACACTAGGAAGATCAGATGGATGCAGAAAACCATAATGTACTTGCAAAAAATGATGCCCTTCCTTAACTGATGTCAATGTTTTATACACTAGAGGTTTTATCTTTAGCAATTTTGGTTAACATTTCTGTGAATTTAAATTAGAGCTCTTAATAAATAGTCTCTGCTGCATTTTGCAAACCATCCTTCACGGATTTGAAAACCAATAAGCCATATCTAAAAAATCTGACATGCTAATGAATATTTGCTCAAACTACTGTTTAAAGCCAAAGACGTACTGTTGAGCCCAGGAGTGATTATTTAAATGTTGGTTAGTTAGCAGGTCATATTCTTTAGAATGTCACTGTTAATTTCAACAGTTCTATTGATTTCATACCTGTGCAATCTGAAGTGATAGCAAGTTCTCAAGACAGCTGGTTTCAATTGATCCAGAAACTTATTTTGGCAAAAATACTGTGAAAAATGTGGACAGTTAATGTGCAGTAACTCTTGTTTCAACGTCTATTTTTATTTCAATCCAAAAAAACAGTTAGATATGAGCATTCAGACTAAGGGATCAAATGAAAAGTCTACTTTTGACCTAAATAATATGTTTGACATGCAGTGCATGATGATGAGCAGAAGGTGAACTCATAGTTCTATTGAATGCTTTTTATTTGAGTATTGAGCTGGAAATCTTTGAGGAGTACACTTCTGTGTGAAAACCAAAAGACATCCTTTGTTCTCTTCACAGTACTTGAACTTCTTAGTTTTGACTACAACAAAGCAATTCAGAGCAACTGGCTTTTCTTCTCATTTTGCCCGTTTTCTTTTCCACTCCCTTTTTGGATTTCATACAAAAATGGTCAGCCCCATACACCCAAGAGAGACAGTAGAACTTTTGCATAAGAAATATGGATTTTTTTTTTTTTTTTTGTTTTCCAGGAGTATGATAGAATAGTCAGGAGAAGAGTCTTGAAAACCACAGGAAAGTAAAGTGTTAAGTGAGCCAAAAACCTGGTGTGTGCACCTGGCTCAGAAGACTAGGCAGCATGAAGTATAAATTTCAGTGAAAGTGAAAGATACAGATTTTCAGTGATCCTATGAAGGAAAATCAGTCCAATGATCCATATTTTGTGAGTCATTCTGTGGTTTTTCTCTTCCTTTACGTATCTGCTTAGTGCCGTCAGTACTTATTTCTGTGGCACTGGTAAACCTCCATGAGCTGCTGGGCTTGGATTCTGTGTTTCCAAATATCTGTGAATTGGGTGCTCTGGGGCTTTTTCTGCTCTGAGTAAAGTGAATCTTTCTTGGTTGTGTCTGAAAGCCTTCCAAGAAACAGACAAGATGCTACTCTTCATAACAAAGGGATTTCTTAGCCCACTGCTGTTAATATCCTTGCTTCTTATTCCTGTCTTCCTTATACACCCACACAGACATGCATGCTCTTTACCCTGCTGTTATGGCTCTCTGAGTACCTATGGCAGTGAGAAAAGACATAGCTTCTGACTAGATATGTTCTTTGAAATCATATAACTCTTTCTCTACCTGCTTCTTCCGCAACATTCTCCCCCAGCTCAATCCTGCAGCACTGGATCACTCATGCTGGAATTTAAGATAGTCATCTGTCAATTTTCTTATTGATCATTATAGCTCTATTCACTACCTCTACTTATTTGTCATTGAACTCAACAGCACTGCATATGTTGCCAAAGCTGAAATTAAAATGGGATGAATCAGGCCTTGTGTATCTCACTGTTCTGTTCTTAGATCACATAACAATTGAGCCACACGTAGAAACCCTGGAGGAGATGTCAGTCATACAGTGGAATTAGAAATTAGTGATCAATAATTTATACTAGCGATCACTTGGCCCTTATCTAATAACCCACTCTGTACTTTTCACAAGCTAATTTCATTTGGTGTTAGTGATCACTGCTTTTCTACTTATAGTGATCTGATTAGACCTAGAAATATTTCCGTTTTTCAAGATATAGCACATCTTCTGTAACTCTATGTAACATATATTCAGGAAGAATTTGATTAGACTGGGCAATTACTTGTGATTCATGCCTAGTTTAAGATACTGAAGCAGGCAGGAAGGCGCCAGTACAATTTTAAGCCATCCAAGGCACCAGTTAAAGAGCCTTTCTACGTCCTTGATGCATAATGAACATTTTAGTTACTTTCAGAATCACATCAGATTTGCTGATTGTAAAACAAAACCCAAACCAAGCTTCCAGGAGCCCTTGCATGTTGATTTGTTGTTGTTGTTGTCATTGTTTTTGTTGTTTTGTGTTCTTTATTTTTTCCTAATATTTTTGTAGGAATTCTAGAGAAAGAGAAACACAGGTTATTGTACCAGAAAGGACTACTATGAGAATATTTTGAGGGGTGGGTCTAGGAGGGGTTTGTGTGTTTGAGCTACAGATATAGCATAAATGAGCACTGACACAGGCAGCTATCACCCGTTTTTTTAAAGATCACAATTTAACAGTGGTATTTGTATCCAGCATAGCTAAACATATATATATATATATTTATACATGTATATAATTATATATTTTTTGTGTATTCTGGTGTGTATTTGTATACATGTATATGGTGTGCATACACCTGCAGACACATATGAGTGTGAAGTTTTATACCTATTCCTCTACACACCTATATGACACGTGCATACACAAGGCAAGAGGTGGCAAGAGCCAAACTGGGCCAAACTGAGCTAGGGCTAGAGCAGGATCAACTAGCTGGGTCAGCCAGCATGACCTGTGCCCATTTTATGATCTCTGGCTACGGAAACAGCCTCTGGTTTGAAGTTAAGACCAGAGAGGGTAGAGGCTTGTACAGGCAGATGTGTCCAAAAGGTGCTGTGCTGACACAAGAACTGCTCCCCTATGGCNCTGACTAGATATGTTCTTTGAAATCATATAACTCTTTCTCTACCTGCTTCTTCCGCAACATTCTCCCCCAGCTCAATCCTGCAGCACTGGATCACTCATGCTGGAATTTAAGATAGTCATCTGTCAATTTTCTTATTGATCATTATAGCTCTATTCACTACCTCTACTTATTTGTCATTGAACTCAACAGCACTGCATATGTTGCCAAAGCTGAAATTAAAATGGGATGAATCAGGCCTTGTGTATCTCACTGTTCTGTTCTTAGATCACATAACAATTGAGCCACACGTAGAAACCCTGGAGGAGATGTCAGTCATACAGTGGAATTAGAAATTAGTGATCAATAATTTATACTAGCGATCACTTGGCCCTTATCTAATAACCCACTCTGTACTTTTCACAAGCTAATTTCATTTGGTGTTAGTGATCACTGCTTTTCTACTTATAGTGATCTGATTAGACCTAGAAATATTTCCGTTTTTCAAGATATAGCACATCTTCTGTAACTCTATGTAACATATATTCAGGAAGAATTTGATTAGACTGGGCAATTACTTGTGATTCATGCCTAGTTTAAGATACTGAAGCAGGCAGGAAGGCGCCAGTACAATTTTAAGCCATCCAAGGCACCAGTTAAAGAGCCTTTCTACGTCCTTGATGCATAATGAACATTTTAGTTACTTTCAGAATCACATCAGATTTGCTGATTGTAAAACAAAACCCAAACCAAGCTTCCAGGAGCCCTTGCATGTTGATTTGTTGTTGTTGTTGTCATTGTTTTTGTTGTTTTGTGTTCTTTATTTTTTCCTAATATTTTTGTAGGAATTCTAGAGAAAGAGAAACACAGGTTATTGTACCAGAAAGGACTACTATGAGAATATTTTGAGGGGTGGGTCTAGGAGGGGTTTGTGTGTTTGAGCTACAGATATAGCATAAATGAGCACTGACACAGGCAGCTATCACCCGTTTTTTTAAAGATCACAATTTAACAGTGGTATTTGTATCCAGCATAGCTAAACATATATATATATATATTTATACATGTATATAATTATATATTTTTTGTGTATTCTGGTGTGTATTTGTATACATGTATATGGTGTGCATACACCTGCAGACACATATGAGTGTGAAGTTTTATACCTATTCCTCTACACACCTATATGACACGTGCATACACAAGGCAAGAGGTGGCAAGAGCCAAACTGGGCCAAACTGAGCTAGGGCTAGAGCAGGATCAACTAGCTGGGTCAGCCAGCATGACCTGTGCCCATTTTATGATCTCTGGCTACGGAAACAGCCTCTGGTTTGAAGTTAAGACCAGAGAGGGTAGAGGCTTGTACAGGCAGATGTGTCCAAAAGGTGCTGTGCTGACACAAGAACTGCTCCCCTATGGCAATTCAGATCTCCTCAGGGCTAACGTGGGCCACCCCAAAGTTAAGGTTCAAGCCACGAGAGCCAAAGTGTAAATGTTAGAGCTGGAAAGAGCCAGCATAAAACATGAAGGCAGAGAGCTGGGTTTAGCCCAGAGACTAGCAGGGATGAGAGGTTCATGTTACCAGTAGTTATCCCTGGATTCCACAGGGTCAACATAGCTGGATAGGTTCACCATCTTTTCAGTTTTATCACAGGAATCAAGTTGTGTCTTGCACAGGTACAGGAATTCAACCTTGGAATGGGTTTTGTGAGGAAGTCTCAGCCCACCTGCTTTACTTTTAGGCTTCTGCCCGAAGGCATAAAACGGACAGCATAAATAAGGTGCTGGCATTAAGGTGACCTGTGGTGACCCTAACACTTCCTTTAAAATGAGATGGAGTGTCACTTTAATGAACCTTCGTCTCAGACCTTTTTTCCTTGTCTTTCTCTGCATTTATTGATTAGGTTGGAGTGGAATTTGCTATAGAGTATTATGAAGTAAACTCAGCTTACATAACTACTGAAAGCAAACTTCCTTACAATGTCCTGATTGGTTTGTTTATGTCTTCTACAACACTTTAGCACTTAAGCTTGCTCTTTCCCTGGACAGATGCTTCATATTCAGCTTTGTTAATTTTGGACGACCTCTAGAATGGACTGAGACATAGAATAAACCCTACTCCTGTTCATTTCTTGGGATAGGTAAGAAGTAATTAATTGAAATTCATGAAGGTGTATTTCTTAGTAGATTCATGTACCTGTCTAAATGTTAATTTAATTCCACAATTTTCATAAAGGGTCTCTGCTTTAAAACGGTACATTTCAAAATTAGAGCTTATACTAAAATTAAATGCTGTTATATCTAAGGTGGCTCAGCATGAAGATAAAGAACCCCTGTGGTGTTTCAAAATTTCCTGACTTAATGTTCAGAACTTAATTTTTTTTCTACCTCCAATTTATCCCATGTGAATTCAGTGAAAAAAATAACCAAAATAAATTTTTTTTTTTTTTGCCTCATCAGTCTTTTTTTTTTTTGGTCTACATGAGCAGGGACTTTTAAATATTCCTTCCAGTCATGTTTGCAGAATTCAATAAAAAGTGAATACCTTGATGAAAGTAATATACTATGTTCTTATTCCATTGGTTTGGCCTCTTTTACTGAAGCAGTGTTTCTACTTTAGCTGTCATTGATGATGTCCATAGGATGCAGGCAAAATTGTGTGGCCAGAGGGAATGTTATCTATCACAAATTATCTGCCATGGGTTACCTATTTCATCCTACCATGCTATTTTGTCTTTTCGAAATATTCCCAGAATTGTTCTGTCCTGACTGCAGTTATACCTGTGGAAATCCTTACCTTCAAAAATCTTTCATTTTGCCCTGGGTTTGATTAACATTTTAGCCTTTACTCCAAGTTTAATTAACTCATCCTGCATCAAAACCTATGAGCATTATGGAGTGGAGCTCAGATATCATTAAATGATGCCTTTTACATCTGCCTCAGTCACTTAAGGCCTTTAATTACTGCTGAAATATATACAAAAGCAATGAATAAAGTACACATTTTTTACTGATATTATTAATTAAGCTTTTTCTGTAAGGTAGGACCTCTTGTCTATGCTTAATTAAAATGGAGCAACTAATATTCCAAAAGAACAGAATTTTCTGCATTAGTTATCTGGCTGTTCACAAAACCCACTCAAAGATATTAACTAGAGCCTGCATTTTCTGAAATCAGGTCAGCAGTGATCTAAAGAGAGACCCTTATGTCTTCTAAATCAATGCTTCAAGTGTAAGAACAGTTAACAACAAAATAAGTGTAAATGAGCTACAATGAACACACCCCTTTGTGCTATGGTTTAGCTGCTTTTTATTGCACTAATAGAAATTTGAAAAGGGTCTCTAATCTGTTGTGCTACAGACACACCCAAAGGCTTTGCAATTTAAACAACCAAGAAAAATCTGTAAGTAAGAAAGCATGGGGGTAGATAAGCCGGGTTGCCCAAGGGTGAATGATAGGTCCTGTAATGAACACTGGGTTTCCCATTCTAGTACCCCTCCGGAGTTCATAGCCTGTTAGGTCTTTCATCCCTCATACTCCTTTAAAGTAAAGAAGATTGAGAGGTGACTTGATTACAATGTAGATGGAGTAACTTCACAGGGAGAAAACACTGCCAACTGAAGTGTTCTTTAATCTAGAAGACAAAGGCGTTACAAGGTATAAAAGCTGGAAGCTGAAATCAGACAATTGCAAAGGAGAAATAAAATAAGCATCTTTACACAGAGAAGGTTATTAAGCAGTGGGGGAAACATATATCAGAAGATTTCACAACTTTCCTATCAAAGGTTTCTGTAGCATTTTCAGATGAAATAAGAAACAAAATTTCAAAAGAAAATCTTTGTCTGGAAACACGTGTGGTTTTTGTTGAAAGCAGAATCTTTCATCTGCGAAATTTTTGTTTTGTTTACAGTTGTTTAGTTTTTCTTTCACCAGCTGGTATATTCAGATTAAAGAAAGACAGACAATATTGCAACTGCATTTTGTATTTTTTTATTAGTATAGAAGATGGTCTCCTGGAGTTATGCAATTAAGTCAGAAACCATGATTCAGAACAAAACTCAAAAAGCCATAAGCTTCCAGCATTTTGGCTAGAAACTACAGAAGTTACTCATATATCTCAAAGTCTCAGAAAACAAAAAAAAAACCAAAAAAAAAAACCCCAAACCCAACCCAACCCAAACCAAACCAAGACAATATAATATTTAAAATTATATTAAAATATTGACTACATTAATGGCTTGTTAAATACTTGAAAGGAAAAGAAACCTGGGTTCCAGGTAAAAGAAATGATGAGCTGTCTGAAAATATTTGAGCTAATTCTTTGTTTGGCTTTTTTATGAGATTTGTCTTTTTCTTAGGAAAAATTACCAAATACCCCATTTTCAAGTGGTGAAAGAAACTCAGAATGGTTGCTAGAAAACATCTGAATTATTGTAAACTTAGAAAAAGAGATAACTTTGCTTTTCCATGTCTTTCCACCGTGTTTTAAAATTTTTGTTCTCCCCTCCAAAATAGCAGCTTTGATCCTTCTGAGGAAGTTTTTACCTTCTGAACTCTGACACTGGCTAGGTCTTAAATACCACTAATGGAGGGTTTGCAGCACAGGATGAGCATAAGTCTTGCTTGTTCTATTTTAACATTTATATTTTTCACTGGATTCCATTCTATGGAAGATAGTCCAGGAAAAGCCAGAAAAAGCCAGAAATTCTCCAATGAGCTGCGGTTATAAAAGGAAAGCACCGATCCTTGTTTTGGCTACTTGAGTGGCTCAGATGAACATGAATCATCCTATGGCAGTGTCCTGAATGCAGGTGTGAACCTGATCCCAAGCTGCCAGTCACATTATTTGTCCGTGCACTGCTGGAGGAGGATGAGAAGCTGGAGGTGGAGGGAGGAAGGCCCCTCTGTAGTGCTGCTGCTCCCATTGTTCTCCTGGTGCAGCCTTATCTCTGTGCCCAGATAAAATGTCAAGAGCTGGGAGAGGAATGCCAAAGCAGAGTGGTCAGAGAGGGACAGCTGTCTTCGGTGCAGGAGGGGCTGAGCAGGGGGAAGGTTGTATCTCATTGTAGAGTGCTCATGGTCACTGCAGCTGCACAAGCTCCTGGGCTTGGTTAAGAGGGTAGGTTTTCCCAGAGCCCTATAATTCTAGGGAAATAAATTAACAAACCTCTTCTTATATAATACCATGCTTATTAACTCTCACTGCATTTCAAAGGAAAGAACCTGTTGTGCATGGAAAGTTGTAATTTTTGTCTTGCACCTGAAAGAACTGGCCCTCTGCTGTCAGAATGGAATTTAGACTGCAGAACCTACCACGTGGATAGTCTGTCCTGTCCTTCTCTTCCTAGAGCCATTTGTTTGCTCTCATGGGAAAGGATGGCTCATTGCTTCCAGGATGCCGTCTCTAGCTCCAGGTAGCTGTAGGAGGGGGTACTAGAATGGAAATGTAGGAGATGGCAGGTGAAGTATTTTGAAAATTTGCAGCTCTCTCTTTCTCTCTATTAAGAAAAGGGTTATAAAGCATTCTTCTGTCTTGCCCTGATGGACTTAACTGCCCACTTGAATCAATATTATAGAAATGATTTTCAGTCTCAGCCTACAACAATTCCAGTTTCTCAGTCAAAACATACCAATCTCTGCACTCTTAGAAAAGATGACTGTAGTTTATTGTCTAGTAAATTGCTTGCCAAAGTTGTGTGGAATAAAAGGTAAAGCAGGAATATCTTTCTGATCTGTGTGCATTGTCTGTGACCAGAAGATCTTTGTCTGTGACCAGAACTCATAGGTGTTAATAACACATGAAAAAAAAGGCTCAGTTTCAGATATGAGTCAAAAAAATGGAAGAGACATTTACCATGTGTTCTTTAGCTGGAAGAGAAGCGGAAGAGGGAGAGATTGCAACATTATAAATTTTAACATGGTTCATGCAACCTATTTATATATATCTAAGAAAGCACAGCCTTTCCACTTGATGACCAAGTCTTTCTCTCCTTTTTATCTCATTGTAGAGCCATAATTGTACAGCATTTTAGCTATTTAGGTGTGTTTTCTAATGCAGTGAGGAAAGTCATACAATGACAGCTCATCCTTTAGGTTTCATCAGGAATCAATGAGAATTCCTTACGCTGGAAACACTGACTGACATGATATAGATAGCAAACAGCATGAAGTGGTGTGGCCACCACACACATTTGCCTCTGCAGTTCTTGAATCCAAGGGGTCTCAGTCTCCAGCCAGATGGGATTAGCAGCATGGAGGTGCATGTGAAGCTATGTTCTGTATTTTGTCAGACTAAACGGGTACAAGAATTTGTAGATTAAAAAGTAGAAGGGATTTAAATGGGGCTTATGAGGGCTTCTACTAGGATTGCTGGCATTTGTTCATTTTGTAACACTTTTGATATTTTGGCACTAAAGAGATTCCTACAGAGGAAAGATTAACACCTTAATATCCCAATCAATTTGTCTTCCAAACATTAAAAAAAAAAAAAAGAAAGGCTAGGGGAAAACTCTGGGGAGTTGTGGAAGTACGAATGGACAGCCCTGACACTCCTTCCTTTTCACACATGGCTGAGGTTTCTTTCCAGAGACAGAGGTGCAGACCACAGCCAGCTGTGTGGTCACTCTTTTGGGTTGTCTTCTCTTGTGTTATTTGCCTGTTTCCTGATTTCTATAAGCCATTAGCAAAACAAATAATTCTTATCATCTTCTTCCCTATCTCCTTACACATGCTACTGTCAAGGTATTACATGAGAGTTTTTGTATTATATAGTTGTACACTGAAATATAGGTTCTAAAAAAAAATGCATTAAGTGCTTAACATGGCTAATTCATCACTAGTATAGTAAACTTTGGTTATAGCATTTTTTAGTATGGTGTTACAGCATTTTTTTTATGGTGTTATTAAGTGTGCAGTCAGATATCCCATACCTGGATTTCAAAAGCAAACATTAAAATTATCAGCCTGTGGGATAAATGCTGATATATTCTATCTTGCATTTCATTTTTATTAATGGCAACTGTCATATAATTTCCAATGAAACTCTTGGATAATTATGTTCTACCATGAAGTGCATCTTCTTCCAGAGTAAGTTCTGCAATGATTTTCCATAAGATCTCTGTGCTACTGACAATTTTTTGATAGGGTTATCTCCATTCTCATACATTAATTAAATTATGGCAGAGGAATTTCTCTCCCTGCAACATCTTAAAGAGAAAAAAATGGTATATTTTGTTCTGACATTCTCAAGAAAATGCTTCTCTTCTGTTTTCCCTGGGGATGGCTTCATTAAAAAAGGATTTCTACTGTTCTTTCCTATTAGGAGATTGTGTCTATATTTCACTTTTCTTTTCATTTACCCTTTTTATCTCCTCCTAAGCTTTTCTCTTCTGCATTTTTTAAGCTCTACTGTCTTCTGTTTCTCTCCCAGTGTAATATGAGCTCTTTCAGCTCTCTCTCCACGTCTTTTCTTTACAAAAAGTGATTAAAAAAAGAGACGGCTCCTCCAACAGATTCCTGGGAGAAACTTGTGTTTACACTTTAAAGTCTTTGGAAAATGCTCCTTTTGTCCTTTATGTTTTACTAAGCACAGCATAAGACTCCAGGATCATGATGAACACTTTTTTGGGCTACTAAATTAACACAAGTAGTGATAGCATGTGCATAGGAGATCCGTGCTTGAAATCTCCTTACTAAGATGGGTAAGGGAGCTCTTTTGAAAAACTGAAAGGGACAGAGAAATACTGCTTTTAGGGAAATTAATTACTTCCTCACTTAATGACTACTGTCTAATATTCAGGTCTAGTTTGTAACCTCAAGATTAATTTGATCTGGTTATAAGGATGTGATTCAGGACACTACAATGAGCACTTAATGGTGTACCCTATGCTCTCACATCTGAATTCAGCAGAGTAGTCCAGAAGTTCTTGCATCTTTATCTGTCAGAATAAAGTATACTTTTGGTATAAATGTGGTATGTCTAAATGGTTTATCAGACCATTTAGACACCTAAAATGGTTCTAGGTACCTATGTTTAGTGATCTGAATCACTTCCCTTAGTGAGATATTAGACTTTTCTTTTAGACAACATTGTGTGAAGACTTGCACTCAGAATCATGAGCACAATTTCTGTGTACACAGCAATTGCCTGTTGGCTAATATGGCTATCAAAGTCTGAGACAAAAATACTACTGAGTTAAGCATTTTTAATTTTACCACTTTGGTGCAGATATTTCAAGATTTTTTGGTGAGGCAGGTGGGAAAAGCATTGGCCTCCATTGCTCTGTGGAATGGGTTTATCCTCTGCCTTGCTAAATTACTTTCATTTCACTCTCCACTTTTTCCCTGAAAGTTTTATAGCTCTTAATGCCAATGTTCCTCTCCCTAAACTGAATTCATAGCTTCTTGTGAGCACAGCCTTGCTCCTTCACTCTGTTCTGTCTTAATCTGTATAACGTCATAGTCAACTATACTCACAGATTAATGTTGACAGCTACAGGTCAAAGTTGGCTGGGCCATGTCTACACAGTGGAGTTTCACACACATGGTCACACCCTAGACCAGGTGACTGCAGTTGAGATCTAAATAGCTAGACTCTGTCTGAAATAGAGATGACAAGACTTTTTGAAAAGTGATTCAACAGTGTTAAGGTAGAGACCACGTTTTTTAGAAGTTTTAAAGGATATGAGATAAATCCCAAATTTACAGATGAAATATGGGTGTCCAAGAGACAGATATGTGGTTAACAATCCCAAATCTACCTGACAACCAGCCAGCATGGCCTGTACTGCAGGAACTCCCACTGTGAGTGTGTAAGGACTGTCTTACTGTTTCAGATGAAAAATGCACCAAACCTGAGATGGAAGTGGTCAATAACAAATCTTTATGGAAGACTATATGAAGAGAGAGAGAGAAATCAAACTCAGTCTTCCAACTTCCGCTAAAGATGTCTATTCTCAAAGTGTTTGAATTTTCTGAAATTAGGAAGTCCTTTTAAACTGAAGATGTATTTGCTTAATTGCATTCCCTTAACTGTATTCCCTTAAATGAAAATGTAATCCCTTAATAGCAGGAATATATGGGGTTTACATATGGTGTTTACACATATTTATGTTCATATTTTAGTTAAAACCAAATTAAAATGGAAAAAAAATATCGCTGCACTGCTTCACGGCTATTGGTTACAGGAATACTGCAATTTGGCTTCTGTTCATGTATTTATTATTTATTTACTTATTCCAGAGACTTAAGCAGCCGTGGAAGATGATCATATGCTTGCAGGGCTATGAGCTCTGTGAGCTTGCTGCTCAAGTTATTGCTTTCTGTCTTGAAGCGGTTCATTCCAGCCCTGCTCCATTTGCTCCTCTCACCCAGTTCAATACACTTGAAAGTGATAAAAATTTTGCTTAGTGCTTATATTGCTTATTTTTCTCACAGTAAAATCTCCCATTGATTCTTGTGGCCACTGGGTGAGGTCTGAAATAAATGGAAAAAAAAAATTTGAACTGATGGTTTATTCAAGAGAGAAAATTATAGATGAAAGAAGGGCAATTACCAGAATGAAGAGTCCTGACCTGTGTCCAGTCATGACTCAGGAGTGACAAAGATTATCTAAACTGATCAGAGCTTATGTTGGATTAAGATATGTTGAAGCTGCCTGTAGTTTGCTAAAAGGAAAACCAAGCCAACATGGAAATGATTTATACAAAGAAGAAAGATTATCACAACAAGCAGCAAATGAATGAATTATTAATTATTCAGTCCTGGGAGGAAATTATAACACTCTTTAAAGAAGCAAGCATGTTTAGGAAATGGAGCAGTAAGGAAAGCTGCTCTCAAAGAAACAGCAATATTTATTTGACAAATCTGCCAAGGAAATATGAAGCCAGCCTCCTAAATTAAGGGAGAAAGTGAATAATTTGAATGAGACTATTAATACCATTAGAATTGATTGCCTTAAGATTTGTTGTTGTGCTGCTAGATTAAAAGATAGATCAATGTCAATTTTGTATGGTAGCCCCTCCCACACCAATCAATCAGTGACTCCACAGCTGCTGCTCTCCATCCCTCCCAGCACATTCTTATTTCTCTTCCACTGCTTGAGTTAGGGGATGGTCACGTCCTTAAGCCCTTTTTTTTTTCCAGGAGTGAAGTCTGGTCCACATGAGGGATGTTAAATTATCCTTGTTACAGGGTTCCCCCTACGCAGTACTTACACAGTCCACTCTGGGAAGGTGCACACCTGCCCTCTCTGAACGCAGAGTTGAATGGGAAAAGGATACATGAGGGCATTCCTGCAGTGCTGAGCTGGTGAAAGCTGATGAGAGGCTGAGATTATTAGCACACAAAGTGTAATGCACTGACACAGGTCACTTAAGAGTTGGGGTTTTCTCTCCCTTGGTTCTGGAAACAGGCAGAATCAGTTCACTTGTGCCCACCACAAGCTCCCATGGATGTGCAGCACATGTTATAAGCATACAGCCGACGAGTGGCTTTTTCAGATGAGGAATGTCAGATGCTAACACTGTTAACTACAAAATCTGACTCAACTGCAATTTATATTGGTGACTACTTTGCTTGATGGAAATCTGACCTTGAGCCCTTAGAGAGTTCTCCTAAAGCTTATCAATAGTATTGCTGACATCAATATCCTACTCATTTGCAGTATCACAGGGCCTTGTGACATTACAGTATTTGTGCCTTGCTGTAAAAGCTCCTTTTTCCTTTTATGCACTGACTGGGTTCAGTCCCTGGCCTCATCCATGTTCAAAACTGTTCAAAAGCCATCTTGCACTATGCAGGTATAAAACCTCAAAATGTGGAGTGTGCAAAGCCATCTCCTGTGGACTCCCATGCGTAGGAGGGTGTTGCTGTGGCTGCCTCTGGGCTTGTTGCGTGCTGTTCAGAAGTCACCCTTGAGTCTGCTTCTGCCTCCAGGACACCCCTGCTGCTTCCACTGCTGAGAACACTTAGGTTAGGGGGAAGTTCACTTTCTAGAGTTCAAATCTATTGCAGCATCTTGTGACGGAGCTTGAAGTACCAGTTGTGATCTTCTAATAGGCAGATTTAGCGGGCAGATTTAGCAAGTGCGTGCCATGTCGTTAATGTTTTCTTTCTGCCTGCTTGTGAGAAGGTGTCAGGAAGAGTGTCTCAGAGGGCCAAAGTCAGTGGAGAGGATGTTTTCAGAGTACCCTTGACCAGTAACTTTGAAATTGGATTGTAGACTGCAACCTGAGGTATAACTAAACTATACATAGGTATAGATGGATAGCAATTTAATAAAACTTTCTCTCTGTTTCAGTGGTTTCCCACAGTACTGGACAAGCCTGCCTTAGGGTTTGAATTGCAAGAGCTTAAGTGGTACTAGCACTTGATACTCATAGAAGAGAGGCACAACCTTTTCTGATAACACTGCCTCTTCACCCTGGCAGAACCCTTGGATAGTTTGAGCCATGATCACAGGAGATAGTGAAGCCCGTGGATCACATTAAGAGCGCCCCAGCTAAGCATCTGAGCACCCCAAAAAATGAAGTGTGTAAGTCAAATGCGTATGACTGTAGGGTCTCACTGAAAACTTTTAGTTCCTGGTAGTACTTTTGAGGGTGGTGATACAAACAGAATGATATGCAGTCATACAGATAAATGGTATGAAGTTGTTTATTTTCCAGTAAAATATTTCCTCCACTGTGTCATCCATTCTCATCGGCTTATTTTTATTTCTTCCCCTCTCAGTCTCCTTACTCATTGCACTACACAATCCTCTGAATTAATCCTGACTTAAGAAAGAAAATACAGGGTCAGTACTCATTGAATTGCACCCCATTTACCTTAAAAGCAAAGCAAAGGCTTGCATCCTTCAGAAATATTGAACTGAATGAATGAGTATGTGCATAAGCCACAATTCTGCAGGAGCTATTGTAATATTTTTTTTTCAGTTAGAAAGTTTAGAAACAGGAATTTCTTCTTCCTAATGTTAATTTGATTTCACTGTTTGGACGTAGAAGGTATCTGTAGCACCATATTCTGTCAGTGTTTCAAGAACTGTGTGTGCAAGTCTAATCAATATGGTGCTAAAATGCTGACAGAAGTCAAACTAGGTTTTCTAGTCTAGGTGTGAAACTTCCCCTAAAACATCCTTAGTGTAGACAAGGTGTGAAGTGCAAGGTGCAGCCAGAGCATGGTAACAGCCACCTTCAAGTTTTATATATTTACTCTTTTCTAGAATACAGACTTGCAAGCGAATTGGCCTATTTACAGGAGGAAGAGTTCTCAAAATCCTCTGGGAACTGCCTGCAGCAAATGTGATAAAACTACATATATTGCTCAAAAATAAGAGGAAGAAAATGTGCCCCCTCAAGATGGTAACTAAAAAGGACACACTTTCCTCATCTTAGACTGTAATTATTCTGTCTGCATTATATCTTCTATGGAGATTATGGCAACAAAGAAAAAAATCTGCATTTTAGAAGGACATAGTGACTGGCAGTAAGAATGGGAATAGAGTGCTGCTATTTTCTTTTCCTTTAATGTTAACAACCACTCATCCTTATCCACAAAATGAGGTAATACACAGAAATAAGTAAGAGAAAAAAATTGAAAGACATACCTACATCTCTGTTTGGCAGGATCATCTAATTAAATGAGTACCATGTATTCCTTGTTGTAAATCTTACGGTGAAGGACACATTTTCAAAGTACTGTTCTTAAAATTTAATCCCAGAAAAGTAAAACATTGATTATAAATAGACTACTCCGTGGCAGAAAGCAAATATATGTACATCTTAAAAGAGACCTTTCTAGTTAGATAGCAGTTAAAAAACTCTACTCACCACAAGGTTTGTATGGCATAAAGTATTGAAGGTTTATTCTTTTATGTGTTCAGATAGTGCTGTTCTCTTGGTAGTTTATTACGTTATTTGGCTCATTGATTTATCTTTCATTGATTTGTATGAATCTAGATTTCCCGAGAATGTACTCTGTCTTATGAGTTTTTTTGGAAGGTATTAAAATGATGAAAGCTGTTGACTTGATAGCCTTGGGAACTGAAGACGTCTACTGATGCTCTGTTGTTTAAGGGAATCTGATATAAATTTCCCCTCACTAATCCATTAATTTGTCTGAAGTCTTGCTGGGAGGGAAATTTTCTGGGCTGATATTTCATCTTCCAAGTTCCTTACATACGTGAATCTGAAGCTGTCATGAAGTACTAATGATGACTGGACTTCTGATACATGATAAAAGGATTCAGCATCACTAACACTGGCCCTGGACTCACACCAGATTAAAAGATCCCTTTAAAATATTTTTATGGACTCTAGTAATGAATTAAAGAAAACATTACACTTCTTTCAGAATATCATCAATTTCTTTCTTGCTTTGTGTTCTGCTGTCGATTTAGAGGTGCAAGTCTTGGTAGCCTGATATAATTCCCCTGAGACACCTAGTCTCTGCATCTGTGAACCTCTCTAGAGCAATTCCATGGTCTGTAGCAAAATACTTATCAGGGGAATAAAGCTGATTAGCTGAAGATATTCTTGCTCTGGAATTTAAATATAAAACTGTGTAGCTTTTTTCTTTCCTCAGAGAAACCTTGCTATGTTTGTTTTCTCTAACCGTATTATGAATTTTGTTCAGTGGTACATTCTCCTATTTGCATTGGTAAACACATTTCTTACAATTAAAGTGGGAGAGTCCTGCCTCTGATAAACTTACTGAACTTTTGCCATATTTCCTCAGGGAAATATTTGCTCATGTTGCAGGAAAAAACTACAGAATTTTTACAGTAAAATGAGTCTGCAGACCCAAATGACTGAGAAGACAATTAGCCTTAAAAATTGTGATAAAAATAGGAATCCTCTCAATAACATGCTTGCATGTATTCAAAATGCATGTATTTTTCTGTATGAGAATTTCAGATGTTTTTTGGCCATAGCACCATTTCACTTGGAGTTGAAAGGCTAAAGGTTGTTTGGGGTTTTTTTGTTTTTTTTTTTTTTCCCTTAATAAATCAAGCTAGCAATTAACATTATGGCCTAAATATCTAGGTAGAACTTGGATTCCTTATCTCCTATATGTTTTAATGTATGAGATGTTGCTTTGCCTCTTTTTAGAGTAGATCATTAGTTAAAGAGTGAGAGGATCTTGAGGTCTAATTGACTCCTGAATTTCAGAATTTAAAGAGCTCCAGCTTTTGACAGTCTGACTTTTGTGAGGTACTCCAGGTCAAGTTCCTAAGACCACAGTGCCTTTTGAAATTTTTATTCAAACAGTTTTGAAAAGGTTAAGAGCCTTATTATTATGGAAACACAAATATATTAAAAAAAAAACCATCCAAAATAAGCCTTTGCAAATTCCAAAAGAAATCAATCCTTAAGAAACTATACTTGAGAGGCTTGATTCAAATGATAGCTAGAAAATGAGTAATAACAATATTATCAGCTTTTCTTTTTCTGCTTTGCTTTGATTTCATTTAGTTAACAAAGGATGTTCATAAACTATGATTTATTTTTCACTGTGCATACTTTTTTTATAATGAAGTTTCATCTGGTGACTCCTTTCTTTACCTCCACTGCACAATTTGAATCTCTATGCTGCATATAATTTTATGTAATTAGACTATATTTAGAAACCCCTCTGTGATGTAAGGTTCTGAGACATATGCCTTTTCCTGGAAAAAAATATTTTGTTGCAGCTTTTGTGAACCTCATTTGGACCTGAGCTGTGAGCAGAACCTAGATTTATCATACGATTTACAGCACCATTCTGTTCCATTTTAAGTTGTCTTGGTGATTGAGAGTCCCTGGATGTATTTTAACTAGATAGACATAAACAGCTTGCTTAAGCTGACCTCCAGATGTCCTTTCCTTTGCAGTCCTGACCCAGTTCCATAGGTGAACAGCATAAACTCTGTGCAGTCTGTTACCATCGGATGCAGCAGTGAAGTGGTGTTCCCTCTTCCCATCCCTGATGCCTGTCATGCTTCATCAGTGCTGACAAGCAATTATTAGTCTTTGTTTCTTTTATACTATATATTGGCAAAACAATCATTGCAAGGAATTGTAGAGGTAGAAACCATTATCTTTGCACTACAGTGGTAACAGAGCTTTTAGGCTTACTGAAAATATCCATTAGGTTTTGCTTTCTTATCTACAAATGCTTTCTATTTTGCCCTCTGCTATTCCAGCAATTGAATCACCAACTTTTGCTGCATTAAGAATGGAACACTCTATTCTTTAATTTGGTGATTTTAATTTTCTGCTGGCTTTTGTTCAGAACTGAAGGCATTCTTCATTAGTTTTGAGTCCCACTATATTAAATACAATATGAATATCAGTTTTAGCTTCATTGACTTTGAAGATTTTGTTTTCCTTTTAGCAGTTGTGACATGATAGGACATCTCTGTGCAAATTTACAAACAAAAAAGCAAAAAAACCCTCTAGAAAATAAGACAAAATAGACTGAGCCAATTTTAGTTTCAGAGCTGGGAGGGAGCTTTCTGAACTTTACTCTCCTTGGTCATCATATCTGTATGACTCACATAAATCATTGTTTTCAAGTACTCTTAATAGCCTTCAAGAGCTCAAGCAGGATGCAGTCATGGAGAACAAAGATTTTTTTGTGGGTTTCTGAGCTACCTGCACAGCACAGTTATGGTCTCCCACCTGAATTTGAACTTAGATGCAAGTTATCAAAGGTTTCATCTCTAGCAGGAATTGTCCTTGGTTGAAGACACACAGTTGCAGAAAACCAAATTGCCAGTACAGGGAGAAGAAACAGTCTCTCACATCCATAGAATTTACTGCTACTCAGCTCTCTAGAGGTCCAGTTCTGGTCCTGGCTATGAATTTTCATTTTCTCAAAAAACCCACATGACTGTGAAATCTCTTACACCATTCTCCCAAGTTTTCTCTACCTACTTGCTCTCGTCTCTTAAATGTCCCTCAAGATTCCCCTGCTGCCATGCAAGGGTCATCTGTTAGTCTGCTTTGTTCAGAGAGTTTGTTTTCAAAGGCTCTTTCAGGCTGTCATTTTTTGCAAAACATTGGGTAACCTTAACTGGAAAGTTCTCCTTCAATGTCTCCCTGTGATGAATTAGCATACCTGATGAAGATGAAAAATGGGAAAGGTATGTGCACACTTCCTGATTCTATAACACCCACTCTGTATTACAGTGTTGTAAGAGTTACATCTTGGTCACCATGCTTAATGCTCAATCCAAATTTTAATCAAATTCTTTAAGTGTTACTTAGGATGAGGTTTTCTTCTTGAATTTGCTAAAGCTGCCAGAACTATTCAACCCATATAAAACCGAAAAATTGCTTTTCCACACCTCATTTTTACACTGTGTATGAATGGTTTATATAAAAGTAGTTGTGGTCACCCACTGTTACAGTTTTAAAGGGTTTATTTTCTTTTATCTCAATTTCTGTTTCTTTTCTCCTGATACAGAAGAAAGGTTTTATAATCCTATTAGCTTTTGTACCGGCATTTGACATCTTTGTCTTTGACACTGTCAATGAATGAGGAGAGGGTCTGTCCAATATATAGCTCAAGTTTATAACCAGAACTAAAATACAACTTGTGCTGTTTTTAATTTTTTTTTCTTTTGCTTTTTCTAGTGGGTTTCTACCATCATGTTATGTGACAGTAGTGGAATGAGGAGACTTAGGCCTCTTCTGTCGCATACAGAGGTGTGAACTGCTGCAGGAAGAACGGACTAGCTTGTCAGTGCTTTCTAAATATGAATTATTCTGTCCCATCATTCCAACCATTCTTTGTTTGAGCACTGTCTGCTCCCCACTCCTCTTCCCAAGGTACTTTTATATCCACCTTCAATCCCATTCTCAGCCTGACTCAACTATAATTTCTCGGTTACACATATTAGTAATAAGCTATTTTATTTCTTCTGACTTGGGACAGACAGGTCTACTTCAGAAATATCTACTATATTTAGGTCTCTTTCAGTTGCTATTTCTTCTAGCTTCTTTTAGACAGAAGCACAAGAGACAGTTCAGCTGATTGGACTGTTCCTTCTGCCATCCCCTTGTGCAACCCTGCAGGAAGGCTACTGCCTGTCGAAGCTTTCTCCCAGGTGCCCCTTTTCTGGATCACACAGAAGAAGCAGGGATGCTCATTCCTAGGCACTCCTTGAAGCATCAGGCCATATGCTGAGCAGCTGCTCTCGCCTTTGACAGTCAACTAAGCACCTAGAGAAGCTACAGACCTGCTTGTCACGAGCTGTACATTTGAAATCCCTGATGGGAGACATCTTTCTGTCCTCTAGCTTTTTTTACCCATTACCTGCCTGCCTCATTTAGGTGGTAAAATCTTATCCTGCTGAATCTCAGTCATCCCACCAGTAAGCCTAGCATCACACAGAGGCCTTTTAGGCATTCATATTTTGCCACTAGTAAATATATGAATATGGTTCTCACATAAATAAAGAAATATCTCAGTAGTTTCACTTTGTTGTTACTGAATTCCTTTAATGCCATATATATTGCATATATGTTCTGAAGCACAGAACTCTAACCATGTCCCTTCTTTTCTCCAAATAACTTAATGGAAGGCAAGAGGAAGTGTTGGTCACAAGCAAGTTGTCAACATTGCTTCCAAATTGTGTCTGGACTCTGACGAAGCTAATCACTGGTCCTGCATGGAAAATATTATTGAGATATGTAAATATTAGTATTTTACCAACAAAAATACTAAGAGGGAGACTAAAACTGTTTACTAAAATGAAGAACATGTAGAAAGAAGTAGCTTTACTTATAAAAAACCAATGAAGTAACTTCTTTGTATGGAGCTTTGCTCCGATTTGTTTGAAGCTGTAAATACAAGTCAGCAAAAAGAAAGTGAGATCCTTTAGCGATTATATTTATAAAGATTAGAACAGTTCTTGCTTATATAAGTATAAAACTATATTTACATCATTCCTATCTCTATCATCTATCTATCTATCTATCTATCTATCTATCTATCTATCTATCTATCTATCTATCTATCTATCTATCTATCTATCTCAATAGAAAATTAGGTCTGCATTGTAGGAGAGAAAAATGTTTTCAAGTTCCCAGGTTTGTGTCTCCATCTATGGTTTTTTGCACATTTCCATGCAAAGGAAAGAAAGATAAAATGAATCATGAGCACTCCACTTTTTACCAGCTCCTGGCTTCTACCTTCACAGATCACATGCTTCCTTCCTTACAGGTTTTTGGTTCTGTTTAAACATCAGCATTTGCATCACTTTCACTGCTATGTTGTGTGTACCCATGCCACTAATGCAAGGACCACTTACTCAATGTGACTCACCACCCATATACTGACTTACTTCTAAGTCAGCAGAATACTTCTCAGACAACAAATTTTCCCATTTTCCAAAGTGACCTTTGTTTCTATTATCCTTCAATTCTCATTCTAGAAAAAGGAGGGTAGAGAAAATACTGAGACTGTTAAAAATACAAACAATGTGAGCTTATAGTGAAATAGACAAACAAAAAATTCTTCTTGTTTGCTTACCTGTTTTGTTGTTGTTGTTGAATTTTTAAAATTAATATTCTGCTCCTAATGAATGAAAGAGGGAATGCATGAAGGAAAAGCAGCTGAGATACAGATTTGCATATGCAAAACTGGTGATTATTTATGCACCTCTAACCAAAAATCCACCAGTGCCTGAATGCCCTTTGTGTTGTAGAAAATCTCTCATAGAAATACTTGTTTGTCAAGTTTGAGCCTTCAGCCTGGTTCTATGGTCACCATAAAAGCCCTGTGAATGGAGACCTAAGATGGGAAAATCTGACATTCCCTCTAACTCTGGCAGAACAAGCAGTGCTTTGAAATGTGTAATAGCAGTCCATGTCAATGTTTACAGAAATCTTTTGTATTAGGTCCAAATCTGCTTTTCAAGCAGCAGGGGTAGGGGTCTGTTAGATTAAGATGCTTCCTGATGGCTCGTGCTATTGTCAGTCAGATGATTGTATATAATATTTAAGCTCACCACTTCTAATTATACCTTTTCTTGAAGCCATTGGATGCACACTCATTGAAGTATTCTCTCTTGATCTATCACTGCAGAATAGACTATGGTCTCCTACTTCATTATCCTACATCTGATTTAATGACCTTATTCTTTTATGAACCTTACAGGTTCAGGTAAGTGCTGACTGGGTACTTATATGTACCTTTTAAAAAATTTTTTTTTTTAATCTTTAGTAGTGCAATGAATGTATATCAGTAAGCATCACCCTAGTCAGTATGGAAATATAAATAACTCTTTGCCTTAAGTTTTCATGAGCACATATCTCAGTATACTTTTAGCTGGTGGGATAAGCACGGTGAACCGCTGGCAACATTTAGCTGCATATTTTCTGAGGTTCAGCCATGTAATTTAGCTTGCAGTGGCCTGGGTTACAACAGCATCTATGATATTATTAGAATAGCTATTCTCACAGCTGTATGGTTAACTGAGCAAATTAAGAAGTACTTGACCTGCCCTAATGATTTTTTTTTTAGTATTACAGTCACAAAAGCCCATTTTAAAACATACTATTTATTTTCCTCTCATAGCTTCTGCATGGTGCCAAGTACATGAAAACAGCAAGGGAAAACTGGATATCCAGCAGGGAATGTAAAATAAGCAGGTACACAGGCTATAAAAATGAGAAAATACTTAATAATCTTGGCAATTTTCAAAATTTTATACACTGTAAGATATAATTTTTGTTACAGATGGCTGATTTTTCCGAGCTGACTGTAAATTTTTGGTAGCTATCCTGCTTTCAAATTTTTCAGCTTCATAGTGATGTATACTTAAAATCCTATGCTCGATATGTCTCAAGACATTTGTGCCTAAAATTTTAATGCATAAAAACTTTTATATGGGAAGAGGTTGCATACTTATTCCATTTGCCTTAACCCAACAAATAAACTTGAGAAAAGATAATTCATATTTCAGTAGTAACATAATGAATGAATGGGCTGAATTATTCATGGTCATTCCACCCTTTGAAACAAAATGAATTTTAGGAGGACATAACTGTTCTCAAGAAGGCAATCAGTAAAAGAACAGACCTGTCAAACAAATACTTCATGTTAAATTATTCACCGTGCTCCAACATTTAATTAACAGAAGAACACAGTTGTCCTTGCTCGTGTCCAGTTATTGGAAACCATTATATGCTCTCTACCATGTCTCCTCACTCAGTTAAATACTGCAGTAGGATCTGTGTTGTGAGGCAGCTGGAGCCATCAATGTTTATTAATTCATGACTGGTGCTCGAAACACTGACCACAGAACTAAAGCCATGAATTTGAGAAGGAGCTGCTCATGGATTATAGCTGGCCCTTAATGGTTGTTTTGTTCTTGGCTCTGTGTTTCTCTTCTCTCTCTGCTGACTGATGGTGTACTTTAAAAAGAGAAACCAATACTTAGCAGCAGTCCACCTGTCTGATTGCTTTTTGGATAATCCCTGTGTTACTTTGTCACTGAACAAACTAGCCTTGTGTAGGGCTGTAAATAAAGACCTTTCACTTCACATATTGCTGTGTTTGGGATTTTTGGATCCCTAGAATTTGTTTTTCCTTTGTAAATGGATTCTTATTTCTGCCAGTTTGGGTTGTCATCTATAGCAAATGAATTCCATTTCATCTCAGCAAATTTTTATCTGACAGATCTAATCTAAAAAGTCACAGTTTGAACTTGGGACCATTTGCTTCTGAATTGCTGCAGAAATGACACACACTTGTTCTACATTGAGGAAAAGAATATTTAAAAGCTTGAAAAATATTAAGCCTCAGGCTACTTGTCCTTTATGTATCTGATAGTAAAAGAAAAAGACTTTAGGGGACGGTTCTTTCAGCTTTTGCAACAGACTGACAGTTAAAAGGGAAATAAACTAGAAATAGGCTAGAAATATCTGGAACCAGGCTTGTGATATGTTTCAAAGAGGTATCATATTTAGGACAGTTGTGATGAAAGTTTACAGTTATCTGGTGACAGTTCAGCTCAGCAATAAATATGACCTCTCTCTTTAGGCACTATACATAGTATATTATTATTATTATTATTATTGTTGTTGTTGTTTTTATTCAGATATTTAAAACCACTGAAGTTCACATTTCATTTGCCAAATCCTCATGATTCAGTTTTAAGCTTATTTCATGACTTTTTTTAAAAAAACAAATGCATGACTATTACACATTAAAAATTACATATAAAACCTCTATGTTTTACAAATGCATCGTTAATATTTGTGAAAAAATGCTAGTTCTACTTTTGAATGGATGGCCTTCATTCTGTTTCCATGTGAACTGCATAAACTCTTTCCAGAAGGAACTTGGCTATTAGTTCCTAACATGCTGCTTATATAGTTTGGAAGATAGATGATGAAACTGCAGATATATTTGTTTTCATTAATAGTCATAGGTTTTAAATTCAGAATAGGCTGTGCTGTTATCTACTTGAGCTCCCAGTAGCACTGCTGAAATTTGGGTTACTGCCTGGGTTCCTCTCTCGTGACTGATATCTTAAGACTGACACATATTTCTGAGTGTGATTAAATCGGTACAGTCTCCTTCATTTGCCTTTAGCTATATTGGATAGGTTGGGGGCAGAAAATCTTAAATGCAAAGATATCTGTATGTGCATTTTTTCTGTTTTTCACCTGTACCTGTTCACCAGTCTCATTTTGACATGCTAATCCTCCACAGTGAACTGGCCAAACAAAGATGCCACATTTCTTTAGAAGGGGTTGTCCCCAGGCAAGTTCATCTCTGATGAAGCTGGACACGACACAATGAAGTGTAAATGCCGGGTGATTCAGACCTCTTCACGAGCTCTTTGATATACCAGCCCAGAAAGCAATAAACACTCTTGAAGGACTGTGATGATTAATGGGATTTTTCATGAGGCTGGAAGCAAGGGCTTCACTGGATCTCAACCTGCAAAGGTGATTATGTGTAAATAGAATATAAAAAATTCTCATCCTGTGTCCTATGCTAGATTTTTTTTTCATGTACCTCCAACACAACTCCGTAAGATATCTGGTATCTGGTAAGAGACTGGTACTGGAGTTTTGCTGCTGGTCCTTTCTGGGGAGCAGATTTTAAGTGAAATACTTGACAGAATCTCATAAAGGTGCTTAAGAAAGCTTGTGGTGGAGAGAGATGGGTTCGTATAAGTTGGCCTGGGGTTTTTAAGAGAATAGTGTTGATCTGTAGAAGAAGCAGGAAGATATAGAAGTATGAGAACAATCTTTTTCATGCTGCACTGAATTGATATGTCACCTAAGTAACAGTGTCTTTCAGGTGCTTCTGCACTGGCAGATTAGAAATGTTAACTATTTGAACCTGAGCTGCAGGCTCATTAGTTCCATATTTGTGAAGGTTGAGGAGTCATTGTTTGCTCTTATCTCAGACTGAAGCCCCTTGGTGTTCACCTGGAAATGCCAGAGCTGGGAGCCAACACCCCATCCCTAAAAGTGGGAGTGATTAAAATTAGCTACACTGACCTCTCTGGGCTGATCTCTACAGAAGACTGTGAGCTCATGGGGGCGCTTTATTAGTGAGAGGTTCCTGTTTGCTGTGATCAGCTCCTCTTTTATGATGTGTGTGGGAGTTATTGTGCCAGCAGGACAGCCCAGGAAATGTGGCAACCTGTGGCTGAGGATTTCTGAACATCACTTAGAGAGCTACTGCTGATGAGCTGTAACACAGCCATGAAGGTGTTGATGTGGTATATGCTTTATGCACAGCTCAAGCACTGGCAAATTCCCCAGGAGATGGATTGTATTTTAAATGTTTCCACTCACTCTATAGGGAAGGCATCAGTGTGCCCTCAAGCTAATCAATGTGGATAGCTGAGGAATTTAATGCTCACAGTGTACCAAAATGTCTTCTTGCAGATCAGCCATTACACCAAATTCATAGCCTTCATAAAGAAAAACATCTAACAAGGTTAATCAGACTTTTCCCTATTTAAGAACAAGAGATTGAATTAAATGTGCAAACAGCAGCAAAACAAATCCCAAACTTTCAGGCTATGCTTATTGTGTTACACTGGAAGGTACTGAGATTTGGGTCCAGGCACAGGCAGAAAATATTCTGCACAGAGATATTGTTAGAATAAAACCCTTGGGTTTCTGAGGGCAGCCAACTTGTGCTACTTGTAACTTCTCGGAACAGTGTTGGGAATTAGTAGAGAACATGGACCATTCCTGGTAGTAATCTACAGAATGAAAGGAGCCAGAATATACCATTGTCCTCAGGGCCAGAGAATGGGCCCTGACATTGTTAAGTTTAGTGGTAAGCTCAAAATAAGAATCTATAACTCAAGATGCTTAAGGAAACTGCATGTTTAGAAAGTAAGCATCTCATGAAAAGGCTTTGAACAGACTGTTGTGAACTTTCTCAATCTCAGGTTTTGCAAGATGAAAACACACATATGGTTTTTTTAAGTACAGAGTTTTTAAAATTTTGTTTTATTGTCTCTCAGAATTTATGCATAAAATTTATGCAGAAAAGTACATCGGAATATCTTGCTGGGAATGTCAGGCCTTAAATGGAAGGGGTAGCAACTTCATGCAAACTGTAGTAAGTTTCTGATTCTCAGTTGAATAGACTCAGTCACTCAGTCACTCTTCAGTTTCTAACAGCTCTATTCCACTTTCTTCACACTTATAATGTTTATGACACTATGCTATTTCAAAGCACTTTGAAAGTAGACATCCAAATTCTAATAGAAATTTAGTGGGGTTCTTATTTGTTGTGGGTTTTTTGTTTGTTTGTTTTATTCAAACTCTGTCAACCAGGTTTTGGCATGGGTGCTATGGCCTGCAGAGTTATTACTGCATTGGGATAGTGCATATTAATAATTGATGTGTATTGTATGATAAGAGCAATATTTGTTTAACCATAGGAATTATTGTTGCCTTCACAGTTTAAACTGTCTGTTTCTCCTGGCAAAGACTGATTGGGAAAACAAACAAATGCTACATATGGGTTTTGAAAAACTTTACATCAAATGCACAAATTAGTTCAGCTTACTGTTGCAGTGCAAGTGTCTGGATATTAAACTGTAGTGCTAAGAATAATTTTTTTGTGAAATGTCCATAATTTACATAATTTCATCATTATACAGCTAATCTTTATCCATTATGAGATCAAATTAACAAATCAAACCAGTGGAATGTTTTTCCTTCCTCTCACTGAACACCAAGCATCAGGGGCCATTCTGTTTAATAGTTGAAGATAGAACAAAATTACCCCAGTACAACACCAAAGCTGCCCAAATAGTGTAATAATACACTCTGTGGTCACTTTCATTCAGAAGCTTTACTGGGGAGTCTGATGTTTTCATGCAGCACTTCACAAGGACAGTGCACTGCATGTTGACACCAGCCATATCTGCAGGTTGCACCAAAGTACTACAAAGGAGGACAGTTATAATGTGCTCATTATTGAACTCCTGAGCAGCTTCCAATGCATCAGTCTCTGGTGAGAGTTTTGGAAAGAATATATTTCTATAAGGTAGCCACATTCCTAACTGGATACCTGCAAACAAGATTTCTTCTCAGCCTGATCTGGTGCTTGCAGTGGTGATTTCTGCAGATCTGCCCTCTTCTCTCACTGGATGTGTGGAAGGGATCTTAAACCTCTCAGTGAGCCCACTGGAAGAGTCTGTTTCCCAGAGCTGTGTTCTCTTTAGTATCTGAAAGTGGTTCTAGAATGGGAGAAAGCCCACAAAATGTACTGGCTTGTGATAATCAAACAGTACATAGCAGTGAGAAAGATTTGTTTCAAATGCTACACATTTCACAATAGAATTTAGGAAATACATGTGTACAATAAAAGTAACTGCAGCTTGCTGTGCATTTGATATTAGCTGCTTTTCAAACTCTTTGAGCTATGTGTATTTTCTAAGCAGTTTACTATCTGCTCAGCTGGCTTTATAGCAGCCAAACTCATGGTGTGTCTGACATAACTTCACAAAACCAAGGAAATGGAAACCTTGCATAACTGGAAAGTTCTAGTCCTCTGCTGACTGAGAGACACTTCAATTTAGCACTTACAGGCCCGCAAATATACAGAAGGGGACAGCATTTTAGATTTTGGAAGATAACAATGTCCTTGCTTCTTGTCTGAATAGCAAAAACCAGTAATGCACGTAACAGCCAAGCTTGCTATGCCAAGCCACTAACCTTATACACCTGAACAGAGTAACAAATGCTGGGTGTAAAGTGGATCATACTACAATCAGTAGACTTATTCATCATCCACTTAAGAGACTCCATTCTACATATTCTATTTCCAAGTACTTTCTTCAGTATATTGTAAAACAGTGCTCACATGAGAATCTTGGTACTTCTCTTTGGATTCTCCTGTAGATTCAGCAGGTGAAGCCTGTTATGTGTAACACGGTGTGGAGGAGAGTGAAGAGGTGCTCTGCACAGCTGAAGTTCAGAGATGTTGGTAAGGAGGGATGAATTCCACCTCTTTTTGTCCCAGAGAGTGTCAAGGTACTATGTATCTCAAAAGTAGCTCAGCTCCACTTACTTCTAAACATTCTACTCTGTATTTTATAGAAAAGTCACTTCAAATCTGTTACTTACAGCTATTACTACTGAATTCACAGAAAACATACCTATGTTTTAGGGTAAACCAAAAATGGTAGTATGTCAGACAACCTAATAAACAGATACATTTTAAGATAGTGAAGAAAAAGAAATACTATTTTCTCGTGACTAATTAAACCCTGAAACTGTGACAGGGTATGAGGCTGTCACCTCCACTCAAGTCTCTTTCTACTGCTTTGGAAATTTTGGGAGCCATGCATATTTTTAAAAAACACCTCATGTACCTCACTCTCCCTAATTGTTACTGTCTTTCCTGGCTGCAAATGGAAAACCACATGAAAGAAAATAATGGTAGATTCTGAGGAAAATGTCTGAAGTTCTCTTGGAAACTAACTGAAAAGCTGTGAATAGGAAATTGCCTCTGCCATGCATCAAATTGGTGAGCAAGTTTGACTTTTTTAGGCCCAAGCAGGACATTAAAACTTTTCAGATGCTGATTCAAGGGAAGAAGGGAGGTTAAGTGGGCTGTCAGTGGCTGCACAGGGGCGAGATGGTGACTGACTCTGAGGGGCACATAAGCAAGCTGAAACAAAACAAACAGTCTCACCTACTCCCACCTAACCTGAAGGTGAAAGTAGCAGGATAAAGCTGAATTTACTGGGGCTGAGACTGAAAGATGAAAGCTGAGGTAAAGGTCTTTTGTTTGCTTAATCCCTTTTCTCTGTGTTTGAGTGAATAATGCTTTGTTTTGGAGAAGCTGGCTTGGGGTCACTTCAATTCATCTGCTGTCGTAGGCTCTTGGAAGAAAAGGCATATTGATGACAAACACAGTTGGGTCTGTCAGTTGAACATGAGTAGTAAATGAGAGATTGCCGCCAGGATTTCCAGTCTGAGAGTGGTAGGACCATATGGCTCTATCCACAAAAAGTTGAAGGTAACAAACCTCTTCTCAGGAAAGTGTGCTTGAGAGGTATGAAAAGGCACTTCAGTACAGTTTATCTGTAGTAGCAACTAATCCTACAATTCTTTCAGTTTAATAAAGCAGAATATTCTCCACTGGAAATCCTTTCCTCTAATTTAAGCAAACTAAAAAAGAACAAACATTTACTTAAAAATGTGTAAAATGCTATCATCTTTGGTTTCCTGCCAACAGTTGATGTGCTCAACAAATGATCCAGAACTAGCACATCCCAGCTCAGTCCTTAAAAAGGAATATTTGGGAGTTATATTAGTGCATGTGGGTTTGTTCTGAATAGCTGGACTTCTGCTCACATGGTTTAAAAACATTTGAATAACTATAATTTCCAGTGGCCTTAAAAGATTAAATATCTATATTTATTTAAGGATATTGTCTTCCTTGCTTTTTTGTTTGAAGCATGACCTGTAAACACCTAGTAGCCAGTATTGATTGAGTGTTTCCAGTTAATGGAATGCTCTTGAAACCAGAGACCTGCCCTGCAGGTAGGGGTGGGTGTGTGGCCCAGGAGTTTCAAATCACCTTTTTTAATGGCTCAAGATAGATGTTCAAAATGACAAGTAGGGGAGTCTTTTTTTTTTTGTGCATGTCAATAAAGAGGAAGAATGTTAAGTCCTCATTAACATGTATGAGGCATTACAAAACCTAACAGCAAAATTGGTTTTAGTTTGCTCTAAAATTTGTGATATTATTCCTTGACTGCTAGAAGGCCACAGACAGGACATTATGTGAAGGAAAAGGCAAGCTGCTTCATCCCAGTCTTACTTTCATATTTGTAATTCAAAGGCACTTTCTTTTTTTTGACCATTAAAGAACCATTTGCTCTTATTTTGCTAACTTAGGGTGATACAGTCTGTTTCACTGTATCTGGAAATGGACTGTTGTTCTTTTCTTGATAAGTGCCCTGTAAGTAAATGTTTAAACTGGAACATACAGGGATGGAAATTCATATTTAATGCTATCGCAGATTCATCAGTAGTGTGTGTCTTACTTCAGGACTGCTTTACCAGATAGTAGATTTTTCTTTCCTTTGAAGGGAGGAAGTGGGAAGTAAGAAGCAGGAAAAATATTTTTTTCCATTGAAATAATTGTCAGAGTTCATGATTAATATTTAATAAAAAAACATATTTAACTGCCTCACAAAGGAAATGTTCTATGGTCTGCCTACAATTAAAGTCCTACCACCTTTACATAGATGAAGGCCCACAGACCTTGAAGTACAAACGATGCCATGGAATAGCAAATGAAGTAATTCTGGGAGTAACAAACCTGTAAAATTCATTCTACAGATAGGTTTTGTGTTCTTTTTTTTGGTTTCAAGTGCCATATGGTGGGAGCTCTAACAGAGGGTCTTGCTGCTGAAGCTTTTTTGAGGGCTGTGTGTAAATACATATTGTCAGAATCTCCACTATGGCATGACTTGGTAATGGGATACGTCCTTCAGGTCCACTTAATTTACTGAAATATTATCTTTCTCCATTCCTCAGTCAGGTTTCGCTGAATCATCAGCTACTAAATTCAAGAGTCACTGGAGATGGAAAGAATTCAAGAAAAACTCACATGCACATACATGCAGATATTTCTAGGCTAATCCTTTACTGAATTAAAAGAGCTATAATGATGTCTTTTATTATGCACCTGGCTTAGTATGGGCATAGGACTTCAGCACCTTCTTCCAGACATTTCACTGCTATTGGTTGTTTTCTCAGCCAAAAAAAATATGTGGAGATTGTTGTGGAACCATCAGTGTTACTTGGGATAGGTCCAAGTTGTGACCTGATGTCAGCTTCCAGACAAAGCCAGCTGTTTGAAGATACTTTCTGGAAGGCTGTGGAGAAGTACTGCCCATCATCCATCTCTGACTTCCTGAAACTCTCTGCCACGGAGTAAAACATATTTTTCAAAATATAAATGGAATTTTAGAATAAGAGTCTTGAAACTTCATACTCTAAGAATTTGCAACTAAATACAAAATCTGCCATTGGAATTTTTTAAAGCACATAATAAGATATGTAAGAAGAGAAGAGCATTAGGAAAGTTAGGCCCCAGTTTACTGCAAAAATTTTGTCCCATGTTCATCTCAAAGGGCAGTGCAGGAACTGAAGAACATCTCTGCAGCAATCAAGCAACTAACACCCCTGCAACATGAAAATTCCTGGTTTAGTCCTGATTTGAGAAGCTGAATCATTATTTATACCCATCTGTCTGGGACTTGACTGAATCAAAATAACTGGGACTGCATTGAGAATAAATATATCTGTTTTCACCTGAAATGCATGTAGCCTTCCTTTTGGACTCTCAAGATAAAATTCTCAAAGTGCTTAATAACTTGACCTTGCTTTAAATAGGAATGAGGCATCTAATACCTTTGAACTTAAAGCTTTGAAGTCCTGGGTCACAATGTGTTTCTACTCTCTTCCTGTATCACTAATCTACACAACTGCTCACTTCATTTGTTCCTCATACAGAGGAACCCCATGGTCAGTCCAGGGTTTTGTCTAATCTTGTCTTTCTCCTGCTGAACTAGACAAAATCAATACACTAGCTTTCTTTCTCTTTTAATTTCTATTTGTTTATTTGTTTGTTTATTGTTTTTTTGTTTTGAGTTTTTTTAGTGAATCTAATTTTGTAGAATTAAAAAAAAAATCCAAATACGTATAACTAGTTGAAAAAGTGCAGTTTCTCTTCCCCTTCAACTTCTTTTTAATAACTTCAGGCTTTACTAATGATAGATTATGCTATCTTCGCCCTTTTCCATTCTAGAAGTAGTTTAGAATAGCAAGGAAAGCATTTCATTTGCACACCTTACTCTCAATTCCGCCTCGTGGTGTGTCTCAGTCATGATGTGCCACTGTGATGAATTTAAACAGTGAAAGAGGATATTTTCTGTGCACTGTTTAGACTGCACAGATACCTGAGATAAACCCAAGATACAGTTGGGGATTTTTCTGTGGTTTTTTTTTTTTTTTTTGGTCCCTTAACTGCAGTGCTAGAAGGTGTCATTTGGGAAGCCACCTGTTCACTCTCCCTCATTTCGCTTATGTCATGAGTTGAAATAATAAACCCTAGACAACTCTTTTCCCTTCCCTTTCTAACTCCACATTAGCCATAGTCTTTCCCAAAAGACCATCCTGTAGTCAACTCTTATGCTTTCTTGGCTGCCCAGAAAGGTCACAAAAATTTCCCTGAATGTCTTCTTCCAGACTTGGAAGCTTATCACAAATGTTTGAGAACTGACTGATAATTTGCTTTGTTTGGGTTTTATAACCTTATTTTGGAACTCTGGAGGTATGTTCTGCTCCAGGAGGAGCAGAGTTCTTTCTGAGTGTCAGTAAGAAAGAACAGTAATGTGCCAGAGGAGGAAACAACCCAAAAGGGTGTCTCTCTCTCTCTCTCTCTCTCCTGCCAGCCAAGCAAGCAGGCCCCGGCAGCCCCTCCCCCACGGGTTCGGGAAAAGAATTTCTCAAACAAAAGTGAAAAAACCTGTTTATTTAACAAAGAGAGTTCCCCCTCCTGTCCCAGAGGTGGAGGTTGGTGGGCCTCCCACAATTCTCTCACGTGTCCCAGGCCCAAGGCCTAAGCAGAGCCGAGCCCCGCCTGGTCTGAGGCAGAGTCCAACCCAGGCGTCCCAGAGATGGTGAGCTGGTCTCGGATGAAGGAAACGAGCCGAAAACAGTCCAAGAAGGAGCAGAAGCCGCTGAGGCAGATCTCCATCCCTCTCCAGCCAAAAGCTGAAAGGTTGAGAGCAACCGCCCCCTCCTCTGCTACAGCAGAGGGAAAAAAAGTCTCCAGCTGGGTAAAAATCTGTAAACATTCTGGCTGCAAGGTCAGGTGAGCCGCTTTGAAGAGTCCTCCCGGCTGCAGTCCAATGGCACAAAAAATTCCATCAGGTGATGGGGAATACAGGATTGTCACAGAATCACCCCAAGACAAGTAAGCAGAATAATGTAGAAAGTGGGAAGAGAAATACAGATGGCAGGCCATTTTTAAGTTATTTCAGGGGGTGGGAACCTCACCTTTTTCCACATAGGGCAGAAGCAAGTTTGACAGCCATGACCTGCTGTGCAGGATGACCATCTCTGGAGAGGTTCAGCCTCCCTCTCTACGTTATCTCCTTACTTCTACAACAGCAAAACTTTCCAAGTTCTCTTGACAGGATTTGTCATCCTTCTCTTAATGCCCCTCAGAGCACATCTAGCTACACATGCCGGGGAACTGTATCCAGGAACAGGATATTCCTGCACACATTGTTATGTGTCGGTGGCTATGCTGTGGCCATTCAGGTGGGCACACAGCTTTCTCCAGCTTTTTTTAGAAGGCTCCATATGGCAGATGTGGCTTACTCAAGATCTCTAACCTCCTGAGCACATTGGCTTCTGCAAAATTCCTAATGCAGGTACTTGTTTCTATCCTGAAGAGCTGATTTCTTCAAGTTAATTGAAACAGATCCAGAGGAAATCCTCTAACTATTCTAAATGCTTTTAAAAGAATTTCATCAATCGCTCTTCAGTAACTCAGTCATTGCAATATAGTAATAAAAATGGAATAATTCTGCTATTTGAGAATGGAGGCCTTCACAAACTTAGAAAAATGATTACATGAAGCTTTTCAGTCATTGTATAGGCTGATGATCAAAACTAATTTCCTTAAAAATTTTAATAGATATTCTGCATCTTGGAGGGAAACAGTTCTCCATTTTTATTTGCCAGTCATATGGCAAGAAAATTTCTGATTCCTCCTTACCAAATAAAGAAATGATTGGTTAAGACACACAAAAAATTAAAAATCATGTTATTTTTAAAATTATCACATCTTTTTGTGGTGTCTTTGTGAGAATAAAGAGATATACAACTTAAATAAAATATGAACAGTTTTCTGTGCAGTTACTTCCACTGATGGGATCAAAATAGGTGCATGTTAACTTTTCTGATTTCTTTCCCTTGTCTCTTTCAATTATATTTTCAATTGGATGTCTTTGACAATTTCACTGTTCTATTTGTGGTACTTCAAGTTCGAGAAAGGATGATCCACTAGATCATTTCAGCCCTTGCAGGAATGTAATTTTCTGGTAGTTGGAATTTGTTTAATAAAAACCCCTGCATTTTTCTGTAGAGTGGTAAAGCACACAATTATTTACAGGGACTTGCAGGAGAAGTGGCCTTCAAAGTAAGGTTTTGTTCAGAGAAGGAAAATCTTATGCTTATGAGGACAGATGCTGTCAGAATGTAGGGCTTGTGGTTTAATATCAGCTGAATGGACATGTCCCTTCTGTGGGCCACAAAAGTGAGGGGGCCAAGCCTCCTCCTCCCTCAGGGGTGGGGAAAGAGAAGGGCTTTTCCCTCTGAATTTTGAAGCCATTATTTCTTTCCAATAAATGATTTGAACGTTTAAAATATTCTGAGCAGTATTCTTTTTTCCTTCTTTTAATTCTCATTTGCCTCCTACGTCTATCTGTTCAGCTGTGCTAGTAAATATGATATTTTAACAGTCATCAGTGAATTATTTACTTCCAGTTTGATCTAAGAGCATAGCTGCAGAAAGTAATCACAGCTTCACATTTTGGTGCAGAGTGTCATATTTCCTTACAGGTTTTGATACATCATTGACTTAGTTCATATCTCATTTCTGTGGTTTATAAATGAATTGTCTATTTCTTGGCACAAAGCAGGTCATCGTTTAAAAATCTTCTGACATTATAAGCTGTAGTGTGATGCTGTCTCTGTGTCTTGATGTAGTTAAGATGACTGAGCTGCACTCTGCTAATTTACAAAATTTCTGGTTGGACAGTATGCTTTGGAGATGCTCCCTCTGCTTGGACTTTCTCTCTCTGTCACAAAAATTGCCCCATAAAATAATGAATCAGAATTTGCTCTTTTTGGTACAAAATGTAAAATCTAAACTTTTCTTAAGTCTCTGACATAAAAGGGTTCAATTGATTTAAGAGTTCAGAATATAGTTTTAAACCTCAAGACACATTATTGAACTGAATGCAACTGAATCAGAAGTAGACTTCTCTGTAAAATCCGAAGTTGCCCAGTATTTAAAAGAAAACTTAGGAGAAATGTCAGGATAATATATATTGTTACAAATTAGCCTCTACAAAACTGTGTGACAGGAGTAGAAATTCTGATATTTTGGTCTCTCAAGGTCCACAGCCTGTGCAAAATATAAAGGAATTCCAGTTTGTACTGTAACATGGGATGACCATAAAAATAATAAACTAGAATACATATTTAAAATTTGCCCCATATTTCTAGATTGATCAGATTTCAAAAGCCGGAAGGAATAATTAATCTGATCCAGCATATTATGATTCAAGGCCATTTAATGTCACTTGGTAATGACTACATGATTCTCAATAACCAGTCTTTCAGAAAAAAACTACTATACTAAATATAAAGACTTTGAAGAGATACCTATTTTACCACTGATCAAAAAGGATTGTCTTTGGGTATTCCCTACTGAAAAAGCTTTAGAAAGGTAGAGAAAAATTGTGTAATTTCCATTCAGAATACAAAGTACTTAGGTTTTCTTTTCTTCCCCTGTGGATTTCATTTACAGAAGGTATCAGCAAAAAAATTGCGCCCCACAAAAAAACCCAACCCTTTAAAAAACTTGATAAAAGACCAATGTTAATTTTAGACTAAAATTTATTTTCTGAACTTCAGCCTGGAATACATATGTAAGAATGACTTATTAGCTGTTACCACTGAAGATATCAATTTAGGACAGAAGTACTAACCTAATTTTTGTGAGAAAAAATATGAAGGTCTGCGCAGCAATCTGCTTGCAAAGTGTTTTCAAAGTGAGCAGAAGAATTTTAAGGGGTTTCTTTGATAAAGGAAGTGAATGCTCTCATTTGTTAAGAATCATCAAAACCTCTTTTTGCTGTTGCACTTCTTAGAGAATTTCACCAATAAATATTTCAGCAATGAGAGCACACATTTTCATGGCCTTTTGATATGACCCAATGTTTTATGATGTTCAATTGAAGTTACAAATCCTTATCCATACTTTCATAACTATCTACTATTGGGAACCTTATCAGTGAAAAATCAAAATTTTCCAGTTCATTATATGGCTAGTCTGCGGTACTCCTCAAAGATTTAGTTCCCACTGAGTGTTCTCCATTTTCACATTTATTAGAATGTGATACCCAGGGTTAATTAAAGTCAATGAAGTTCAATCATTGTATGTACAGTCATCCTTTTGTCTTTCTCTCCTGCATTTTTAAAAATGTATTTGTTCATGTACATACCACCTTCAACAAAATCATAATGTTTATGACTTTGAAGAGTTTTCCACCTGTGATTGACTAGGTGTTAATGCTGTGCCATGGGACTGCAATGTCATGTAAGCTTTGTTGTGGTAGGGACATTTATATGTACAACCCTTAGCTGCTTTGAAGCCTTCATAAAGGTACTTGAGTCATGACCAGAGGACACTGTCAGTGGTGCTGGCTGTCTAACTCCCATTGTCTGAGTGCCAGTCACACTTCTGAAAAAGGACATGATAAGAAATGTCATAACACAGTCTTAAATACATGAAATAAAGATGCCATCACCCATCTGCTCATCTTCATAGCAGTCTTGTAGTTCTGGGGCTTTCTGTCTTTAGCTATGCTAATTTTTATGTCAATTTTGTCACTACATGCACAATTCATTGGTATGATATTGGTAAAATACAAAGCCAAATCTTCCTTCCTGACTAGAAGATCTAAAAGTACACAGGTATTCATATGTTTCCGTAAATATTTAATTCTTGAAATTAAGTGGATTTCAACAGAAAAGTCAGAGGGATCTTCAGCTTCACTTGTCTTTCTATGAACAATGTGGAAAGCAATGATCTTAAGATCCTTTTTGACCAGTCTTGGCACAGGCTTTAGGGAAGGGACATTGCATCTTTTACTCAGGTAGCAAAAGGGCATTTCAGAGGTCTGTGGAGTGGCATTAATCTTTCCAGGTTTGGCATGACCATGTTCAGTTATGACTGTTTTGGTCCTCACTGCAGTCAGCATAGAGCTAGATCTGACAGAGGGAAAAGAAGCAAGTTCTTCAAACCTGGGAGAATCTTCTTTTAACTAAGATAAATCAATTGAGAAATTCACATAGGAAAACTGAGACAGACTCAAGTCTGCCATTTATGAAAGTTCCTGAAATGTCTTCTGTAAGTACTTCCTGCAAAGCTCTGTATACACAGAAGCTCCACCTGTGGAGTGTAGCAAAATCAGACTTTGGGCTTTCCCTTGAGAGGATGGGAAAACCAAATTTATCAGCTCTTATTTTTTCTTAACAAATCTTGTCAGAAATTGTAGTGAAATAAAAAGTAATCTCTATGACACTGAAAATGCATAATTCTTATAAATTTCCCATTTCTTTGCCTGTAGATAGGAATACAATCTTTTGTCAGCACAATGTTTTCTGTACTGATTCCTTTAGTTTTTAAAGATGTTTACTTTGACTACTTCACACATTCCTCTCTCCTAGATAGTTTTTAAATAATCTGAAATATTGCTGTTGTGGACTTACAGGAGTCATTGATCCCATTGTACTGATAAATGATTGTGGAAACTGTGTAATCCAAAGGTATGCGCAGTACCTTTAAAATGATACTTAGACTTAGGGAAGATGTGTTACCCTTCTTCCCTGAAGCTCTGTCTATGTGTGATCTCATGGACTTGAAAAATAATATTTTTCATTTGAAAAATTTCATTTTTCATTTTCATACCTCTCCTGTGAAATAGAATAATTAAAATGCATATGATAGGTGGCTGCATAAAGATTCAGGTCAAATCTAAATGTGTGGAGTGTCCCTGTAACTTTCTGAGGACTGATAGTGTAAGGAAGAAGTAATATTTCCTAGGATGCACTGTGATGGCTGCTGGGATCATTTCACATATGATACAGAAAGTTACTGAATTTCTAATTACTTTATATCCAGTTTAGTAGAATTTTACTAATTTGTAGTTCCTGAATCTTGTAGTCTGTGAAAAACTGCATGGTTATACAGCTGGCCCATTATCTACATGTGGCATACACATTTTTGTTCAGGTGCTGAGAAGTGGTAGTTATCAAGAGATCTGTTTGTAGCAATTGAAATGTAGAAAAAAAGAGAACCCAAAATGCCATTAATGAAGCCATACTCTTCAATTGAAAAATATCTCCCTGTTTTCCCTTTCATGAGTTCATTTTTTGTCTCCTTTGCTGCACTGTCTCTGTTTGTGCAATATCCAGTATCCATAATGAGTTGTTAATGAGCTGTCGATTATGAATGCAATTTATAGACAAGAGAGATTGAGGACTTGAGGTGCTCTTTCAAAACAAATAATTCTGTATCTGAGTTCTCCTTCATTTAAAAATATACACTCTTTCTGTTACAATGTCTTTTATACTAAAATCTTAATCTGAGTTTCTCTGAATGTAGTTGCACATTTAATGAGTTTCCTTTAATGATATATTGACTATATCCTGGATGTTGCAATGAACAAAGACTACAGTATAATGAAAACTCTTTGTTATACCACGAGCAGACTCAAAGAATTATGCTCATTAAGCTGTGATCCTGAACCAATGAATTTAATGGAAAATTTGCCGTCAAATTCAGTATGAACAGAACCAGAACCTAATTTCTTAAAGGCATTCAGAAATATGGTCTTTAATAACACTTTTGTAATACATCATGATACAAAGAGAATTAGTTACAAGCAACCTAATTACACTGGAGGATGAATTGGCTAATGCTCTGTACATACAGCTAGGACTTCCCTATGCACAAAACTTGAAGTGATTTGCATAATTTGTTTGGTTTTTTTTTTCACCTTTATAGCCCGGAAGGCTGAGGCACAGTCTCTAAAGCAAAAGCCAAGATTATAAAAACAACATCAGAAATGAAAGCAGATCTCTCAGCTGTTAACCTGTATAATCATGTTTGAACACAGCAGCAAACCCCAGTATAAGAATAAGAACGGGCATCAGGTGGACTGTGCAGTCATCAGGCAGATGAGGTCTAGTCACTCCATTACCATTAATTACAGTTTTAGTGATCTGAAATTGAAGCAGCTCATGAAACAGAATTTCTCATGAAAAACTAGTTCATATGCAGATTACCTTGAATGAACCCTGAAGTTTTATGAGCTCCATTCCTTCTCCAAGTAGAGGAATTCCAGGATGACCTTTGCCATCATTAGAGAATTAAATATTTATTAGTGGTTGTATGGAGCTGCTTTAGAGAAATCGGTTACTGGTGGTTAGCAGAGACGATGCTGATGTCCCAGCTTGTTTAGTTAAGGAATGAGAGTTAGCACTCCAAACATTCAGAGTAGTCGAATTCCAACTGGGTTGTGTTTTTGATTGATACCTGTCTCCTGGGGCAAATGTTGCTTGTGCACAGTAATTTTGTAGATCTGCAGAACTAGAGATTCTACTTTAGCTGTCGTTCTTGTTGTTGTTTCTTTTCTACTAGCCATAATTCACCCATGCTGAAGTCTTGGAAAAACCTGGTGTTTTATCTCCTGTCAGAATCAACATCTGGCAAGAACCAAAGGTATGAAGCCTTTCAAATATTTGCTCTGAATCTGAGAAATGCAGCTGGGATACTGTATGTACAGCCCCACATTGCTCTTCTGAAACCTGGCAGGAAATAAAAAGGAAAAAAAAAAAAAGAGAAAAGAAGCTGTTTAAAATCATATGACAGGTTATTATTTTGTTTAATGTGAAATGTTCATCTGACAAGCTTATTGAGCTTGATTTGTGTACTGAAACCTTCTGCAAATCTACAGTCTATCTGATTTCCCTTCCCCCTCTTCTTCGCTCCCCGCTCTGCCACTAGCACTGACATCAACCATTGTGCCATATGAGGGGAAAAAAAAGGTACCTGGAGTATTCAAGTGATTTAACCAGTTTGATTTATGTTAATGGTACAGAAGAGAATATTTTTTGGTCCTCAAAAACATAACAGGCAATTGATGTGCCATATTGCAGTATGGTTTTAGCTATCAACATGTCAAGATTTAGTTTTGCTGTTAACATTTTACGATTTAGAAGGCTATAAGAATATGTGCAGTGTAGCAACAACTCAGGCATCATTCCCCCAGCTATATTTATTGGGCTTTCATTTTTCCCTTTTATAGAGAAATTGAAAAAGAAAAAGGAAGGGAAAAAAGACTGACATTTTCTGTCTTTCATTTTCTTCAGCCTGTCAGGTTGTGAGAATAAAGAGAAAGAAAACTGTCTTCTAATGGTTTGTTTTCACACCAAAGTAGATTCAGGGCATAAGAATTCAAATGTGCAGTTTGTTGATTTCTCGCTAAACTAAAGATAACCTGTGCATAAACTGTAGCTTCATTGCACCTACCCCCTCTATTTATCCCTATAGCTGAAAGCTGCATGTTTAACATACTGGGGAGATGCTAATCTATATAAGCCAATTGCCTGAAAATCTGAAAGTACCATGTGCAGTGTACATGGTCATAGAAACATTCATTTTCCTTCTAGACCTCCATTTCCTTCTACTTCTGCTGTGGAAAATCAATAAGATGTACTTCTTGGTGTTTAAGTGGGAAACTAATTTTTTCATACTAGGAGAATGTCACAGTGGCTGGAGCTGCTAAAATAAGATCTAAATTCCTCTTTAGTGGATATTTAACTTCCCCCAGGTTTTAAATTGATGATAACGGGATAAAATTTTTGCTGACCATTTAGAACTAGCTCTAAAAATAAATGGGACACATGAAAAACTTACCGTCTGAAATTTCCGAGTTAAAAAAGCAACTTGAGAGACAGTACAAATTTTAGAAAAGTTTTCAAACTTCTTTCAATGTCCATTTCAAATCCTCAGCCTTATTGCCAAGAAGGTCATGGAATTCTCTGTGAAGGTCTAATTAATACCTTTTATTTTCCCAGTCGTTCTGGGTAATGAAAAAATGCCTAGTATTTATAAATTTATCTTCCTAACATGTATATTCCCACTACATGTTCTTTTATCAGCACATTCTGCTCTATGTGTCAACAACAGGAAGAAGGACATGCATATATATTTGTGCCTCATATGTTTCACAGTAAGCTCTGCTCAATGGAAAAATCATTAAAATGTCTGTTAAAAATCCTTTTCTTACTTTCTGTCCTAATATTTCTTTAAAAATTTAACATTTTAAAACACAACAAAGTTTTACAGCACCACAGCTTTCCTCGTAGCTTCCACCTTTTATATTCCAGAGCTCAGTTTGGCATGCACTCATCTACTATTGTGTTACTGTGACTCCCTTAAATTGCCTTTGGTTTCAGAGGACAGAGCTTTCTTGCTTTAAACACTGATGGGTGTTGTGTCATATTTCTTTTGTGTGAAGATCTAGGGCTTGGAGCTATTGTCTACAAGAGGAAGATCTTGGCAGGCTCCAGTGAATCCCTTTACAATCTTTATCTTTCTCTTTTAATATGAGCTGTTGTCCAGCTGAGCTTCTTTGGTGAAATGCTAAGAAATGAGGAAAATAGAAGTCTATTCCTGCATGTGTGCACAAAAAATGTGAGGCAATTCTGAGATCTTTGGTCTCTGGTCTAGTTTGAACTGTGGAACCCCAAAAAGCTGCCGGTTCCAGAGGCATGACAACAAAATTGAATGGGACCTAGATGTGTGCTCCTTCTTCACTTCTGTTTTCCCATTCTGTGATTTTGGTAGAAGTCCAAAAGTATGGGCCAGAGGGATGGCCAGAAGAAAATAACTTTCAAACATTACCAGAGAGCAATTGTTCCCTAGGTCTTAATTCTCCACGGGTTTTACCTGGTGAGGATATTGCAAAGATGAATTATTTACCTTTGAGCTCTATTGTGGTGACAGCAATATCACAAAAAATTCTATTGAGAAACAAATATTTTTCTGCTCAGTGAAGAGACTATGGAAAAAAATAAGGTCAGAAATACACAATAAACAGGAGGATAAGAAGAAATATTGATTAGTTTCTCCTGAAGAGAGAGCTTGTGTCATCTTGTGCATTGTGTTGAAAAATACTGGGTAATTACCTAATTACGGATTGTATCAGCAATACACATAAACAGCACAGTTGAGTGAATCATGAACAGGCAAAATTCTGATGTCAAAGTTGATAAGTATGAAAATGCTTTAAACTCTGTGAGGATTTTGCTATTGATATCGATTTTGTATGGAAGATGTTCAGCTCCCACAGTGATGGACTTTGATTTACAATGTAAAGTAGAAGAAAACACCTAATTTCCAGCATTTTTTATTATTTAATTTGCCACCCTTAAAGTTCTTTGAGTATACTAGTATTTTTACATGCAGAAGAGTGTACACAGCCTTTTATTTAAAACATAATTTGTATGGGGAAAGGTAAAGTAGGCCATGGAGATTTTTTTTAATAGAACATCTAATGCCAGCAAACTTTTTTTAAGAGGATTCCCTTTCTTTCCAAAAAACTGGAGCTTTGTAGTTATTTAACATTCAAGTTTACTGTAGAGAAACTGATTTACCTTGACACAATCTGTATTTGAAGAGGGAAATTGTACAGGGATAAAATAATCTGTTCCACACTTTTCAACTAAACTGATACTTAGGTTTGAAAGGCAAGAATGTTAGTTTGTTGATAATTTTTTGAGTATATGCTATGATAAGGCTTTTCATACCTTTTTTCTTATTAAACTCCACCCCCTCCCCAAAATGATTTAAACATGTCAGTCAAATGGAGTTAGTGAAAAGTCTGAATGACCCAAATGACTTAACTGAGGTTACAATCATGTTGTAGTGTCTTGTAAATATAATAAAAATAATAATTAATAAAAGGTAGATACAGTAATTTCAGGAAGTCTTTATTAACAAAATATGTTATTCTTATTCAGTATGGAAATCAGATTGTATGTTTTGACTTTATGCATGAGGTTTGGTACCCTTGGGTATTCCTTAAGGAGCAGGAGCATCTGATTTCTTCATTTGCAAGCCAGAAACTTGACAGCCACAGATGCAAACTAGTCCAGCTTAAGGTGTGAAAGCTGTTCTGTGAAGCCAGAATCCAGGCAATTAAGCAGGTTTCCCTGCTCCCCAGGTAGGCTGGTATTTAGCTAAATTGTCAGTGCTGAATATGCTGCTCTAGGAGGAAAGGCAGACTGTGATAGACAGAACACTGGAAGCATTTTTTGAGAAAACAAATAAAACAAGCACCCAGGAACTGGGTTTGTTGTAATAAATGCATTTTTGCCTTTGGTTCCTCAATATTTTCATCAAGATCCTTAGAAGTGTGCTGCACAAATGACACAAACAGGCTGGAGTGCGAACTCGCAGTGTATCACATAAAACAGAAACTAAGCTGAGGCTGTGCCTGAGATATAACATTGTTTACCCAGAGGTGCTTGAGTAGTGCAGGGCAAACCAGTGTGCCTTAACCCACCTCGATATCACTCCTACTTAATGAGTAAATGGTTGCTCAGGATAATGTGTGCTTTGATAATGGATTAATTTGTGATTAATTTGTGTGTATGTAAGAGCTATATGCATAACTTCTGTTTTTTGTAATCTGTTTAAAAACTGTGTTAGCCTTTCCCGACAGGACCATTGAAAAGTTAACATTAATACGAGTTAGAACTTTCTGACAGCTCTTCTTGCACATTAAGGGGCTCCCAAACCCTTCTGCCTGCCTTTGGTGCTGGGTCTGAATGTGTACTTAGAATTTGTTCCTCTCTACTCTGACGTATAAGAAAATGCTCTAATGAAAAATCTGGTGGTGTTATACCAATGTAAAACAGATGTAGTGAGTGGAGTACCACTAATGAACTTAAGGCCTTGGTTTTCTGTCCAACTTAAACCTTTCCACTTGCATTGCAAATGTAATACTGCACCTCATAACTTAAACCTAAGGCTATGAGCACAGCTGTTTTTACAGTGCTCCTGATCTCCTGAAGTCTTGACGTCTGAGAGTTAATGCACTGCCTCGTGGTAGGACTGCATGCTGCTGTTTAAGAGAAGGGCTTCCCTGCATGCAGTGTCACCTACTGGTGGCAGCCCAGGTCTTGGGCTGTGTGACAGGTGGGCAGTGGATTGAGCAGCAGACAGGCACAAAATTGGGAGTGGAAAGGGGAACACATTTCCTGATCTCAACAGAGCGTGTAATTCCTTTCTTATTCCAGCCTCCTGTTGCCAGTGTGGTGCTTGGCTTCCTGAAATGAAAAACTATGACAGTTCTGTGCTACACCTACTAACATCGTTCACTGTGGCCTCCAGAACGGGAGAGAAAATGAAGTTAAGAGCCTTCAAATGATTCACTGCAGGTCAGCTGAGCAGTGTACATTTAGTTATTTGCCTGGTGTAGGTGCTGTCAAGTAGTAAGGCAAATGCAAGACTCCCAACACTAGAGATTAAAACCCCCTAAAGTTTAACAGGTTAAAGTATCCATGTTTTCACCTAGAAAGTTTTCCAATAATATTAAAACCCACCTCCAATAAAAACAAAAAGCAAAACCTTAAAATAAGTATCAATATGTAACTAAATAAACTGATTAGTTGTGTGATATAGTAGACAGAGAATAATCTAATCCTATTTCATATTCTCTATATATTTATCTGGAGTCTACCCATAAACCTTCTCCAAAATAGCCTGAGTCAATTCAGCCATGCAGGAGTCTACTGACAAGCCCATTCGGTTTCAAAAGAGATGAGATAACATTTTTAGATGTTAAGAAAGGTTTGTTATCTGAATAGAAATGGATCATTTAGCAAAGCACCTTCATCATTTTTATTGCAGTCTCTTTTTCAGGAGCACTGTAGTGGGTCAGAACTAGCATATATTTTTGCTGTTAGATTAAGGAGTTCATTGTTCCAAAGGATATTAGAGCATAGTTTACTACATCTAAGATACTTTCTGTCATATATTTTACAATGTCTCTCCCTTTGAAGCATATCTAACAAAGCTTCTGCTCTCTTACCCATACCGAACATTCTTTTCTGGACATTGTTTCTGAGAGAGGACAAGGCAAGCTGTAGACTGGCTTTCAAGCAAGCTTTATTTCTCTGCTGGGAATTCAGTGAGGGAAGACAAAAACCTGATGGTTGTCACTGGCAGTTTACCCAACCATTTTAAAGTGCATCACAAACAACTGCGCCCTCTTCATGAGCAGTATATTTTTGGTGTATGAAGTTAGGTGGACATTTGAAAGGATGTAACATATATTCTCCAAATTATTTTACAGCTGTGATGAGTGAGGTGTGAGGTGATAGACAGGACTTACTACAGTGGTTGATTTCTTATTATGAAAGGAAATGCAATGTGAGAAAAAAGTTAGACAAATCTCTTGCAGTTTGCTGTGTAAAAGTTTTGTTTCCTAGAGTAAAACCATTGGTTTTGAGGATCAGTGTAAGCATGCACTGTGAGGAACAATAGCCATGGTGACTCACACTTATCCAGGAAGGCTGCATCATCATGTCCTAGTCTGAGATTTGAATAAGAACAATCAAGCAACAAAGCTTGTTGCAGTAGAAAAGACTGCACTTTGTGATTAATAAGAAATAGATTTAATAGCAATGTCTGAACTGCTGGAAACCTGCAACAGATCTTTGGAGAGTATAAAGGGACATTGCTCTGTGCCACTGCTGTAAGCCATCTGAGGTAGTGCTATTTTAACTTTCTGTTGCTTGACATTTTCTTATTTTAATTGTGTAATCTCTGTGTTGGACTGAGTTCCAGCATTAAAAGCCTGACCATCCCCCTCTTTTGATTGCTTCTTTTTAAAGCAAGAGGAATAAAATTAATTGCTTGTGATCCACCACAATGGTAATTACATAGTCCCAAGTGGGACCTGACCAAGGATGAACTGCTGCTTTTGCTTTCTGGCTGGAGACACTAGGCAGGGATAATAGAGAAGAAGGTCTCTTTCAGTGGACTGGTTGTTTCCTGCAGCAGAGAATGATAGAATCTATTGCTGTACAATTACACTGTGGCATTTGCAGGTTGCAATAGCATCCCACAAAGGCTGAGAAGAAAAAACAATTTCCATGGTTGTATATCTCACTTTGCAAAGCGTGTCTGTGAAAACAGTTGGCCTGCTGCCTCTTTGCTCCTTGCATCTTCGTTAGAACATCACACTGATATAACAAACCTAGCAAAATCATTAAAAACAGCTTGTACACTGCATGGCCTTAGAAGAGAAAAAGAAGCAGTGATAGAAAACAGGGCTAGAAATGGTTAGGAAATGCTAGCATTGCAAAAGAGACACAATCATTGCATTTAGATGTTGTTGTCTATTTGTTATTTCTTTAAGAATCTTAAACAGGAAAGCTATTAAAAGCATGAATGTCATTTTATATTAAAAATAAATACATTCTACCTTCAATTATTTCTATAGAGAGGACTCAAAAAGAAACTTTGACAGTAAGTAAAAATGTTTTGCACTTCCATATGTCAGAAAAAAATAGGAGGAATTTTGCTGATCTTTAAAAAATTCCTAAGACTCTATTTTAAACAGAATAAAACATGTATATAGGAAGTATTGTTAAATGAACATTTAATGCATCACATTGAGTTAGGTCCCCAAACTCATGCTGCTGACTTAGAAATGTTTAAGCTATTAAAGTGTAATATATTTATTTTATTTATCTTTCTGATTTCTGTACATTCACAGTACAATTATTTTATATCAAGCAGTGTTGTGAGCAAATCAGGAAAGATTATTTTTTCCTTCTAAAGCTGATTTTCTAATATGATGTATTGACATAAACAATCCAAAACTGTGACACTTGGCATTAAATGAAAAGGTTGAACAACAAGATTATAAGAAACATTGTCTTGAGTACAACCAAAACTGGAACAGTTTTCTCATTCAACTATGTGAGGTAGTTTTTACAGAAAAAATATGTGAGATGTAAATGATGGTGTGAAATTTCTTGTTGGCATAGAGTCTTCAGAGAAAGAACAACAAGACATAGATATCTAAATGTCTCTATAGCTGAACTAAAACTTTACATTTAATAAATGTTTGTGCTTTCAAATACATGCCTTATGAAGATCTTGGCATGACTTAGTTAAGATCTTAGTTAAATATATCAAGTTGAAGAGAAACTTTAAGTTGGAAATAATATGGTGAAATTATACAAAAATTTTGAAATTATTGTGTAAATGTGACTGAGGTTTCACAGATTCCAGTCTCAGCCACCTAATATTGAAACTTAAACGTCTTCCTTTCTTTCCATGAGATTTTGAAATGTAATTTTATTTAATTAATTTTCTGATTTAGGCAATTTTAAAGTGCACCTAAATAGTATATTAAAGATTTTCTCTGCAACAAAATACTAGAAATTTACTTAAAAGTTAAAACCTGATTTTTGTATGCATTAATTCTTCCTGGAGGTTGAGACTCTATGCAAGGTAGCAAACATGTCCAAAACAAGTCTTATTGAATCTTATACTAGTCCTTTGAGGTGACAAATTTCACTCGATATCTGTTTTTATCTTTTGGGAGCTGCTTTTAAAGTGTGTATTGCTCTCATCCCATGGCATACAATTATAACTTTAGAGTAACTGCAGCTTCAGTTAGCAAAGCAAATATACTGAAACCTGTCATCTAACAAATATCAGCCATTTTCTCAAAGTGCACTTCTGGATAAACCTCCCTTTTCAACTGATTACCATGCCATCATAAAATCTTGTGATGTGAGTAATGTCTGCAATATCCTTAATCTCACCTCCACCATGCTTTACGGGCACTTTAGCTTTCAGGCAATTATACATATAGCATGACTTCAGTGGCCAAAAGGCTATCTGCTTGTGTGGAGACCTGACATTAATTTAGGTTTCTCTTGGTGATTCCACCTTTGCTATCACCAGCTCTACCCCCTGGAGACTGGGCTATACCTCAGTCCTCAGGTGCATCACCTTTGCTGGACCAGATCACCTCTACCAGACCCAGTGGCCTCTGGAAGTGTCTCCAGCTGTTAGTGACCTCCTGTTCTCATGCCAGCAGCAACTGCACTCTCTAAAATGGTCTGTCAGGCCACCAGCCTGGCTGCCAGAAATAAAACACACTCCAAAGATATATAAGGTAGGTTTAGAGGAATGTTGTGCAGAGATTCCTAAACAGTGCACAGAATTCAGCGATAGCCAGAAATATCCAGCTACTTATTACCAAGGTTTAGTGCAGTTCAAAGAGCATACTGGGAACAAACAGCTTTTAAAGTGGATGTGTCAGGATTTGCCAGGGATTCTCAGGGCAATCCAAATCCAGAGCCTGCATGAGAACAGCAGGTCTCCCCGAGCGGTGCCGTCACTCCGCTGATCAGCATTGCTAAGCCGATGTCAATCAGGAGGGAGCAGTATCAGAGAAACCTGTGTGGATGTGCTGAGCAGAGCTTGCATCCCTGGTGTGAGGAAAAGCTGAGGAGCAGGAGGAGTGGTTGCACATCTGATGGTGCAGCTCTTTGGGCAGGTAGGTTGGTGTGAAATGCTTTTCACGGTGTATAAAAGCGAGTCTGGGTTAGAGCCCTTCCCTCGGCCAGCAATGCGCAGAGCTGAGGTGAGGGTTTGCTTGGAGAGCACCTGCACTGCTGCTCTGCACGTGCTGGCACACAGCTAGGCTCATGGGCTTCATCTGCTGGTACCTGTGGAGCTGAACATTTCAGGCTTGCTCCTGACTTCCTCAGCATCTTTCAGCTGGAAGGAGAGGGAAGCTGCAGTGCAAGCCATGCATGCCTTGCTTTCTTGGATGTAACTGCCATAAACAAATAAGAAGTGTGAAAAGCATGTGCTATCTACAGAAAATGATGACATGCTGTTCGAAAAATGGTAGGCCCTGTGAGGATTCTGTTTTTCAAAACAAAATCCTGCTGACAAAAAAATGTAATAAAAATTACAGAAGCAAAAATATGTATAAAATGAAATAATAATTGCTAGCATGGATTTATAATTTTATTATGAAATCATTTCAACTACCATTATTTTGTCTGAAAGATCCACTGCTGTCTATCATTTAGATACTCATATTTAGATTTTTTTTTAACATGGGTTTTCTTCATTTTCTTCATTACTGGAAGCATTTGCATGATAACAGGATTCTTCCTTTTAAGTTCATCAGCTCCAGCCACTTTGTTCCCACTTGAAGTCATAATCTTCTGTTTATAATTTCATAATTGTTTGCAGTAGAGGTGATTAAAATATTACAAACATAGCATTATTTTGACTTCAGGCATGGAGCAAGCAGCAGATGAACACTTTAGGAACAAAGATGATGTTTTCATGTAAATAGCCCAACTAGTACAAAGTAAGGGGAAGAAATGAGAATATGGAACATGTCCAAATGCAATGTTTTTCACTGTTTTCTTTTTGACAGCAATAGATCTTTGAAACACATGCTTTTCAGAACCTCACAGTTTCCAGTGGAGTACTTCTCTCATCTCTTATGAAGTTTTTCTAGTGTAGTCAAATGTTTCTAAATGCAAACAAAAATTAATTAATGCATTAATTGGCACAATAAACTCTCCTATGCATTAATTGGCAGAAAGTTCAGAACTCTTCCAGAAAAACATTTGAATTTCACCCTTGCAGAAGCTCAAGTGAGTGTGATGGCAGCGCCAAGTGTGTTTGGATATTCTAAGAGGAGGTACCAAGTCCATGCTGTGTGTCTGTGCTCCTTTATGGTCTGTACAGTGGAGTCTGAGGGCTTGTACAGCTCTCTGCAGACCCTGGGTTTCTGGCCACAGCCACTGGCTGGTGCTTACTGTAACCATCCTGCTTGGAAATTCTCTATGTCTAGGATCTGTCACATGTGTAAGACAACAAATTTGGAGTGACTTCTTCCTAAACATGCCCCCTCTTCAGTTTCCAAACTGCAGTGCAAAAGACTGATGTAATTTTATATGCTGTATAAGTTGCTGAATACCAAGAAAATTCATTTCACTCCTTCTCACAAACCCCAGAGGAACTTGTAATCCAATGATAAGTGATTATCTCTCAGAAACATTAAGTACAGAGATATGTGCCACTCTTTTATACACATAATAATTCATTAAATTCACTAGAAGATGTACTGATTCTGGCATTTTATTATTTAAAAAGGAATATTAAAAAACAATGAGGCATTTTGGGTTTGCTCCTCAGTCATCGTTGTTTTGCTACATATATTTCTTCCATGAGAAGAACAGGACTGTGAGAATGAAACATTTCTCTGGGAAAATATATGTACTCAATCTTATATTTGGATAATCCTGGAAAAGTTTTTCTAGAAAAAACCCTGCCAAACATAGACTCTCAGGGATAAGTAAGTAAAGGGAACTTTTTGTTGCTCTTTTGCCTGATGAGTCCTTGTTTGAAGAGTGAGAGAGGAGTTCATTAGTCACTCAGAGACAAGATATCTGAAGTGTTATCTGAAGGTATCACAATAAAACAAGATTCTAATGGCTGGTCCCAGTCATGCCAGGGCCTCTTGAATATAAAGTTTGGCAGATCCAAGTTCCCTGTAAAATGCAAACTCTGGTGCCCAAAGGCATCATTCACGGGAACCAATGACTTCAGCAATCAGCTATCTCAGAGGGTAAGAAATACCTAAGAGGGGGGTAAAGAAGGACCCTCAGTATGGTGGATGAGGACAGTCCTTTATATGTAAAATCAGAGACTGAACAGGCTGTCCCTGGCATGAGCAGTGGGTAGATGCCAGTGCACCCCCACGGTGCCCACCCTCTGATGCACCCTGTGGGGCCATGGCCTGAATGTCCCCTCTCTCCTTCCAAACTCATTCCCCTGGCAGCCTCAGTCCTGGTAAGTGTCCAAAAACCATGGCTATGGCACATGAGGACACAGTTTAGTGGTGAACATGGTGGTGCTGTGTGTGTTGATGGTTGGACTTGATGATCTTGAAAGTCTTTTCTGACCTTAATGATTCTACGATTCTGTGATCTCTGTGTTGGACAATGTTGTCTAAAACTGTAGATAGCTGACAAAGTCCCTGTGTATATTTAGTATTAGATTCCTAAATAATTTATACTTTCTGAACAGAATTGCTTATTCTAATAAGCTTTGCCTATATCAGTATGACTTTCCAGAAGCAATTTTGTAATCAGAGACGTTCCCAATTTCATCTTTTTAAGGAAATTCAAAAGAGGGAAGTAGAAATATATTCCTTAAAATGCAAACAATTTTAAGTGAATGATTAATGGAACAGAATTAAGGCAAAATTAAATAAATGAGTGAAGGTTTTAAATTCTAAATTTCAAAGACATTTTATGTTGATTTATGTGAGTCGAGGTCCTGGTCTAACTCCAAAGTTATTGCTGGTGGGAACTACTGTTTAGCTTGGAAACATGTTCCAAATTTGGTCAGAATTCTTTTTTTTACCCTCTGGACCACTGTTCAAAAAGATAGGTAGAGAAGAAGAAGAGGTTGATTGGCCTATATTTCAACAATATGTCACTTTCACTTCTGGAAGAGGGACTTCTGGGAAGTAAAGGGAGGCAGAAAAGGGAGAAGACTTTTTTTTCGCCATCATTAATGAGAATAATACTGTAGTATGGCCAGAGGTAAAGTTACCTAACCTTAGATTATAAATCTAGGGGTAGAATATATTGTCTGAAGCTTTTTATATATAAATAAATGTAAATATAAAATTTACAGAAATATAAAAATGTTCAGCTGCTTTGGTTTTCTATTTTTTTTTTCTTTTTAAAATATGTCATAATATTGACGGTAGGGTTTACAGATATCATAATGCACTAATTAAATATATGCAGAATTTTAAAAGGATGAGTGTGTAAGTCTTTTTAGATACTGGTGCATAAGCTAAGACTTTTCTTGTTTAAAAAGTACCACCTTATAAAGAGAAAAAATGTGCTCTAATTTAGCTGGACAGATTTGCAAAGATCTTTGAAAGTGTGAAAGAAGGGGTAAGAAGGAAATGTCTCCTTTACAATCTGTTTATGGCTTTGGGACTGTGCTTTATCTTGACAAATAAGATAAAGATCATTTGACAGTAATCCACTTATTCTTATCTTGCTAGCAACTTAAAACCTGAATTATTCATCTTCAGTGTGAAACTCTGTTTTCTTTTCTAAATTCAGCTGCATAGTTAGCATCTAGTCTCCACAAAAATGTATCCAATGCAATAAAATAAATGTAGTGAAAATTACCTCTGTAAGAGCAGCATTACCAGAAATTGTAAGCATTCCATGAATGGAAGAGGTTTAATGAAGTAGTAATATGTCAAATAAACTTTCAAGAATTACATAAAAGTTACAGAAAGAAACCAGAGAAATATTTAGGTTTGAGGAGGGTGAATGAACTCATGAGCTTTGCTAAATCATGCAGGAATTTTCCTCTATGTGAGAAGTCTTTAAGTGAACTCACTTGGGCCACATGAAATTGCAAATATGTGTTAACCTTGGCCATGTCACACAGGTATGTGAATAGGAGTGACTGCTGACTGCCAATCCCAGACCTAAAAATTCCATATTACAGATGCAATTGTACCACAAATTGTATTTTTCTAGGAAGATCTGATGAAGTCTAATATAAATTCTCCCTGTGACAATGTTACCTTAGCAAAGCAAATGAATAATACAAACCTTTATTTCTGTAATAAAACCTGTGCTTTGCAAACACAACATATCTATAATCAATCCTGAGTGCTGTTTAGAACTGATCCAGAATATGAAACCAGACAGATTAAAATTAAGTGCAAGAATTGCATGTAAAAGCTAATAAACCTTTTCAAGAAGAGATCTTTCATTCTTCTTAGTAATTTTGAACCATACAAAGCTTTTCCTCAAGAATTCATTTTCTCCTGCATACATT
>VZRX01012147.1:6233-29475 GCA_013398075.1 Notiomystis cincta
GAATCTCAACATTTTTGTTTCAGGAAAAAGAGAGTTCATGTTTTAAGAGAAAAAATGTTTGAGAGTTCTCTGGCCATAGTTGAGTAAAAAAGAATCCAAAAAGCCTTTAAGATCATCAAATCCGCTTGTTAACACAACATTATAAGTCTTTGAAAAAAAATAACAGTTTGCATATTGGTAAAAAGTAGTAGCATTTTTTTCAGTAGGGGTATGGCAAGAGAAGAATTGTGAAGGAAGAAGAAGAAACAAGCAAAAAACCCCAATCACACCCCACATCCCCCCCAAATAATGATAATTAAAAAATAAAGATGTTTGGCATAATAGAAATTAATGTAATTTAACTTGTAATAATAAATTAATTTCATTCTTTCTCCATGTGTACTTTTCTAGCTGTTCTAATTTAAAGGACTAGGCACAAATTGTATTGTATTTTTTTTTTTCCAGCCTCTGAGTTATTGCTCCTAAAACAATCCAGGTGGGTGGTAGTCTGAAATAACTACATTCTCCTATCTACTCACACTCCTGCCTTATGCAGTGGCATGTGATGTGTTTGTGTGCCTGGTGTGAGTGACTCAGTGCTCCTGCAGCTCCTGCTCTCCGTGCAGAAGCACTGGGGTGGGGAAGTGTCCCTTGCTCTTTGCACTTCTCTCGTGGCCAGAGGCTGTGCTGAGGTGACCCCTGTGAGCCACCAGTGCCAGCCCTGCAGCAGTGCCCAGACTGACCCCTGCCCACACAGCTTTACATTAGCAGGGCAAGGCTCCTCAGCCTCTTCCCTCTGCTTGTTTCTGGGCCCTTTGAAATTTATTGCCTCTCCTTGGTCTATCTTTGATAAATTTCAAGTTTATCTACTCAACTAATCTGTCCTGACTGTCCTGTCATTTGCCTTCCTTCTTCCCTGTGATGATGATGATGATAATAATAATAATAATTATTATAATATTAATAATGCAAAAGAACTCGATTAAACACTTTTAGAACACTGAACAGATTAGATTTAACTAAAGAGTGAAAATTTAAAGCTAAACTTTAGGCCATCTGTTTCTTTCCCCTTGTTATTATCTGTTACTTATTTTGTAAGACCTTGTCCAATGTGAAATCTTGTGAGTAGCCATGCTCCCAACTATACCATGTTCAAGAGAGATTTATTTTCCTTTCATCAAAGTGTCCTAATATTTATTTAGAACATGTTGTAGGCTGTGCAGCAAGACTTAAACCTGATGGAAACCCCATAGGCAAGGAGAGGATGTTTGAGTGGGTGGTGCTGCAGGTCGCTTCATTTTCCAGCTGCCTCACATAACTCAGGGAATGCCATAAACTTGAATTTAATCCATGCAGCATAGCTGTGCTGTTCTCCCTATAAACTGGCCCCTTCTTGCTGCCCTCTCCCCCTTGTGAAGGTTTGAGATTGGCTGTTTCTAGAGGGATTTTGAGAAATACATATTTCAAAGCACATCAGTTGTGTAAGCTGGGTATAAACTGAAGATCTCTGGGTTTGATCTGCAATAAAATCTCCTCGAGCTTGTGGTGTCATTTCAACAGATGGGGCAGGGGGGTTGTTTGTAATCTTTTCCCTCTTAGTACTGGAGACTGAAGCTGCAGCTGCAGACTAGGTCTGGATTTGGTCCTTTTTGAAAATTCAGCGAAGTCAGTAGAAATAAAATACAGCAGAGGTTGCTCCTGGGGCTGCCCATTAACAGGGGTGGGACCCACATGACTTTAGCCTAAGGAGCAGAACCTGCTGCTCTGTGCTGCCCCTTCATCAGTCCTGGAGCCTCTCCTCAGGAGCAGGCTGCAGCAGGGCAGGCCTGCTTGTGCAGGGGATGTGTAAGCANATTGCTCCTAAAACAATCCAGGTGGGTGGTAGTCTGAAATAACTACATTCTCCTATCTACTCACACTCCTGCCTTATGCAGTGGCATGTGATGTGTTTGTGTGCCTGGTGTGAGTGACTCAGTGCTCCTGCAGCTCCTGCTCTCCGTGCAGAAGCACTGGGGTGGGGAAGTGTCCCTTGCTCTTTGCACTTCTCTCGTGGCCAGAGGCTGTGCTGAGGTGACCCCTGTGAGCCACCAGTGCCAGCCCTGCAGCAGTGCCCAGACTGACCCCTGCCCACACAGCTTTACATTAGCAGGGCAAGGCTCCTCAGCCTCTTCCCTCTGCTTGTTTCTGGGCCCTTTGAAATTTATTGCCTCTCCTTGGTCTATCTTTGATAAATTTCAAGTTTATCTACTCAACTAATCTGTCCTGACTGTCCTGTCATTTGCCTTCCTTCTTCCCTGTGATGATGATGATGATAATAATAATAATAATTATTATAATATTAATAATGCAAAAGAACTCGATTAAACACTTTTAGAACACTGAACAGATTAGATTTAACTAAAGAGTGAAAATTTAAAGCTAAACTTTAGGCCATCTGTTTCTTTCCCCTTGTTATTATCTGTTACTTATTTTGTAAGACCTTGTCCAATGTGAAATCTTGTGAGTAGCCATGCTCCCAACTATACCATGTTCAAGAGAGATTTATTTTCCTTTCATCAAAGTGTCCTAATATTTATTTAGAACATGTTGTAGGCTGTGCAGCAAGACTTAAACCTGATGGAAACCCCATAGGCAAGGAGAGGATGTTTGAGTGGGTGGTGCTGCAGGTCGCTTCATTTTCCAGCTGCCTCACATAACTCAGGGAATGCCATAAACTTGAATTTAATCCATGCAGCATAGCTGTGCTGTTCTCCCTATAAACTGGCCCCTTCTTGCTGCCCTCTCCCCCTTGTGAAGGTTTGAGATTGGCTGTTTCTAGAGGGATTTTGAGAAATACATATTTCAAAGCACATCAGTTGTGTAAGCTGGGTATAAACTGAAGATCTCTGGGTTTGATCTGCAATAAAATCTCCTCGAGCTTGTGGTGTCATTTCAACAGATGGGGCAGGGGGGTTGTTTGTAATCTTTTCCCTCTTAGTACTGGAGACTGAAGCTGCAGCTGCAGACTAGGTCTGGATTTGGTCCTTTTTGAAAATTCAGCGAAGTCAGTAGAAATAAAATACAGCAGAGGTTGCTCCTGGGGCTGCCCATTAACAGGGGTGGGACCCACATGGCTTTAGCCTAAGGAGCAGAACCTGCTGCTCTGTGCTGCCCCTTCATCAGTCCTGGAGCCTCTCCTCAGGAGCAGGCTGCAGCAGGGCAGGCCTGCTTGTGCAGGGGATGTGTAAGCAAAATAAAAATGCTCCCAGCCAGCATTCTGGGACCTATTTTCTGGAGTTGTTAATGTAAGGATGGGCAGAACAATGGGATAGCCATGATAAATACCTGAGTTATTAATGGCAGAGCAGAGGGACTGCTGAGTGGGAATGCAGTAAGTGCTTGTGTCACTCAGCTCGTTTCACCTCTCTGGTGGGTAGTAGCTGGGTATAATATATGGATGCAGTTGAGTACCTGTGCCACTGTGTTTTTTAGTTTTATTTCTATTTTTTATGAGAATTCCCTTGCCATCTGTGTGGGACATCACCACTTTGCCAGTTTGTCAAGAATCAATTATTTCCACAGAATCACAGAACAGTCTGAGTTGGAAGGGACCCAGAAGGGTCATCAAGCCCAGCCCTTCAGCAAATGGCCCATAGGGGGATTGAACCCACACCACCTTGGCAGTATTAGCACCATGCTCTGACCAACTGAGCTAATCTCAGCCTTTTTTTATTGTTGTAAAAGCATTTGAGAAGTAACCACCCGCCTACAGCACTTCTCAGAATATGAGTAGTGATCTAACAAATGGTGATAGCAAAATTCCGGGGGTTTTGAATTCTTTATCTTTGTTTTGAATATTGATGCTACTACTGGCTGTGACATAAATAGGAGCTATGATCTGATTCTTTGCATACATTGATGTGGGTGAGTGATCTCCAGATAACAGAATATGTTTTTGAGGAGTTTCAGTTCATAATTGTAGAATTTTTTTTTCTAGAAGTTTTTGACTAAAATCTCAAAAACATGAAACACTGTGTTAAAACAATATACAGTTAGAGCTCTCTCTGTGTTCCTTACAGTGAAAGCCTCTGGCTACCTCCTCAACATTAGTTAATCTGAGTTTTCCAGACTGAATTTTTAAATGAAGCATTAATTGTGATTGCATTAAGCTTTCCAGACTTAATGTAACTCTGCAGTTGCACATAGCATTGACAGATCCTGGTCACTGAAGATACTGCTTTAAAAAGGAAGAAATAAATTAATCTCTATGGAAATGTCTTCAGGTGAAACCTGACAAATATGTGGATGGAGATCTCGGACAGAAACCACTGCTGACAGGAGAGCATTGTTCTATCAGCCAGAGAGATGGGAGGAGTATGAGAATTGCTTGCTGGCTAATTATTATTCATTACTATGTTGGATTACCAAAGTGTCAGACATATTGGAAAGGCTCTGTGGTATTGCCTTGGGCATTTTTCCATAGCATTTCCTCAGAACAGTGAAGGAAATTGCTATTTGGAGAATACTGGGATGGAAAGGATTTCTACAGGTTTCATACTTTTAATAAAAAGTGTAGTGCAAATCAGCAGATGGGCAGAATGAGACAGTGTTGAGAATGCATTAGATCATCATGAATCTTATGAAACAATATTAGAATAAGATGTATAGCAGCTGCATCTTATACTTAAAAGGTGTTTTCCTTTCTTAGGTTTGTCACATCTCTGATACTTTTTCTTACTTGTTGGTCTCCAGGTCTCATGCAATATTTGTAACCTTGATCAGATTTGTCTTGAGCTCAAGTTTGTGCTTTTAATTTAGTCCTCTGCACCTTTTGAGTGCTGCACTGTCTTTATTACTCTCCCTCTGTGATTCTAACAGAACATATTAACATTGATTGAAGTCTCCAGCAGCTTGCTCTATGTGCTTCACAGGCATTTAGTCCTGTATTCAGTTTCAATGTGACAATTAAAATCACTTTAGTTCATGTCACTGGAATTAATTGCTGGCATTGCCGGTGACTGGGAACTTGGCTGGCTCAGGACAGTAGTGCTTGGTAGGTTTCATGTCATCATACTTGTGATGGCCTAAAAAAGTGAGTAAAGGAGAGTGAAAAATCTCCATGAAGTGATTTGAAGGTTTCTGACTCTAAAAAACTGTAAGCAGATTATGTATTCCTTATAATGTGAAATGCACTTTGAAGTATAAACTGTCCAGGGAAATATTTAGCAGAAACACGTTTTTGCCTCACCTCTTAAATATCTACTCGAAATACATATGTAAAGTAGTAGGGGTTTAATAGTTGATTGCTAAATTGATTTTCCAGCTGCTGACTTCATAAGGAAAAATGTTGACTTTGATATTATGGTATATAACTCAGGATCCACAGGAGCACAGATTTAACTTAGCAGCAGCTGTCAGAGAGGGAAGGGGAATTTCTTTTGATGCTATAGGGATGTAGTAGTCTTCAGCACAGACTGCATTTTATTGCAGTTGTTTTTTTATAGTAATTGGATATGGCAGAAGAACAGAGAAATCTGTTAACTGTAATATTTTGAATACTGGTGATGATTTAATACAACCCTTAAAAAAATTGAAAGAGATATATGAAATAGGGATGATCCTTTTTACTCCTTTTATTTTCATGTCTGTCCTAAAATTTTAGAGACTTTTTTTTCGTTCTTCCAGTTGGCTTTGCTGTTTTTACTAACATTGGACACATGTTAGGAAGTGTTTCAGGTTGCTGTTCCCACCTGTCAGTAGGAATAAGGTGACATACAGGAAGATTAGCATTGCTTTTTAAACTCATTGGTTACAGTTTGGGGAAAAATATGTACCAAGAGGAAAGCTCTGAATATTTGCTGGCATGTACTCCTGAGAAGACACTTTTAGGATCAGGGTTTTTGCAAAGGTGAAATCTTTTATAAGACCTGCTTTTCACTCACCTACATTTTACAGTTTTGGTTTTTTTTTTAAACTTTCCTCTACTGCTATTTACTAATTATCTGTCTTCCTCTGATTGTGTTCTCACATTCTCATATATATTGATCTTTACATCAAAGGGCATCTCAAAGTAAATATTTAGCAATGTGTTAATGAAAAAAAAACCAAAATCGCACACCCAAAAAGCTCAAAAACACCCCCCCAACAAACAAAACCAAAATAATCACCACCCCCACCCCCAAACAACGTCAAACAAACCCAAACAATGTCAAACAAACCCAAGTTTTACAATTTCTCATATGCCATTGGGTGTCTTTCAGTTTTGTCATTGATTGCTTCTGTGTTTCTGACAACTGAATTACCTCCCTTCTTCATCTAAGCTGGATAATGTATTTTCTGTGAGATCTCTTTAGGTCTACCTTGAACCTGATGTCACCTGTTTGCATCTGTCAGCATCTTCCTGGGCACAGCCAAGTGCCAGAAGCCTGTTTTTACCCCTCTCCTGAAGGGGAACACCCTTAAAACCTTACCATAACTGATGACTCCATCATTCTCTTTGGACTCCCCCAAGAAACTTTATCATGATTCTTACAGCAAATATATTGGAGGTGGGTTTAGACCAATGGTCATCAGCAGTAATAATGTTTTGTACACTTCCACCTTGTTCCACTTTTCATTTGCATCTCTTCTACATCCTCTACATGTAGTCATAAAAATTACTTAGGATGGGCAGCATCTTTTTGATGGCACTTGTGTACAGCACTGGGGGTTTGTTCCTGCACATCTGGGTGCAGAACCTTCCACCTGCACCTTGATATGATTTATTGATCACAACTGGAGAACACCACCCCTCCTTTCCAAGAGTGAGGAGATAATGTTGTGTACGAGGAACAGAAGTCCCTGTTTCCCCTGTCTCTCTGGACTTGCCACCAGGTGGTCTCAATGCAGGCTCAAATGGCCCCCAGTTGGTCCTGGGGCACGGAGTGGCCTGTGGAAACCCAGCCTCAGAGTTGGCAAGTGTCCCAACACCTGGGCAGAGGGTTGGTGTCTGAAACAGTCTGTCACCAGCAAAAATAAAGGGCAGCACCTGTTACTATTTCAGTGTTCATATGTGATTTCTACTCATTAACTGCTATTTCTGTCTGTCTTACCTTATTTTCAGACAACTGAAGAAATAATATTTCTTGTACCACAGTTGAGTTACCACAGTGGTTTGTTTTTGAAATGCCAGGCTGTAACTGTTACCAATTTTTATTTTAGTTTAATTTCTTTGTCTCTTGAATTTAGTTTTCAGTGATGGAAAATATGGATACTGGAGTATCTGTATTTATATTTATATTGATTGTAATTTTATTTTTTTTGATGCATTACATAATTAATTTTGCTAGGTCATGATGCTAAGATTCTGAACAAAGGATTTCAGTGACAGTCTTGGAATTTGAGATGATAAAACGTTTTCGGTGTAAAATTCAGGGGTAAATTTGGCAAAGGATTGGAAGGATCTGAAGAACCACCAGGGATGATTTTTTTTTAGTTAGAGAATTTTAGAGTTCTAGAATATTTTGCCTTTGCTACTTGATAGATTCAGATATTGCATTCAAGATTATTACTCAGTAAGGTAATAAAAGAATCTTCCAAATAAACTAAAGAGAATTGTTACAAAGTCCCAATCTTCAAGAGAACTACTTCTTAAACTTTATAGACATGAAATTAGAACTGCCAAGATGAGGTAGGGGAGAGAAGAAATGTAATTCTATTTCAAGCTGTAGCCATTTTTTTTTAAAATTCCATTAGCCATAAAAAAAATGCTTAGAGAACTTTAATGTCTGTTGATTTCTTGATTTAGAGTTGTAATTTGTAGCTAGCTTTGGCTAAAAGGATCTACAGAATTGTTAGGGAAAAAAAAAAGGGGTTTTAATATTTTTTTTCTCCTAACCAGGTGGGAAGGTATTGGTTTCTGTTCATGTAAATACTCTGTTGTAGGAAAAAGAGTTCTGGATATGTGTTGTTACATGCTTTGCTCTTTCTTCACACTTTTCCTCCCAATTTTCAGCGGGATACAAAAAGTAAATTTCTGTCAAAGCTTTCTCAGAATCAGAAGCTTTAGGTGTTTTTTTAAGTTTTGTAGCATTTTCTTTTCTTTGCCAAGTGACATCGTGCTTCCTCATACAGAAAAGTGAGAAAAGAGTCTTAAATTGTTTTGACAAACACATTGAATATTTTACCTTTTTAAATCGAAAGTAGGAAAAATTGCATTTATTGTGGGCTTTTTATTTAACTTCTATTACTCTAACCAACTGAGATTACAGCGCTGGAGGAGTTTCAAAAATATATCCTGAGGATATTGCAGTTACACTATTTGAATAGTGTTTCCTGTCTCCTTCCTAGGGAAACCTTACCTTCATCTACCTAATGATTTTGAGTGGAAGACTAGAGCCTCTTTTCTTCCTTTTGCAAACTCAGTGGCAAGGACTATTAAGTTTCATAGAATTAATCCAAAATGCTTAGAAAATAACTTTCTAGCAGGTTCCATACTCTGTGAGCTGGTGTACTTGCAATAGTTTATTTTATACCATTTGACAACTTGATGTCCATTTTTGTGGTTCTAGAGCCAAAAAATGCCTACTATGCAAAGGGTATACTTTCAAAGTGCTCATTCTAAAAAATATATAATNATAATAATAAAAAACAGAAACAGAACAAATGCAATTTGTCTCTGTCCTTTATCAGGACGACTCTTTTTTCCACAACTATTAGGACAAATATATATATGCTTTTATATAAACAGCAAGAGATTGGTGGGGTGACAACACCAAACACAACAGAAGGACACAAATTTGCTACTTTTCAAGAAAAATATCTAGCAGAGAAAAGCCAGCAATATCCCCTATTGTTCCTATTTCTTGTTGTTGTTGCGTGCATGCGTTAAATGATCTTGATGGCGAAGTGTGTATGAAGATCCTCCCGCTGCTTGTGCACGCCGTGTGACAAAAACACCCCAGGAGAAAGGTGCTGAAGTGCTCTTGAAAGTGGGCAGTGAGGATTTCCCAAGGTGTGAAGCTTGAGGAGATGAGGAATTGGTGCAGCTGCTGGGCATGTTGGCAGCTGTTGTGTGACTCAATGGAGCCGTGCAGGCAAGGAGGTGTTTGGCACTTCCCACGTGATGGGCACCTCGTCTTTAAAGTCCTGGGGGACCCTTAACTCCTGATGAATTCCATTAGAATGAAGGACATATTCTACTCTGTAAAATAAAGGCCTGTAGCTTAAACAACACTTGTTGAGAATAGAAAGTTGACTATTGGGTGGTTTGACTCTATGCACACATTTTGAGCACATATCTGAGCTTAAAACTCGAGGGCTGTTTACGACGCCTGCCTTAGCTTTAAGAGGTGGTTGTGATAAATGCCCACAGGAATTACATTTAGAAGCATCTCTCCTGTCACAATTGGATTGTTTACTACAAAGTATGAAACAAATTTCATGATTAGAACATCAAAAAGCACACAGAGGAAATCTTTCATGGCTCTCATTAGTCATACTTAGTTTTCAGTCTTATGAAAGCTGGTTTATGTTTTATATAGGCCTCCTGCTGAAGATGATTTTATTTCATCAGCCAATTTGTGCTTTTTTGCCCTTCCCCAGAGGTCTTGCATTAAAGGAAATCTGTTGATCATCACCAGATACATTCCTGTGCTTTCCATCTTCAGGATAGCTCCTCTGTTCTTCTGTGTGTTGATTCATAATAAGTATTCCCCTCTTTTTTTTTTTTTTTGTTTGGTTTTTGTTTGTTTGTTTGTTTGTTTGTTTTGTTTTATTTTGTTTTATAATTTTATTTTCATAGTGGTTTTCTTTTCCTCAGAAACTAATTTTTTCTTATTGCAGCCACTCTGTGTTCTGGAGAATATTTGATTCCTGGTGTTTTACTGCGTGTTTGACGAAAAGATAATTTCTTTACCTCTTCTACAAATATGGTTTTCTTCTGTCAGAGAAAAAAATGCCTTTTTTTTCTATTGTCAGAAATAAACTGTTGAACTCTGACCAAAAATATCTTGTTAATCCTTATCCACTGTATTTGATATCTATTGATCAACTCCATATTTCATTATCTCTTGTGGATAAGGTTGAAGTTACTTCATAACTTCTTTGTTTGTACTTTCTGGACGTTTTTGAAAACAATTTAAATTTTTTTTGTTGTTGTTGTTTTTTAGTTATTTTGGTTTATCTCATATAGTGCAACACATGTATTGGTGAGATAAAATATATAACATGTTTGACAGACAAAATCATAGAAAACAACATTTGCATTTTTTGATACTTCCTGAGAAAGTAGGTGTACTGTTCCATTATTGTTCCTTTGGAGGAGTAATTTGCTTTATTGTTCTTGCATTCTTCTCTGTTTCTCGAAGGATTCCATATGGCAGCAAGACAATGGCCATGTCTGAGGATGTGTTTAACTGAATTGTATTCTAACTTGACGATAAGTTTCAAAGAAATGGATTGTCTTAATGTTTTTTTGCAATATATCAGTAGCCGTCTGTATGTGTCAATAAATCAGCCTAAGAAAGCTCCTGGAGATGAGTGGTTTACCTGTTATGTAAGAAGAAAGCTTTGCATTTTTTAAGCAATTTTCATCTGCTATTATGGAAGGGTAACAGATGCATTATGCATGATTCTCCCTCTCATTGGAATGCAGATTTCTTCCTGACTTGCATTCACACATCGATCTATTTCCCAAGCACCAAATCTCTCTGGCCTCATTTTCATTGCATTTAACACACCGTCATTTGGCAGCACAACTCCAGTTAATAGAAGTGACAAGGTAGATTTTTTGATGTGAACGTTCCTGTTTTGTGTGCCTGAACAGATTGAGGGTGGCAGGGGAGGAGGGGAGGAGTGATTTGGGTTTGTTTTGTTCCAAAGATACGATGAAGTCTTTCTTCCCTGCTTCTTCCCTCTGTAGTAACTCTCTCTACAGTTGCCTCACTGCTCTAGACAGTTACAGACAGTAATAAACTCCACCCTGAACTTTATTAATTAGACCGTGGAGGAGATAAAGGTTAAAGACAGAGGGAATGCTTTCAGTGACAAGCTGCAGTACTAATGAATACTGAGGAGTAGAACAGGCTGTTCTAACCTCAGAATGCACTGGTCAGGCTTTGACTGCTGTTTCCCACCTCTCTAAATTTTCTTTCAGGGAAATCTGGGCAAGTGAAACAATAGGAGAAGGGAATGGCTCCAGCAGAACAACTGACACGCATCATTATATTTGCTCCTCTGCTCATTGCAAGTGTGGGAGTGTGGAGTCCCAAAAGATAAGGAGTTAATGTGTATATCTCAAACACCCATAGCCAGATGGCCATGGAGCCAACCAAGGAATGATGGGAGCAACAGACCAGAATTGTTGGTAATAACATGTCCGCCACATGGGAAAGAGCAAGATGTGGCTGGAGAAGGGGTCATGTGGAGGTAGGGCAGCACTTTGCTGGGACAAACACCTCTGTTCTAGCTCCTGGAGATAAACACAACACAGGACAGAGACAGCACAAGGGAAGGAGGGAGGTCGAGAAGTGGGTATGGACTGTAGGGTGATCAGGGCCTCCCAAGAGACCCAAATCCTCTGACTCACTTCCAGAAAGGTCTGGAAGAATGGACATAATAATTAATTTGCATAGAAAGCAAGAAACATCTTCAGGGCAGGGAAAGCTTGTCTATAAAGAGGTACCCCCACCAAGCCTGGCTGTGCACCCCAGGACCCTGGACATTGGCTGTACCAACGTTGGAACAAGGACTGGTGATCTCTTTATCTTCCTTTCTTTTTTCTTTCTTTACTTTCCTTCTCTCTTCATCTCACCCCTTTATCCAGAACCTGCTGCCATGCCCTTACATAGTAGGTCAGGGACTAACATACCAATTTCCATGCCAATGCAATTTACTAATAAATCTTTAGGAATTTTTTGTGGATCCTCTGCCTTTTGTTATTTTTTTTAATCACGAGCGTTAATGAATCTTGGGTGCTCCCTTCCCCTCAAGGGTGGGACAGCACAGGAGGTTACTTTTGCTATGGTTTAAGATTGTCTTGGATGACAGTGTTGATTTATAACACCATTAAGGTTGGGAAAGACCTCCAAAATCAAGTCCAACCATTAACCCAGCCACCACCATGTGTGCCACTAAACCATAAACCCAAGAGCCACATTTGAACACAGTGATTCCACCACTTCCATGGGCACCTGTTGCAGTGCCTCTGACTATCCTTTCCATGAAGAAATTTTTCCTGATATGTTGGGATAGGGACTATAAGGGTTTAAATGCATTAGTTGTGTCTTGGACAGTGAAGTCCCAGCCTGACAGCTGTTATTATATCCTGCCAGTAGGTGCTTGAATTATTATTCCATGGAATTCTATGTGTTTTAGATAAATTATAAAAAATGGTAGCACTTTAGGTTTGAGGTTCTTTTTGCTGTTTTATGGGATGTTTTTAAACCAAAGACCATGTTTTTGTGTAAAAAATTTCTTTAATTCATATTTTCTCCACTTGTACTTAAAAATGAGAAATTGCAATGAGGCACCACAGGATCTGAGGAAGGCTGTAATAATTTACACGTATGTTAAGCACAGTCATTAGTACAGTGCCTAGCAACACAGCAGGCATGACTTATTACACAATATAGCGTTTGCTTATTGCCTAAGTAGAAGGCAAAGCAGTTCTAACTGATTACATGTTACAGAGCTCAGTTGCAATAGTCAATTTCCCCACTGTTTCTTGTGCATTTTGCAGGAAAACACTGTGATAGTGTTATGAATCAATTACGACGCACTCATTAGGAGGAAATGCATATTGAATATATTAATCACTTCCATAATAAATTATATAACCGCACAATAAAAGCACGCATATTCTATTGGTAAATAGCTTATCATAGTCTAAGATTCTTTTCCCCTTTATTACTTAATTAAATCCATAAATAGGAGAGCAAGGTGTTGAGGAAATGCCTTGAAGGAGCTCAAGCATGACAAAAATCCACGAAGCTGGGAGGAGTGGCTGATAGACCAGAGAGCTGTGCAACTCTTCTGAAGGACCTTGGTGGGTTGGAAACATGAGCAGAGAAAAACTGTCTGAAAGTCATTGAAGGCAAATGCTGTAGGGACCTGCATTTGGGGAAGAACAACCCCATGCACCAGGATAGGCTGCTGGAAAGTAGCTGGTCTGGGAGGTAACAAGCTGCCCAGCAGTGCCATTTGTGGCCAAGAGGGCCAGTGGGGTCCTGGGGCAGGGGGAGGAGATCCTGTGCCTCCACTCAGCCCTGGTGGATCCACATCTGGATCTCTGTGTCCAGTGCTGGGTTCCTCAGGACAGGAGGGACATGGAGCTCCTGGAGAGGGTCCAGTGAAGGGTGACAAAGATGATGAAGGGACTGGAGCTTCTCACTGAGGAAAGGCTGAGGGAGCTGGGCCTGTTCAGCCTCGAGGGGAGATGGCTGAGAGGGGCCCTGATCCCTGTCAGTGTCTGCAGGGAGGGGGCAGGGGATGGACCGGGCTCTGCTCCCTGGGGCCCACAGATGGGACAGGAGGAACGGGCAGGAACTGATGGCCAGGGAGTTCCACCTGAACATGAGGAGGAATTTCTTTCCTGTTTAATGACCAAACACTGGAGCTGATTGTCCAGAGATGGTGTGGAGTCTCCCTCAGTGGAGATATTCCAGAACTGTCTGGACACAATCCTGTGCCATGTGCTCTGGGATGACCCCACTTGAGCAGGGAGGTTGGACCAGATGATCCATCATGATCCCTTCTAACCTGACCCATTCTATGGTTCTGTGAAAACCATGGGACTGAAAAATCACATCAGCCTGGGAGCCAGAAGCTGCAGATTGAAAAACAGAGATGTCACAGGGACCAAGAAGCTTGAATCCATCCATGGTCTCCTCTGAGTGTCAACTAAGGGGACAATGGGGAATGGTAAGGCTGGGCCCTGAGTGGGGGATGTGGGTGGCAGTGAAGGGCTGGGTGCCATGGTGGGTGTTGCCCCCTGGGACTCCACAGCCTCCCAGGACAGCCCCCTGGGCCAAGAGTGCTTTGCTGAGGGGCTGGATGTTCAGTGGTCTTCACTGGGGTGTGGAGATGTAGCAGTGTTAGTATTTGAGCTGTGCCATGTCCATTTAGAGGGGTGTTGGTTCAGACTCTGCCTGTGCCACTGCTCCAGCTTACACTACAAACAAAATCAGAACACTGTTCTTTTTCAACCTGTTCATTCCCTTTTACCTATTCTGAAACACAATCACTCTAATGACAGAAAGTATTTTTCAGTATTGTCCAGTGTGTGTTCAAAAATGACCTCCTACTTGTATTTCCTTTTTTATATTAGTGGCTGAAAATTTTTAGACACAATTTAGAAAATACATAAAAAGCTAGTCTCTAAAATGTTTCAAATTTAAGAAGGCATGTATTTAATAAAAATGTTTAGTATGTTTGAGCATTATGGACTTGGAGAAATAAAGCTAATAGCTTTCTCATTTAAAAATGCACAAAAGAAACAAAATCTGTAAATTATATTTAGCAAAAAGTTACCCAATTGACATCGAAAAGGGGGAAGCAATTGCTTGGGAAATGTCATATGGCACAGCATTAACACACCTTTATATTGTACTGTATATAGTATCAAAATAATAATTTCACAGCCTGATGTCCATGACATTTCAAAGTCCTTGAATAAATTTCTTGAATATTTAAAATCAGTAACACATGCTTATCGCCTTTTTCATATTCTTCTTGGTATTCCTCCCTCTTAGAATCAAGGGAAAATGAATTATTTTCTCACTTGAACAGTTTTTGTGTTGTCTCTGACAGTAAGGCTGATAATAAGTTGTACAAATTACACGGAAGTATAAAATATGTCTTGCAAAGGGCATGATTTAATGCACATCTCATTTTGGGATAGGTAGGCATGTATCAGGCTGTGGATAACTCACTGAATCCAGTAAGATAACTTGAATCTGCAATTCAGTAATGTAAATGAAGCTTTGAGAAACTTGAATATCTTCAAAATGAAATAAAAAGAAGGAGCAATCTGGAACGTGTAGCATTTACTGTGTACCTGTAAACGTCTGCTCAGGAAAAAGAGAATGTTATCCCCTGGTGTGTCTCGTTGTGCTGGGTTCTGTGGGTTTGTGGAGCTTCCTGGAGCAGAGACAGCAGTTCAAGCTGACTTAGGCCAGAGAGTGCACGTGCTGGGGGGTGGCTGTGGTGACATTCTGACATTCTGCTGCTGCTGTGACTCGCTGCCAGCACGATGGAGCCCAAGCCAGAGGCCAGGCTGACCCCAGGGGTGGCCTCTGTGAGTCTTGTGGTGCCACTCTGCAGGTGGAGGTGGCTGCATGGCCCTTTGTCCCTCCCTGAAAACACAGGTGCCATAGGACAGGGTGGGACTTGTCTGGCTCCTACAGAAACAAAAGCTTAGGGAGAGCCCAGAATCNGGAGCTGATTGTCCAGAGATGGTGTGGAGTCTCCCTCAGTGGAGATATTCCAGAACTGTCTGGACACAATCCTGTGCCATGTGCTCTGGGATGACCCCACTTGAGCAGGGAGGTTGGACCAGATGATCCATCATGATCCCTTCTAACCTGACCCATTCTATGATTCTGTGAAAACCATGGGACTGAAAAATCACATCAGCCTGGGAGCCAGAAGCTGCAGATTGAAAAACAGAGATGTCACAGGGACCAAGAAGCTTGAATCCATCCATGGTCTCCTCTGAGTGTCACCTAAGGGGACAATGGGGAATGGTAAGGCTGGGCCCTGAGTGGGGGATGTGGGTGGCAGTGAAGGGCTGGGTGCCATGGTGGGTGTTGCCCCCTGGGACTCCACAGCCTCCCAGGACAGCCCCCTGGGCCAAGAGTGCTTTGCTGAGGGGCTGGATGTTCAGTGGTCTTCACTGGGGTGTGGAGATGTAGCAGTGTTAGTATTTGAGCTGTGCCATGTCCATTTAGAGGGGTGTTGGTTCAGACTCTGCCTGTGCCACTGCTCCAGCTTACACTACAAACAAAATCAGAACACTGTTCTTTTTCAACCTGTTCATTCCCTTTTACCTATTCTGAAACACAATCACTCTAATGACAGAAAGTATTTTTCAGTATTGTCCAGTGTGTGTTCAAAAATGACCTCCTACTTGTATTTCCTTTTTTATATTAGTGGCTGAAAATTTTTAGGCACAATTTAGAAAATACATAAAAAGCTAGTCTCTAAAATGTTTCAAATTTAAGAAGGCATGTATTTAATAAAAATGTTTAGTATGTTTGAGCATTATGGACTTGGAGAAATAAAGCTAATAGCTTTCTCATTTAAAAATGCACAAAAGAAACAAAATCTGTAAATGATATTTAGCAAAAAGTTACCCAATTGACATCGAAAAGGGGGAAGCAATTGCTTGGGAAATGTCATATGGCACAGCATTAACACACCTTTATATTGTACTGTATATAGTATCAAAATAATAATTTCACAGCCTGATGTCCATGACATTTCAAAGTCCTTGAATAAATTTCTTGAATATTTAAAATCAGTAACACATGCTTATCGCCTTTTTCATATTCTTCTTGGTATTCCTCCCTCTTAGAATCAAGGGAAAATGAATTATTTTCTCACTTGAACAGTTTTTGTGTTGTCTCTGACAGTAAGGCTGATAATAAGTTGTACAAATTACACGGAAGTATAAAATATGTCTTGCAAAGGGCATGATTTAATGCACATCTCATTTTGGGATAGGTAGGCATGTATCAGGCTGTGGATAACTCACTGAATCCAGTAAGATAACTTGAATCTGCAATTCAGTAATGTAAATGAAGCTTTGAGAAACTTGAATATCTTCAAAATGAAATAAAAAGAAGGAGCAATCTGGAACGTGTAGCATTTACTGTGTACCTGTAAACGTCTGCTCAGGAAACAGAGAATGTTATCCCCTGGTGTGTCTCGTTGTGCTGGGTTCTGTGGGTTTGTGGAGCTTCCTGGAGCAGAGACAGCAGTTCAAGCTGACTTAGGCCAGAGAGTGCACGTGCTGGGGGGTGGCTGTGGTGACATTCTGACATTCTGCTGCTGCTGTGACTCGCTGCCAGCACGATGGAGCCCAAGCCAGAGGCCAGGCTGACCCCAGGGGTGGCCTCTGTGAGTCTTGTGGTGCCACTCTGCAGGTGGAGGTGGCTGCATGGCCCTTTGTCCCTCCCTGAAAACACAGGTGCCATAGGACAGGGTGGGACTTGTCTGGCTCCTACAGAAACAAAGGCTTAGGGAGAGCCCAGAATCTTTCAGTGGCCCTTCAGGAGCTTTTCTGGCAGCAGCTTTGGCCACCTTTTGGTTGCACAGCGGGAAGAACAAGTCGTGAATGTCTCTGGGGGTGGTACCAAAGGCTGCACTGTGGTCCTTCAGAGGGATTGGCTTGATTTAGTGGATGGACCAAAGGTCTTGAGCACAACTAAAATATTTATTGCCTGTCACAAAATAATTTCTCTATACATAAGTGGATTTTAGAGTTGTAGCAGATACATCAGAGACTCTTGAAATCTGTGGTACAAAGGATTCAAGCCATACTTAATTTGGGTTTTACTAAAAAAGCTTATACTTAATATTTACGTTCATGAACAGCACAGTTTGACATTGTTGGGATCCTTTTATTAAATGTGCACTTTGATTAAAGTGTATTTTTAAAATCAAAATTTTACCATAGGATGGTGGATGGTCGATGACACCTTTTCTCACAACAGTACTTAAGATAGAGAGGCAAACTTCTAAGTGCCTTTGGACATGTGAAAAATATTATTTTCAATCATTTATAAGGATTGACATGACATTTCTTTAAAACTGCTGGACATAAGAATCTCTGCTGAAATTCAGTGGCTTATGTAGGGTGTCATAAACATGAAACTGCTATACTTGACACTTAAAAGCTTTCAGCAATAAACAATGAAGAACTCTGAGAAGAGACGAACAGAGGCTGCCTAGAGCCTCTTTATGTGCAGAACATTTCATTTAAGAGGTTGTTGCAATTATCCACCATTGTACCATTTGCAGTTTTTACTCATGTGCATCATTTCTATGTGCTTTTTTGTGTCAATTAATGCTTTTCCAAGAGACCTGTCCTTGAAAACACAGATGGCTTATGAATCCTTCAGGGTCTTATAGGAACCTTCTGCTCCTGGGTCTTAGAGCTTTGTCCATCCCATGACTGACAACTGGGTGCAATCATGCTGAAAATGTTTAATGTGGGAGGATTCACAAAAATTCTTTTCAAGCTCTTTCATTCATACACTTTCTCAATGTGTATGAATACATCAGAGCCACAAACCAAATGCCTCAAAATACTTTTCTGTATCAGAAAATGATAGTTTCCACTATGAGGAATGAAAAGTTCTTCTGAAAGCCAAACTCTATATGAAGCAGGGAGGAAAAAAAGTGTTGATATTCAGAATAACTTCCTAGAAAAGTGTTTCTTGATATGTAAAATATAGTACAAGTCTTGTAGTTGTACAGCAAAAAAAAATGCCCATGATGTAGTCTTCTTTGAAAGTTGCATAAATGCAGCAGCATTTTAGGTATATGTGTTTTTATAATTAATTTCAGATGGATGAGGTACAAAACACCAAATGGATAACAGGACACAAAAAAAGCATGTCCATAGTTTCTTTTCTTTTAATCCAAGCAGGCATGCATTTTTCAAGGTGAAATCCTACTGTTTTCATCTAGAAAACAAAAAGCACAGCTAATATTGATTCATTTTCTCTTGCAAATGAGAGAATATAATTTTAACATGTTTAATTGATGCTAGTTTGTAAACCACATGACCTATATATGCCAGTAATTTGCTTTTGTTCTTTAAAAAGCTTGCTAATGACCCACTGTGAATAAATAAGGGAGAAGAAACAACATTTTCAAGCCTGCCTACAAAAAACCAAAACCAAACCCCACATCCAACAAGAGCATTATACATGGTTTGTGCTGGACTTGTTCATCTGGATTGCCAGGAAAGGAAATCCCTTCTGTAAGGGAGGTTGTGGGAAAAGGTGGTCTCTTCTTCTGTGATGATGTCAGCAGACAATACAAATGCTGAAATCCTAGGTTCTGGAAAATCAAATTGAGTTATTTTCAATAATGTTGCTTTAGGCATCTTTCTATATTAGCAAAAAAAAAAATTAAAAAAATAAATAGCCAAATATACTGTTGGTGATTTTCTAAAAATCTATTTTACTTCACTAATCAGCTTTTTCAAATTATTCTTTATTTTATTTAAATGGCATTTATTTGTATATTTGATGCTTTATGATGTTAGAGGATATATTTGAGAAAGGAATGGAAAGGTTGCATTCACTGCTGCTGAAACAAGCTGGTGTGAATTTGAAGCCTGTCCCCAAACCATATCCAAGCCAAGCCAAGAAAAGTTGATTTAGCATGTCCATGAAAATGCTGGATTATGTAAGTGTACAGAAACCACTGTTTGAAATATAAACAAATGCCTGGTGTAGGATTGACTGCACAGGAGTGAGTCATTAACCTTGAGAGTAAAACTTGTAAACTTGGATGGAAATAAGAGGTATCACAGGGCAGTGAGGATGAGTGCTGCAAGGGTATCCTGCTGCCAGAGGAGTATGGCAGACAGATTTACTGACATCAGCTATATATCCTGCATATATTGCTATTCAGTACAAAAACTACTTCTGGGCAGCCACTAAAGAGACATTTGAAATGGATGTGAGGCAAGCCAAGATGTAGAATATTCAAAGTGGCAATTATAAGTCTGAAATATGGAGGTAGGTGAGTGCCCTAATTAGCAAGAGTTGCATACACATAAGCTGCTGTTCTATGCCCACTAGGAAATGAACCATGTATCTTATTATCTAATAATGTCCCATTTTTTATTGGATGCTAAATGTGTTATGATAACTGGAGCAAGTAGTTGAGAGATAACATTTCCTGAAAAAGTATAATGGCACTGACAGGTTTGAGACAGAGATTGGGCTGACATAATAATTCTACACAGGACTGTGCAGGGTACAATCACAGCTAATAGCTGTTCCTTTTAGAAAAAAACCCAAACTAAACAAGGAAAAAACCTAACAAAACCCCCAAAATCACATACAAATTACAGAATAATATAGAATTACTCCAAAGCATTTACTAGAATTTTGGTGCATAAAATTAGAGATTCCTTCTCCTGCAAAATTGGACTCTGCAGGATATTTTGTCACTTTTTTACCTTGTCACATTATTTTTTCCCCTGGTACTTGCAGGTGGCAGAAGGTTTGTGAGCCCTGTGGTGCTCCTTGGTACACACCACATTCGGATGGTGGGAACAGCATCTCTGCTCCAGCTCCTGGGGAGAGGCTGTTTCTCTACCTTTGGACAAGGGTGGGGTCCACCTCATCCATAAATACTTCCAGTTTGCTTCAGAAGAAGGCTGTGTGCATTTTGGGTTGAAGAGAAAAAGGATGGAAAGGATATGCTCTTTTTCCTTTTTTTTCAAATTAAGTAACAGCATGATGAAAACTGGTGGAAATGGGATCTTGACGGATTTAAAAAATAAAAGATAAAAAGATGTTTTCATAGTAGCAAAATAATATAAATGGATGTACAAATAAGTGCTTATTTATTTCAGAGCAGTATCGTGTCTCACTAAATATGAGGACAGCTCTTAGCTCTGGGAACTTGAGCAAAAAAGAAAACCACTGACAAAAAGCCCTTGAGCTCAATTATCTTACTGGATAAAAATCTTGAGTTGATTCTTTTGATAAGCTAAAAGAATAGAACAACACAGTGGTATACAGCTGTTGAAATAACTTCAATTATTTCTTTTTTTCTTTATACAGACTGCCAGGTCAGTATTCACCTCCCCAAGAAACAAAGTGAAGGGTCTCTCAGTTGCCTGAATTTGCTTAGGGAAATTATGGCCATCATGGAGATGGTCAAGGTGGTACCTTGACTATGTTGGAGTTGGCAGGAAAAGTTTGAGCAAATGGGGTTCCACCTAAAGGTTCTCTGTGGATTCCTATAAATTAGCTTTTCAACTAAATTAAGCAGAAACCAGAAGAGAACAGGGAGCATGTTAGAAAAATGTAGCTAGGCAGTAATAGGAAATTTGTAAGGAACAGTTAAGGACATTTAGGAGAACAAATGTCTAAACCTAATTTTCAGGATTCGCTTCATTTTATTGCACTAAAAACTGGTGGTGAATATTTGTATAGATCAAGGATATCACAGATAATCATTTCATGTTAATTCTGCAAACAAGATGTAACATCTCATTAATTCTTACTGTGCCTGATGGTTTGGATTCTGTCGGGTGTAGATACAGATCAAATGGTTACTTTGATTCTATCTGTTCTGTTTTTTTCCTACAGATGCTTGCTAAAAAAGATTAATTAACAAAACCAATGGGAGGGCAAGGGAAACACCAGAACATGGAGTTTTGATGGGTATTTCTCTCATTTCTCAAGAACAGTTTTTGACTGCAACAGTGTTTGCCTGTGCAGGAAATAATAACTGACTGAAGTGTTATATTTGTCATAGTTATTATTATGCAAGAGCAGCTACAAAAATATTATCTGCTGAAACATCTCTTCTGTGAGTACAGTACAGAAAGCCTGTGATTTATCTGCAAGTACATGATATGTGTTTAAAATTTGTATGCATGTGTGTGTATATTAACTTAAAAGTACTACAGAGGCCAATTATTTTTAACATCTTGATTTCAAGGTCACTATAATTTGTTACTTGTTGGAATAATAAGAGGAAAAGAAAGATGAAAAAGAAAACTTAAGATTGCCTAGGCTTTTATCTTAGCTGTAATTTCAGGAAGTCCTTATGTAGAGTGTAAACAAAAAAAAAAAAAGCAAAAAACCAAAATACATTCCAAAAAGGAGTAGTGTCATGAATGGTAGGTGGAATCAAAGTACACAGTGAGAAGAAAAAANGAAGTCCTTATGTAGAGGTGAAAAAAAAAAAAAAAAAGCAAAAAACCAAAATACATTCCAAAAAGGAGTAGTGTCATGAATGGTAGGTGGAATCAAAGTACACAGTGAGAAGAAAAAAGAAGTTTTGATACAACTTGTTTTACATTAATAATTGATGAAGATTGTATAGATTTATTTTGTTAACTCTTTTGACTTTGATGTTTAATTCATGATTTAAAAAATACAAAATGTCCAAGAAAGCTTCTTTAGCAGACATTAAAATACTTTTTGAATGGCTTGTGTTTGGAGATTAGGTTTATTGTTATGATTAGAGATATGAACAGCTGCCTAATTTAGAACTCAAGTATAAAGAAAATGAATGGGATAATCAGGAAAATCTGAAGTATCCTCTTCCCTTTTTACATTCCTCATTTAAAACGAAAATACACATTACAGAAAACATCTATGCTGCAAACTGACCTATACCTGCTTTATCACATGTAATTGCTTGATTTGTTTCCATTTAAGAGAAAAAAGTGTGAGAGGCTGTTGTGGACGAGAAAAACTTGACAGAACCTGACAAGAGACCATTGTGATTTTGAGAGCTGGGTATAACAGTGCTGATAAACAGTCATTTTTTGGTTTGTTCTGCTGCAGATATTAGATTTTTTTTTTTTTTTATGATGTAGCTTGCTTAGTGAAAATAAAGTTTTAACTGCTTCAATAAACCTCTTTTTTCTTTGGTACAAAAAGATGTACAAAGTGACAAAATCAGACACCGTCCCAAGTCAGTTGTTACAATATTTTGGCTGTCAAGAAACAGACAGAAAAAGTGATCAGGTCGTTTTAATGTTTTTTTTTCCAGACAATATACCTTCATTTAGTCTGGGTTTTTTCATGAAAAAACTAGAAAAAAAGAAAAGAAAAGAGACAAATGAGTGGCTCTGAAGAAAATAACCGAGGAGGGAAGAGAAATAGTAGGCAGCAAAAGTGTGTGCTGCCTTGCTGTAAGTGCTTAGCTGGTGTTGCCATGCACTCAGCAGCTGTCTGAGGTGCATTGCTGAGGTGTTATCTCCACTTACAGGATCCCTCATTTGACCATCAGCACTGCTTGTGCTGGGCTCTCAGGGAGCAGTAACAAAAAAGCTCTGAAGATACAATATGCTGCATTTGGTGCCTGATACTAAAACTCATCTGCAACAAGACTGGTGAGATTTTACTCACAGACTCTAACATCAGGGGTTTGGGTTTTTTTAATCAGGGAGGACATAACCACGTAGCAGTATTGTTATAACTTTTGAAGAATTATGCAGCATATTGCTTGTCATGTGTGGAAATACAGATTTTTTTATGGGTTTGGGTTTTTTTTTTTTTTTTTTCTTTTTTGTCTTTTCATACTACAGTCCTCTGTT
>VZRX01012147.1:38278-68234 GCA_013398075.1 Notiomystis cincta
TGGTGATGGATTTCTTTCTTTTTTGCCTGTATATTTTTTTTTTTAAAGTCATAGACTGATAATTTAAAAACTCCTACTTATTCTTTCTATTAACACCTGAGTTTTACACAGCACCCTTCTCTCATTTTGAAGATCTATAAATTCCATTGAAACATGAAAAATTACCAAGTTCAAGCCTGAAAAAAACTCCAGACATGGTTTTAGTTATCAAGATAAATCAATTAAGTCAATGTTTATTTATTTTGGTTTTTTTGAAAATATGTTAGTACTTTTAAGTGTGTTACTTTTTGCAGAAAATATGTATTTTAAAAAGGCTTAAAAGGTTATGTTTTCTTCTGGTAAAATGGAATTGTTATTTTTGTAAAGGTGGGAGCATGTCTGATCACCAGAGCATTTAGAGATATAAAAACTGAGATTGTATAAATTCTAGGACTATCTTCCCTCAATCAATCTTGATTTGTCTTGTTTTTGGCTTTTTTTCTGAATGCAGTACTCTTACAAAGCTCTTCTTTTCCCTAATCTCAATTAGATTTTTCCCATGGCAGATGAGTTATTTCATGTTTCAATGAATCTTCACTCTAGTTTCAAAGCCCATAATTTTTGGTGCATTTATTATGCAGTTTGTAGGAGAGTATTTTGTTTTAAATGGGAATAAAGTTTAGGCTCTGGAATTGCAGGCTAATAAGCATTCATTATTATGTGATTAATGCTTCAGTGAAATGAAGATGACTTTGATGCTTTCTTTTAAAAGTGCATGGTCATTCCTTTTTGTCCTCCCAGTGCCACAACTGTGAAGTAGAAATTAATCCTGTGGCATTTTTCCGGGAAAAAAATCTTTATTAAACAAAGGAAATCCTAATTCTTTCAGGATGTTCCCTAAAGAACTTAGCTTCTAGCTCAATTGAGAAAACTGGCTCTGATTTCTTCTGTTATCTACTAAAACCAAAATACCTGTTTTTCTTTCCAGCTATGACTTTTAAAGTTTTTTGGTGTGGGTTTTTTTAAAGTAAATCTTCAGTGCTTAATCCCAGCCCAGTTCTGAGCTTTTCCTGTGGCAATGTTTTGGGCATGATTCCATCGCTGTTCCCTGCTTGTGGCTCTCCACTGTAGGTGATTTGGAGTCCATTTGTCCAAGCAGTGCTCCACAACTGCTGAAGGAGATCCTTTAAGGATGTGTTTTCATATGCCAAGGAGATGTTTGGCCCATGGTTGTGCCAACCAGGAGAAGCTACAGAAAGGAACTAGTCCAGGCCCATCTCCTTTCACCCCTCTTAATCTTTTATTCCTGCCTGCATTGCTGTGACTGCACCTAGAGACATTATTGCTCTTCAGTCAGAAACAGCACAATGTGGTGTCATCCTCCTCCAAGCCTTTTTCTCCTTCTCCTCTTGTCTAAAATCACCAGTGCCTGGCCAATGAGAAGGTGCACTTCATATATTGGCTACTCATGGAAAGTGTCTTACTCATTCTCTTATTTTGTTATGAATATTAAAATATAATTTTTAGAGATGGTTATTATTTCTCATTCTTCCCCTGCAGGGTTACACGGAACCATGTTGTGCTCCTGCCCTTAAAACAGGAGCACAAGTACTGTAGCTCTCCACTTTAGAGCATTTTTCTTTTTTCTGATTGCAGTTTCAAACCCAAACCCTTACTAATACGTGAAGTTATTGTTCAGAAAACCTCTGAAGGAAAATCCATACTTCATTTAAGCCTCCCTTTCATCAGGACTAGTCAGAGCACTGAGAGCATGAAGGTGTCACTGGGAAAAAGACAGGTGGCCTTGAGCTGGTGAGAGTGATTCGTTAGCATTGCTAAGGAGGCAGCTCCGTGTAGGGCGCAGAGCTCTCACTGAGGGTGGGCTCCTCTGGCATGAGAGGAGCAGAGATGCAGATTGAGGCTGGAACAAACAAATTCTCAGCTGTTGTTTCTGAAGAAAGGCAAAGCTCAGGACTCTTTTGGTGATGGTGTGCAGCACAACAGCCACAGGACAGCCATTTCAAGGCATGAACAGCAGCAGCAGTAATAATAACTCAGAGGTATTTTCAGATCAGAATATATGGAGATAGTCATCTCATTAGCAATCAAGGAAATAATCTCCTAAACACACATTTCAGAGGACAGTTATTGACATAGTACCACTCCACATGAAAAAAAAAAAAACACATTTAATATCATCTTACAGGAATGTTGTGTCAGAATTTGTAGATGTTGCTTTGATTTATTTTGTCAGGGAAGACAGTAAGGTATTAGGAAGAATGAAGGATTAAACATAATGTTCATAAATTGCTTCCTCCTATTATGTATTTTCTGGTAGTCAACTTTTTATTTGAGATATAGTGGAGGATTTTTTAAAAAACCAAACATTTTAATTGCTGTCATTCAGATGTGACAAATAGAGGAAGAAACCCATAAATGTCATAGGTTCTGCCTGGACGGTCATCAGCCCATGTTCTCTCCAGGTGGATGGCACTAAATGTAGGGAAGAGGGTAAGGTGCCTCAGGTATTGATTAACAGGAACTATTAGAAATAGTAATTGGCCTGGGTTATAAAGCAGATTCTTAATTTCTTGGATGGTATCTGGTATCTGTAGTTTCTGTGGGGAAGTTTGGAACACTACTTGAAGGAAGAGACACATTTTAACAAACCTGTTAGGTAAAGCTTTTGTGGCACTTCACTTTCTCTTCTATTCTCAAGAAATTCTCCAGTCATCTTTCAGAGAATTTATTGAACACATTCAATAGCTTGGGCATTGGCTGACAACCTGATGCAGTTCTTAGCTTGTTTACTCTAATATTTGAATTTTATTAGTCAAGGTGTCAGGAGGCTGCTGCCAGAGCTTTTGATAAAGACATCTGGATTTGTGCTTTTTTTTATTATTATTACTGTCAGCTAAGAACAGAAATGTGGGACTCTGTGTCCTGGGTTGCCAGGGAGTGCAGCCAGGTAGAATCTTGCTCTGTCCATCCAGCATTTCTTGCAAACCATGTTCTAGTCAGTAGGGAAGATGAAGGCTCTGAAGGGTGAGGGAGAAATGTGTCCATCTCATAAATGCTGACATTTTATATTTGTATGTAGAGAAACAGATATACGTGTATGCACTTATTTAATATTATAATTTCATATTATTAATAACTGACATCATAATTATAGAATCATAGCATTATTTGTGTTGGAAAGGACCCTTAAAGGTCATCTAGTCCAAGCCCCCTGCAATGGACAGCGATTTCTTCCACTAGATCAGGTTGCTCAAAGCTAATCCAACCTGACCATGAATGTTTCCAGGAGTGGGGCACCAACCATATTTCTGTGCAACCTATTCCAGTGTGTCACCACCCTTATAAAAAAAAGTCTTCCTTTATCCAGTCTGAATTTTCCCTCTCTCAGTTTAAAACCACTACCCCTTGTCCTAAGGCCACAGGGCCCTATCCAGCTACAGTTTAATAAACTGCCATTGCTCAGTGCATTCTAGGACATAATTAATGCTATTTACTGAGTTTAGTTTAAAAATCACTTAGAATTGGTATTTTTACCCAAGTTAGAAGTTTTCCTTATTCTTAGATTTGTTTCCTTGATTTTAAACCTAGTCATTTTAGGCACTGTCTAACTTCTGTGTTTTACTTTCTGAAAACATTCAAGCAATCAAATTTTGCTCACATCAGTGCTCCTTGTAAACAAATTTTAAGTTTCCACACTTCAGTATGCACGCTGGGAGTGGAACTGTACACAGTGCTGTGGTATTGCTTGCCACAGCGATAGCAGCGAGTTCCCAAAAGCCCCAGCCAGAACCTGTCACAGAAGCAATTAAATATGCCATTCTTAGCTAGGAAGGTACAGGAAGATGCAATATCTTTGTGTGAATGTGATGGGAGAAAATTGCATTTAAACTCTGGTCCGAGCCAATAAATCTTACAGCTGCCTAACTTTTCTTGGAATGATGCCGCAGGCAAAGCATACAAGTGTCCCAGAAAAGAAAAAAAGGAAAAAAAAGTCCCTTAATGTTTCCATGATTCTCTTTATCTATTGCTTCACCATAAATTGCAAGTCCTTTCTCACAAAGACTCGGAGCCTTAGGGCTTTTTGTAAAGTTCTCCTAGTGACTGTGTCACACTTATCCCATAGAGCAAAAAGAAACTGTATCTTGTCATATCTTCCCATTCACATCACACTCTTTTTAAAGATCAAGTATTCCAATACTCACAGCAAATGAGTCACTCTCAAACCACAGTGTGCTTAAAAATTAAGAGAACTTTTGATGTATTCACATAATACATTCAATTGAATTGTATTTTCCATGAGGTGATAAACTGTGACAAAACTAAGCTAGTTCATTAAAGACTTATTTTTTCATAAGTCTTTTTCTGCCTTTGGTTTAACTCAGGTTGTGCCTTAGCCATACTACACTAATGAAGTTTTTTTTTTTTCATTCTGGTTTAATAGGCACATGTAGACCTCAGTTTGAACATTCACCTTTGGAAGAGATTATACAAGAAATACGTGCAGATGTAGAGAGAACCTGCAGCTTTGGTATTATTCAATATTGCTCAAGGGTTGAGCGGTAAAACTACACACACGATTCAGGCCTCAGAGCATTTCCCAGTTCCTTTTTCTGCTTGAGATGGGGGAGGCAGTTGCTTTATGGCATTCCTTCCCTTTCCCCTCTCCCCAGTTTTCTGTCTGGAGTGGATGCCAGTTTAGGCTACTCGCCAAAATTGTTCTTGGAAGTCAAGATCTGAGTTCTGCTCCTGTCAGAAGTGCTGCTACAACAGTTTCTTGGTGATCTTCAAAAGGATGTTTTTCTCACTGATAATGTAGCCCCATTTTGCCAGCCAGAGAAGAGGCAGAAGAATGGTGCTGTTTCTCAAGTCTGTTGAATAGGGAAGTGTTGACAGACATGGAAACAGTTTCAGGAATATATCGATGGCAGCAACTATTGTTACTCCAACTGTGCATGGATTAACGTCAGGCAGGGATAAGCCTGAAATGGTTACGAGGAAGCTTTATCCCTGCACTAAGGAAGCTTCTTTCCTGAGCTTTTGTTGTTCCTGCTGAGAGAAGACATGTTCCCATAACTGTGGAAAGGGCAGTTAACACTCCTTGAGAGGAAACCTGTGTGCACCACTCAGTTGGAACAGGAGCTTTCTCTTCTCCTAATTGAACCCAAACTGTCTTTGGGTAACTATGCAAAAAACCCCAAAACCAAAACCATGGAGTTTAAAGCTAAACTTATGAAGGCATACAAAAGGCATGAATTAGAATAAAGAGACAAATTTAACAGTGAGTCCTCTGTCATGTCCACCCCAAACAGTGACAGTGATGGCCTTGGTGTTTTGGACAGGTTTGATTTCATTACAAATTTGAGTACTTGCTGTTTTCTAAAGGACAGATATCAGGAATTGCTGAGTATCTGGATGAGAGAAAGGCACTAAAACTTCCCAGGTGCCACTGCTGTTGCCAACATCTTTGAACTGTGTGCTGGAGCTAAGGTACCATGTGCATGGTGAACCCTTCTTTATGCAGTCTCTGTTTTACGTGTCTTTTTGTACAATTTTCTGTGCTTTGGGCCAGATGTAGTAACTCCAAAATGACCTAGGGGGATGCTGCAAACAGCAGCATCCACATGTTGCATATCCCCCTATTGAACTGGGAGTTGTCTGCCACTTTTATTGGAACTGGTGTTCTGTTTGTATCAACTGAAGTCCTATTTTCCTGGGAAATTTGCAAGATAATTACTTTTTAGTGATAATGAGGTTGTTAAATTCTGTATTTTTTTCATAAAAAGGGTCAGTAATGTAAAATACTATGACTCAAGTAATGTAATACCTGTTTTGTAATCTTAGTAAATATGCCCTGAATTATAAATAGTTGAAAAAAGGAAATATTGACTGCTCAGGGAACATGTATTCCCACAACACCTTGTTTCCATATGCAATACCTGGTTTAAGAATTCACCTTTTATAATTGTTTTAACTCAACTTCGAGCTCTGTTATGTACTCTGTTGATATAACCAAAATCTCAGCTATTGTACTGATACAATACAAAATTGATTGCACTCTGATATTATGCAAAACAGTGTTAAAAATGAAGGCTGGCAAGCAAATTGATCCTTGGCAGCTGCCACCCTGCTCGCTGGTGCCATTCAGTGTCCCAGATATGCTGGAAGTTTGACAAGATGCAAGAGAGAGGGTTTAATTAGGCCACAGTTTTACTAATTCAACTAATCTGTGAGTTAGGCATCAACCACCCCATCACAATGCAGAGTTACCTCTTCCTCTGCCATTGCTCTCTGACTGGGAAGAGCCCATGGTCTCTCGTGGCTCCAGGCCACCTCAGGTGTGGGGCTGGCAGGGCTGAGGCCGTGGGGCTCCCCAGTTCCTGACTCTTTTGGGGTCGTGCCTTACCCTAAATCTTCACTCAGCTCTGGCTGAGTGAGAAAGGGCTCTTGCTGAAGTGCCTGCTAAATTACTGTTGTTTGCCCTTCTAACCAGGGCCTGTAGGGCAGCCCAAATAATTCACTGTGCCATGGCTCTTCTGGGGATTAAAAAAAATTAATAAAATATTCACATTATCTTCTTCAAACTTTTCATGACAAAGGACATTCAAGGTCTCTGTGCTGCAGTTGAGAAGGTTATTGAGCACTAACAGTTGTGGATGGTGAATTCAACTTCTGTTTCACATTTAGATTTTTATCTCAAATCCCATATAAAAACAAGCAAAACACACACACAAATCCCCTGACTACACGTGCTTTTTTGGGTATACATTAATTTACAGAGAAACCAAGTTGGCTTAGTCCAGTTTGTCCTACAGTTATATGTATATTGCAACAAAAATGTAGACATCCAGCCTTAAACCTCCAAAGTTAAAACAAATTATTCAATGTCAGGGGTAGAAACTATGGAGTATGCTGTCTCTGCTGATAAGGGAGGGCAAGAAGGGTAGAAGATGCTTTTCTTTGTGGCCCCCACTGTAGACTTGTATTGTGGCAAGAGCCTTGGACACCTCTCCTTTCTAGGGCAGTCTGCTGTGAAGTGCAAGGCAACCTCCATGGATTTTTAAATTTAGAATATATATTGAAACATCTTCTAATGTTGCTGTGTAGCTTTATTTCCTATTACAGAAAGAGTAAGGGTAAAGATTTGAATATTCTGAGCCCTCATTACTGTATTTATCCCAGGGAGGAGAGAAAGTGTTCCAAAGTCGACTGCTGGCATGCACAGAAATCCAGACAATGGGAACCCCAGACTGTGTGACCAGGCTTGTTCACTGAGAATTAAGGAATTTGCTTTCCACATCCTATATTTTTGAGGGGTTTGGGAACATTTAACAGATTAAAAGAGTTTGGGTAAATTCTCTCTGTGTGGGGTTTGGTTTGTTATTTGAGTAATGGCTAGGGTTTTTCTGAAATAGTTACTGGGTGTTAATGAAACTTTCTCACGGAGTTGCCTGGGATTTTAACTTCAAGCCTCAACTGAAAAGCAAAACCTTAGAAGTGTTGCCTGTTAAGAGCTCTTAGTTGCCATCTTTGGAGATTTTGGACGTGTGTTAGCAGTTGCAGTCTCATCAGCAATATTAATCAGAACTCTGCTTTTAATATTAAGGCAACCCAAACAAAATAAGTAATTAATTTAGGGAAAAAATTACCACATTAAAAATAAGTTTGAGCTATTAGAGGAATCGGGAATATGCAGAATTTGCTTTAATTAATTTTGTTACATATAGCTGTCGTATGCACGTTGCCAGCTGGTTAATGGTCCATCAGAAAACCAATACAGTGAATTGGAAATACCACTAAAGCAGAATATATCTGCACTAGCAGTAGAAGTAACCAATAGAACACATTTCAAAGCATGTGATCTCCAAAACATTTATTGACCAACTTCTGTTTAACTAGTTCCCTAATTTAGCTTCTGTGCCAATCATCTGCATTTGGTGAACATTGAGAGAAACATGGAATTCTTTGCTGGAGAGCTGTTGAAGTCAAACCACAGCAAGCTGAGTACTAGCCCACAGGGGCTGCACAGAAGGGCAGGCTGTGTGCTAGATCTGGGTGGTTTGGTTTGGTTTTGAATTTAATTAATTTTGAAAAATTTTTTAAATTCCTGGTACATCTGTTATACATCATTTTATGCATGGACTGCAGCTGTAGGAAGAATGAACAAATTAAGGTGCTTAAGTCAGTAATTATTTCAAGCCCAGTACTACTGAACAATGTATTTTTCCAAAGAAGTAAAGGTACAAATGGAAGAAGGTTAAAGCTGTGTAGCTCAAATCAGTCTGATTTAAAATGAGTTGTTGGAGAACAAAATCCATGTTTTATGTAATTAACATGAACTTCATGTCACTGTTCAGTTTTGTGCTAACAGCACATACAGGCCTTGCTTTGAAGGAAGATCAGCAGCATTTGCTGAGGAGTTCAAGGTCACTAATTCTCTGAGTGCTAAATAGGGAAACTGTGTGTTTCTGCTTCCTGATGTGTGTTAAATATTTGGAGAATGAGTTAACTAGATTTATTTCTTCTTGCTAGAACCTACTATTTTAAATTCAGTGTCATTGAAATACATATGCTATGTGAGAACCAAGTGTAGACTGTGTGTTGGCTTATCTGTAGACATAAGCAGAGGCTGACATTAAAAATCTTCAATAGTTGCTGCATGTGAGAGATTATATTATCCAGGTTTGCAGCAGTGTTCAGATGACTATATCACACAGCAATATTCAGAACTGATGTAGAGTATCCACTTAGTGTGCTGTGCTCTGCCACCTCAGAGAACTGTTTCTGTAGCATTTTTTGTGAATACCATTTTTATGTCCTGTAGTATGAAATCCTGGGCTTTCTGAGGAAATCACTGCTTATTAACATTGTAAGTACATCTGTAATAAAATTTTGAAAAAAAAAATTCCCATAAACAGGATCAATCTTATTTCAAAAGGTTGGTCATGAGTCCTCCTAACACATCCTCAGATAAGTGTGCTTTGAGCTTTCATCTTATGACACATGCCTGGACTTAGCTGAATTTCATATACCTGAGATTCAGTTAAAAAAAACAAAGATGACTTCTACACAAAAATAACTGGATAAGCTATGGTGCAGATGAGCAAAAATTTTTAAACCCCTGAAGGTTTCAGCTCCTGGGATGTCTGTCAGGTTCCTGGCTGGATGACTTGAGTCATACACATCTGGAACTTCTCTCTGGCCCAGACAGTGGTCCTGTCTGGATGAGGGGGCCTCTGAACCTTTCCTTTGGAGTCTCAGGGCTTGTAATAATCCATGTGGAGAGGATGGTGTCACTGGGCTTCTAGTTTATAGAGACATGACTTTTATGCATTTTTAATTTTCAGTTTTTCATACACTTGTCTGTAGTAATTTTTTTAAATCTTGAGCAGTCAAAACTACATTTGCTGTAATTGTGAGAAGTTATCCTCTCTAAATGATTGAAATATTGCCATTAAAATGAAAGTACTAGTGTGTCTAACTGTATTGGAAAGTGACTCTTTATGGACAGATTACTTTTATAGTCATACATCAGAAATCCTGTAATTGGAAGTAGTTAATATGGAATGATTAACAGTAAGAAATAATTAATAATTCCTGTCTGTGTTATCCAAACAAACTTTCCAGGGCTTTTATTGGAGGCATTTATTAATCTAAACATGCACAGTATATCATTAAGGTATTTTCTTGCATGATTGATCGATTGGATTAGTTGTTCACTGGGAGAGGCATGAAGTACCTAACTATAATGGGAGGCAGGGAAAAAGGGAAGAGAAATTGACTTTCTTCAGGAGATATATTAGCAAAACAAATGAACAATTTTTGCTAAGCAAAATCAGCATTCATTTCTGCGTACCAGAGAGAGTGCATTATGTAGAGCATCATGTAGAGCTGAAGGTCAAGGCCAATCTGCTTGCTTCCTATTTTTCAGTGATCCATTATTTACCCTTACTTAGTCGCAGTCACTGGTACTTCCAAAGAGGAAAACAAAAGGAAAAAAGAAATGGCAGCGAGGAGAGGCTCCACGAGGTACCTTAGCTGTCACTGCCGTGTGCACACACCACCACAGTCAAACCCAGGCACCCTGAATGCACCAGCCAGGCACTCTGGTAGCACTGAAACAATTAAAACAAACAGATCTGTCTTTGCCATAAGCTGGAATAGGAAGAGTTCTCACCCGAACAGGCTGGAGTTTCTTTGCCTACTGAGTTTTCAGTACTGTAAATAGCAGAATACCAATTGATGAGTGTTTTTCCACTTGTCGTTTATTTCTGCTTTTTTCAAACTGAGGACAGTTCTGTATAAGACAAAAAATTATGTATTTGTGTTATTGTAGATTCTGGGAGCGCTACCCATGGAGCTTTTTCTCTAAAGCAATTCATTCCATATGGGTGGGTTGCTATAATTATATCTATGCAGATGCTGAATCCACTTACAATATGCAGAAACCACGGCTGTTGTTTTTGCAGAAAAATGCAGAAAAAGCTAGAGACAAAAGCCAGCTATTAATCTGGCCTATTAGTATGTGGACAGAATGACTGATACTGGTTTCTCCTCCCAGATTCTCCATTTGTCTCTGGGCTGTTTTCCTATACAGATAGTGCACACAAAAGATACAAACATTGGCGTATTTCAGTTTTCTTCTCCTCCAAAAAAAAGTAATTAGAAGATATTTTGAGGATTTTTTTGATTTTTTTTCCCCATAACAAAAATGGCTCCTCCCCACTGACCTGATCTGACTGGGAATGTCTGTGTGGCTAACCTGTATCTCATCCACTGTGTGCTGTGTTGCAGGGCAGTGATCCTGAATGATCAACCACAGTGGGTCCTCCTCATAATGCCAGGCTTATTTCTCTGGAAATACTTTTTGTCATCTCCTCACTTCTCCCTTTTCCTTTTTTGTAATTCTGAGGTATCTGGGTGTGGTAGGATTCTGGTAAAGTATATTTATGCCACACCAGATTCTCCCATTCTCTAACCATTACTATGTGTCTTACCAACATATGAAATGTTTTTTCTGGGTATTTTCATCTATAATTTCGCACATCTTAAAATTCACAGAATTAGAAATTAAGGATATGTTAAGTTTTTGGGTACTTTAGATCTTCCCTGCAACTATGAGCTATATGATCTATGTGCTCAAACTCATCTTTTGTGAAATGCCATGTAAATTCCTTCTTGCTGTGTCTGTGATTTAGAAATCATAATGCAGCTAGAAGTGTGAAATATTAAGCATATCCTTTTATGTACTTGGAATTGATGGTGACTTCAAAGTCAGTCCTCATTCATTGCCTGGTTTGTTTTACTTCAGAAATGACTCGAACTGTGAACAAAAAGGAGCTGACTATTTTCAGATAGGCACTTTATAGTTGTGCACTTTGCAACTCTGTGATAGGACAGTCTCTGTTGCCTTGAATGCAAAATTAGCTTGTTGATATGTGCTGCTACAGACAGAGGAACAGATGTAGTAATTCTACTTTATTTACATGAAATCTCTAAAAAGGCATTTTCTGGCAGCATGCTAGGAATAAATACAGTATCACATATAGAAACAGCGCCATACTATGTTAGCTCATTCAGGTGTCAGCTGTGCCATTTGGACGTGGGCGAGAGCAGGGAGTCAGATCCCTCCCAGAAGGGCTGGGAGCTCTCTCACACTCAGCAAAACAGCACCAACCTGCCCCTCTGACCAGGCTCTCTGCTTAGTGCTGTGCAGGGGGCACCCACTGGTACCAGCCCTGTGGGAGTCCTAGAGGATGTTCTGATTTTTAATTTCTACTCGTTTTTCAAAATAGGAAGCCTTCTTACCTCTTTTCCTGGTTTGTTTTTGGAGTTTAGGTTTTTTGGTTTGAGGTTTGTTTGTTTGGGGTTTTTTTTTGCTTTGTTTTGGCTTTTGTCTACTTGGTTTCTGCACCCCCCAGTTTCCCTCACCCTTTAGTTTCTGTGACTTGGATCTCCCCTGAGCTCATGTTTTCAAGCCTGTTTTTCATAGCCAAGACCTTGAGGAACTTAATCGAGATTAAAAAATCGTGGGGAAGGAAGGGACTGTCAGGATGGGGAGGGATTGCAGACCACAGAAAAGTTCAACACATACAATCTGAGTAAAGAAGTGAGGCTTAAGTAAAACCCTATGAGTCTTTTGAGCCGGGAATATGAGAACTGGTGAGTGATGCTGAGCTGGCAGCTGGCACAAGGGAAAGCTTTCCTGGGGGACTGTGCCCTTTTCCCCTTCCTCTCCCCTCCTTTGCCATTGTGCAGAGGCTGAGGAAGGAGGTATTACTCCAGCAACAGTCCTTTCTCTCCCTCACTACTTCACTTAACTGTCAGGTTTAAGATAGGCTGTTACCTCTATTGAATTGTCCCTTTTTTCTCTCACAGGTATTCAAACTTTCCACTGTGGGGCTGGGGTTGTTTATTCAGCTCATGAGCAGCCAGACACATTAAAGATGAAATGCCTTGACTCTGAACTGCAGGCAGAAGTGGTGGGAGGAGACACAGCTAATTTGACTTGGAGGATGATTGATGTGTAGATGTCAATTTCTATTAATATTCTTTTGAAATCACTGACGCAAGCGTGTTTTTCCCCCACTCAACAGAAAGTATAAATAGAAAGACAACAAAACAACCCTACCCCTTTAATTCACGATACTCAGAAGCAGTTAGGCAAACTCTGTCATTTGAAAGTGTCCTCCACAGGCTGGCAAAAAGCAGCTTATGGTGGTGTTCTTACCACTTTAAGAATATCAAGATGCTGTAACAGAGCTATCCACTTACTGTTAAAATGTATAAAGCACAAAAAAGGAAGTGTCACCTACAGAGGGGCTCAGATAAATTGCTTAAAAATGTACAGCTCCCTCATTAGACAGCCATTCATTGCATGAAAAGAACTAAATGCATTTGTCGAGGTGTAGCTATAAAAGCCATGTTCAAAATGAAACAGAGTTGAGAGCACGAAGGCACAGCACTGTTATTCAGAAGTAGCTTTCGAGCAGAGAGTTTCAACGGGAAGGTGCTGTTTGGTTGGACACAAATCAGCAAGCGTTTAGCTGAAGCGTGAATAATTCAAGCGTGCATGAAGAGCTTTCTGAAGAGAAAAAAACGCAAGAATAAAAAAAAAAAAAATTCTTCAAACATTTGCATCAGCCTTAGAGGACAATACAAGCAGCAGGATTTGAAACAGATTTACAGATGCACTCTCTTTAGGCAGGGAGAATGCTCATTAAATTGCAAGATGCTTCTGTGGCTCGTGGGCTTGCACGGAGGTAGAGGTTTGCAAGACTGACGTATCAGATAAAGTCAGAGTGGTTACCACACCGACGGTGTAGCAGCTGCATAATAAATGATGGAGAGAATCATGTTAGGCATGCCCACCTAACCTAACTTGAATCATGCGAAAGGGGAGCTGCTGGAATTCAAATAGACTTTCTGGTTCCCAGCAGTCGGCAGTAATAGAATGCTTTCAGGAAGATGACAGATGCAGGGGAAAGATGCTGTTTTGCACTGTCTTGATTTGTTACGGCAGCCAACTTATTGGCATGATGGAGTGACAAGAAAAGCAGCTGGCATGGAAGGTAGGATTATCAAAGCTATTGCATCATTATGAATGTAATTAGAAACTGACCATGACAAAGCATATGCTAGAATGAGCTGTCGCCGATGGCTGAGGATTTGTTGCTGAGGTCTTGAAACTCTGAAAACAAAATTCCTCGTGCAAAATGGATTTTGCAGTTTCATTTATGCTCGTGTTACTCTTTCTTTCCTGCTCGCCTCCAAGCTCGGGAATTGCTTGCTTGAAAGAGTGTGTTCTGTTAGGATGAGACTGAAGAATAAAGTATTTTCTAAGTCTGTGAAGCCTCAGGTAGATAGAAACAAACAAATGTGAAACAAGACTGGGAAAAGCTCCCTCTGATTCTCTAGCAAGCTCTGATTGATATATTGGCATATTGAAGAATTCCAAGGAAATGAAGATGCATGCACTGAATGCTCTGGTATAATGAAAAGATATTATTGCATGTCTCTGCTTTACAGTTAGTTTTTACGACAGGTTTTATTCCCCATCAGTTTTTAGCTCTTGACACTTATCCGGTTGTTCAGCATTATATAAAGAAAATCCATCAATATCTCCTGCAGGGTTTTTCAACAACTCTGGCATCTGTTTCAGCTATTGAACTGTATTCACCTTTTGCCAACTTGATGCCTACCCAGCTGGTCTATCATTTCTCGCTTGATTACTGTTCTTAATTTCTCTGTATCAACTTGCTTCAGACAGGATTTTGAAAGCTGTTAATGAGAAATGACAGTAACTGCTTAACTGTTGATAACTTGGGTATTCTCTTATTTTTTAAATATTAGAGAGCATTTCTGTGTGCATTTTATTAAATACATGTTCTGTTTTGCACTGTGAGGTTTTCATATAATAATTAAATTTATCTGTGAATACTTTAGATGGGTCACAAGCATAACTTTTAAGTGAGTATTTTGAGAGAGTTTGAGAAAATTTACAGGTGTTTGCTTTGGTGTAGGTATTGCCTTACTATATGATCCTTCCTCCTATCCACCTCTCCCCCTACAACATATATATCCTCCCTGTCTGTCACAGTGACCAGTCATTAAGTGTATATTGTACATATTGGAATATATTTTATCACCACTAGGGTGAAATGGCTAAGCAGCTCCGAACAGGTGACACGAACAGGTTTAAAAGAGACGTCAGTACCTCTCCTTCGACCAAAGAAGTAAAAGTAATGCTCTGTAAATGTAAGGCATTCTCTTTCTTCCTATTCGAGGGTTCAACAACCAGTCAAACACTGCTTGATATCTCACAGGCTATGATTATGTTAAATTAAATTACTTGGATTATTTTGCTTTACGAAATGCCTTCTTCTATATAAACTCCATTCTTCATTAGATATATCAGTTTTTCACAGGTGATAACCAAGAAATCTCTTGTCAAAATGGATATTCACTTTTCTGACTTTAGCTTAAATTACTTTTTTGGCCGTACTCTGTGTTGTCTTGTCAACAGGGATCAGGATATTAAAGGCTAAATGTTGCTGAGCAAAGCTGTAACAGTTTTAGAAAGATAGATGTTTCTAGATACATAGCAGTGAACCAGCCTTTGGAAAGTTTGTATGTAAAGATCAGTAAAACTAATAGCTAGTGCTATTTAGCTTGAGCATTTCCCTGTTTTGATCATCTAAAAAGAGGCATTTTAAATGATTTTGTAACTGTCGAGAGGGGAGATGTACTCATTAACAGAGAGGATCACTGTGTGATATTGAATAGCCAAAAATAGTTCTGTAGTTTTGATGACAATAAAATAAAATGTTATTCTATTTCATAGAAGTTCAATTAAATTTAACAATAATTTGTCATTGTTGATCGCAATGAAACCATAGAGAGAGTAACCCCTATAAACAGCTTAAGTGCCATTCTCCTTTTCAGGGTAGCAGTAAAACTGTTTTATATTGCCTATATTATATTTATACTCTGAAGCTGCTTGGTCTCTTCATGTCTCCAGAGTGCTGGCTGGCAATCATCATACAGCAGTTACTTAAAATGGTCTTTTCCCTGTGACGCCAGTAATTGTAACTTCATGCTGTCTGTGGCCATCACCCAGCTGACAAGTGATTTTATAGTTTGTTTCTGTTTTCTCTCTAGTATTTGGTTTTAGCTTTCTGTTTCACTGATGAATTAATAGGACACTAGGTGGAGCCAGCTGTTGATTATAAATAGAGCTACAGTAATACAGGCCTGTCTAATGAGCAAGCCCCTGTATATAAAGCTTATTATTAAAAATAACAATTTAAAATGCTAAGAATTGAGTTGAAACTGAGTCGTGAAAATCTAGATCTGGTGGGATTAGAGGAAACCATGTATTCATTTTCCTTTCCTTTTATTATCTTAGAAGCTTGTAATCAAATATGAAAAATAATAATAAGGAAAGAGCGTGTACATTCAATAAAGAGGGCTGGGAAGCAAATGAACGGAAATAGAAAAAGGAGAGAGAGGCAGCAATAAGAACCAGCAGATGTTTCTACTATAGATACATGCAGATATCCAGTTGTGTATCTGTACATCTTTTGCCTGATGCACACAGATTTTCTCTCATCCTTACATTTAAATCTTCCTTCCGTTCTGTCTTCCTGAAGCAATTTATAGAGCTGACATCTTTCACTTTATATTTAGATAAGGGACCCATGTTTTCAAATCTCTTCTTGAGACAGTGTCCTAGAAGGTGTGCAAGGGCACAAAGAGTTGTCACTCATATGTTGGCCAGACATAATTAAGCAAACTGTGGAAGGTATTTACTGGCTGAGGTGGAATCTGATTGTATGTGCTCCGTCACATAATTCTGGTTATTAATCCTAGTCAAGGATAAGGAATCTGTATCCTAGGCACTGTGACAAAACAAGAAAAATACACTCACCTCCACACAGATTTACAGATATATATACCTCAGGTGTGGTACATATATTAATTCAGCAAAGAAGAGATAGAAATCAAGGAGTATGTTGATACTTGGTTACATGAATCGAAGAGGAAAAAACAGGAAACAAGAAGTGTGAGAGGACGGGCAAAACCAGAGATTAAGGATATGGGCTGGAGCACTCTGGCAGAACAATGATAATTCTATCAACCTCTGTTAAGTCAAGCACTTGCAAGTTCAGACAGTGTCTTGTTCTTACAGGAATAAAAGGGAATTAGGGTAGGGAGAGGCTCAAGTTAATGAGGAAAACTTGTGGAGGAGGGAAATGACAGCTGCCTAAACACTCCAGGAGTAACAAAGTTTAGAAGACTGGAGATTGACCTTTTGGAATGTTATTCATAGAAACTTATAATTTTAGTACTGACTTGAGGATTAGAATGGTCCTGTTCATAGAAAATCAAACTCTGCATGAACCTAGTGCTTCTTGGAGGAGCCTTGCAAGAAGCAATGCTGCATTGTCAACCTTAAGTGACCTTTTTGGTCATGAGCTGTGCACTTTGTGCTCAACAGCAGAAGCATGGGAGGAGATCAGCTATGGTGGGGACAAAGTTTATTAGTTTTGCAAATCATTCAATATTTTATTGAGGCTAGGCCATGAATTTATTTAAAAAAAAATATTTTAATGGATAGTCTTAGCCAGAAACAAGGCCTTTGAAATGTGTTATGGGGTCAGTATATCCATATCTGCTTCTGTACATTTTCCGTCCACCAGCAGCCCAGGACTAACTTTGAATGAGCTCATCCTGACATGTCCTGAATTTTATTTCTGACAAGAGTAAGATGTGTGTAGTGTGGCAGCTCTTGGCTTTCTGTTGCTGGTCACCTGCTGCTTCACTCAGCTTGTGGTTCCTCCTGAAGAAGGTTGAAATTTTAGTTTTAGAATAACCCACAGTGTGGAGAAGTGTCTGACCATCTTGGGCAAGGGTTATGGGAAGCTGAGCCAGAAGGAAAAATATGTACTCCTCTCTTTCAGTTAAATTTGTCCTTTCAAAATCCACTAGGATGAGGAGGAGGGGACATAGCACAGAGGGTGAGGAATGAAAGGGCATTGGGTTTTCCATGAGACAGTCTTTTGATGAATGAATGGTAATTACCTCGCAAGAAAAGAATAAGGAAAGGCACATATGGAAGTCAAATTGTCCAAGGGACATTACTGAGCATCTGGTTATGTACTGCCAGAAAGCATTATACAAAAATATATTATATCTAAGCAAAATGTATTAATAAATTAAGTCTATTAGCAAAGAGGAAAATACTTTTGTCCTTCAAAACCAAGAGTTCACACTTTGTAGGTTTTAAATTTAGTTATTCATACTATGTAACAGAATTAAAGTTACTAACAATTTGGGGAGGGGCATATTTGATAATGAATTCTAAAGGATATCCTTTCTCTCCATCCCTTCTAGAGGTTGTGTTCTTTTTGAGTTGTTTCGTTGGTTTTTGTTTGTTTGTTTGTTTGTTTGTTTGTTTGTTTGTTTGTTTGTTTGTTTTACAGCAGATTAAACCACATATCCCTGAAATCACATATTTTAATCTCTCCCTCTACTCCACNCGCCGCCCATGTGAGATCCCACCTGGAGTAGGGGGTTCATGTCTGGGTCCTCCATCACAAAAAGACATGGACCTGCTGGAGCAGAGGAGGGCCATGGAGATGATCAGAGGCTCAGAGCACCCTTCCTATGAGGACAGGCTGAGAGGGTTGGGGTTGTTCAGCCTGGAGAAGAGAAAGCTCTGGGGAGACCACATGGAAACCTTCCAGCACCTAAAGGGGACTTACAAGAAAGCTGAGGAGGAACATTTTACAAAGTTGTGTAAGTGATAGGACATGGGGTAATGGTTTTAAGCTGAAGGAAGAAAAGTTTGGATTAAAAAAGAAAGTTTTTATTGCAGTGAGAGGGGTGTAAAACACTGGCACAAGTTTTCCAGAAAGGTGGTGCTTGCCCCACCCTTGGGAACATTCAAGTTGGATGGGGCTCCGAGCAACATGATCTGGTTGAAGACGTTGCAGGGAGGTTGGAAAAGATGACCTTTAAAAGGTCTCTTACAATCCAAACTATTCTATGATTTCTTAAACTACAAGGTACCAGTAGTGTTGCATCTTTCCTGCTCTGTGCCACTAGCTCCAAAATATCCATGAGATTCACTGCAGCCCTGAGGAAAGGAACACAGGAGTTGTTCCTTGCAGGAATGTCCTGGATATGGTAGACCCAGTGATGCAGTCATGAAAGAGAGAGAGCTGAAATGCAGACACGAAAGAAGAGAGATCAGGGCTTTACCAAATATGGAAGAATGGAAGTAATAATAGTTTTGCTTCCATCTTTTTAAATTTTTCTCTATGGTCTGAGCATCTGTGCATCAGAATCAGGGTGCAAGATGCACCTGTTTATAAAAATCAGGAACTTCTGGTGGCACTGCAGTTTCTTTGGCTTTTGTTATCTTCAGAATAGATCTTAGTCTCAAAAAAGGAAAATTGGAAAAGTAAATCAAGATCAGTCACACAGGTTTTTCATTACTATCCTCAAGTTACCCAGCTTAGTGTTTTACATTACCACGCTGTCCTTTACAAGGTGTTTCTTTCATCTGCATTTCCCTGAAGATCCTGCACACAGCACAACCAGTTCTCTGACTCATTTGATGATACAGAAGCTCAAGATACTGAAATGGTCAAGGACATACTGTTGGTTTTGACCAATGCTGACAAGACTCTTACTTTTTATTTCTTTTTGTTTTTTCCTTCTCCCCCATTCCCTCCTGCCCAAGATTTGCCACAACTTGGGAAAACCAAAGATCAGAAGAAGTTTACGCAAGATTTGAACAAAAATTAAGTGACTTGAAACTTGTGTTTTCTTAATCTATATCTAGTCTCACCTTCACCTCATTTTGTGTCTTCTGATGCTTAGGAATAAAGACCATGAGGAATTTCTTCATGGCATCAAATTCTTTTAGCATTCACTTCTGATCACTTATATTGATCTGTTTCCCTGAAACGTAAAAGCCACACTAAATAAAACCACCACATGCTGCTTTCTGTAGACTTTCTTTTTATGACTAGCTTGTAATTTTTTTTACAGCCATTATGCAGGTCTACTTGCTTCTGCAAAAAATAAAGCACAGATACTGGGAAGAAGTTCATAATTTTATCTTTTTTTTTGTAAAAAAAGATAATTTAAATATTCCCACACTATGCTCATATTTAACACATCTTTATTTTCTCTTACTACAAAATATAATTTATAGTGGGAATTCCTCTGTAATTTGTGGTGGTGGTCCCAAATGTTATTTAACAAATATCCCTAGGTACAAAGACCACTTTTTTCAAAGGGCAAGCTGAAATTTCACCAATTTTTTTAAATTAAGGGTTTTAACAAAAAACCCTCAAAACAACTGAACTTTTCATTGTGCAGTCCAAAGCTGGTTTTCATTCAGTGTTGGTAAGGACTGCAAACAGTGAAATATGCAAACTGTTGTCTTCAGTAATGATTGCAGACCCTGAATTGTGACTGAACCAAGTTTTATAACAAGGCAGAATAGCAAAGGTATTAAAAAACTTTATGTACATGCAAAAAGTTATATTTATATTTTTCTGAGCCATAATGGAAATAATTTTTTAAACTAGATGCTTTGGTGAAGTAGTATTGCTGCCACTGAAATATTCAGTGACTGANTTGTGTTCTTTTTGAGTTGTTTCGTTGGTTTTTGTTTGTTTGTTTGTTTGTTTGTTTGTTTGTTTGTTTGTTTGTTTGTTTTACAGCAGATTAAACCACATATCCCTGAAATCACATATTTTAATCTCTCCCTCTACTCCACCCATGTGAGATCCCACCTGGAGTAGTGGGTCCATGTCTGGGTCCTCCATCACAAAAAGACATGGACCTGCTGGAGCAGAGGAGGGCCATGGAGATGATCAGAGGCTCAGAGCACCCTTCCTATGAGGACAGGCTGAGAGGGTTGGGGTTGTTCAGCCTGGAGAAGAGAAAGCTGAGGAGGAACATTTTACAAAGTTGTGTAAGTGATAGGACATGGGGTAATGGTTTTAAGCTGAAGGAAGAAAAGTTTGGATTAAAAAAGAAAGTTTTTATTGCAGTGAGAGGGGTGTAAAACACTGGCACAAGTTTTCCAGAAAGGTGGTGCTTGCCCCACCCTTGGGAACATTCAAGTTGGATGGGGCTCCGAGCAACATGATCTGGTTGAAGACGTTGCAGGGAGGTTGGAAAAGATGACCTTTAAAAGGTCTCTTACAATCCAAACTATTCTATGATTTCTTAAACTACAAGGTACCAGTAGTGTTGCATCTTTCCTGCTCTGTGCCACTAGCTCCAAAATATCCATGAGATTCACTGCAGCCCTGAGGAAAGGAACACAGGAGTTGTTCCTTGCAGGAATGTCCTGGATATGGTAGACCCAGTGATGCAGTCATGAAAGAGAGAGAGCTGAAATGCAGACACGAAAGAAGAGAGATCAGGGCTTTACCAAATATGGAAGAATGGAAGTAATAATAGTTTTGCTTCCATCTTTTTAAATTTTTCTCTATGGTCTGAGCATCTGTGCATCAGAATCAGGGTGCAAGATGCACCTGTTTATAAAAATCAGGAACTTCTGGTGGCACTGCAGTTTCTTTGGCTTTTGTTATCTTCAGAATAGATCTTAGTCTCAAAAAAGGAAAATTGGAAAAGTAAATCAAGATCAGTCACACAGGTTTTTCATTACTATCCTCAAGTTACCCAGCTTAGTGTTTTACATTACCACGCTGTCCTTTACAAGGTGTTTCTTTCATCTGCATTTCCCTGAAGATCCTGCACACAGCACAACCAGTTCTCTGACTCATTTGATGATACAGAAGCTCAAGATACTGAAATGGTCAAGGACATACTGTTGGTTTTGACCAATGCTGACAAGACTCTTACTTTTTATTTCTTTTTGTTTTTTCCTTCTCCCCCATTCCCTCCTGCCCAAGATTTGCCACAACTTGGGAAAACCAAAGATCAGAAGAAGTTTACGCAAGATTTGAACAAAAATTAAGTGACTTGAAACTTGTGTTTTCTTAATCTATATCTAGTCTCACCTTCACCTCATTTTGTGTCTTCTGATGCTTAGGAATAAAGACCATGAGGAATTTCTTCATGGCATCAAATTCTTTTAGCATTCACTTCTGATCACTTATATTGATCTGTTTCCCTGAAACGTAAAAGCCACACTAAATAAAACCACCACATGCTGCTTTCTGTAGACTTTCTTTTTATGACTAGCTTGTAATTTTTTTTACAGCCATTATGCAGGTCTACTTGCTTCTGCAAAAAATAAAGCACAGATACTGGGAAGAAGTTCATAATTTTATCTTTTTTTTTGTAAAAAAAGATAATTTAAATATTCCCACACTATGCTCATATTTAACACATCTTTATTTTCTCTTACTACAAAATATAATTTATAGTGGGAATTCCTCTGTAATTTGTGGTGGTGGTCCCAAATGTTATTTAACAAATATCCCTAGGTACAAAGACCACTTTTTTCAAAGGGCAAGCTGAAATTTCACCAATTTTTTTAAATTAAGGGTTTTAACAAAAAACCCTCAAAACAACTGAACTTTTCATTGTGCAGTCCAAAGCTGGTTTTCATTCAGTGTTGGTAAGGACTGCAAACAGTGAAATATGCAAACTGTTGTCTTCAGTAATGATTGCAGACCCTGAATTGTGACTGAACCAAGTTTTATAACAAGGCAGAATAGCAAAGGTATTAAAAAACTTTATGTACATGCAAAAAGTTATATTTATATTTTTCTGAGCCATAATGGAAATAATTTTTTAAACTAGATGCTTTGGTGAAGTAGTATTGCTGCCACTGAAATATTCAGTGACTGAAGATTGAAGTTAAGGTAATTAAGATCTTTAAGATGTTTATGGTTCAGTGTCTGTGATGACTTCTCAAGTTAATAGTAAAATTACTGAATTCTCATTTCTTAGTGGCCTTGTTTTGGACTACTGAAAGGCACAAGGTGTTTTTATCTTATGAATGACTTTGGTACTTAGCAAAACATTTCAAAAACAGTGAAATAAATTGTCAGCCCAGTGTGATTAAATCTTTATATGCATGTGTCTCTTTAGACATTTCTGCAGAAGCCAAGAACAAAAAGCATGTCACAGATGTTGATAAATCCCAGTACCTAATTATATTTATTCCCAGCTTGTGTTATTCTTCCAAACTTCAGAAATAATGAGGATTAGGTAAGCGATCGGTTATGATGCTGCCTGAACCAAGAACAAACAAATCCTAAGGCAGTGAGGGTTAGGAGGAGACTCTCAGGCTACTAATTTAAAGATGCCATGAGAAAGCAAAACTGGAAATTCTTGCCATACCCTGGCCCTGTAGGCCAGGTAAAACCAGCATCATCAAATGCTCTCAAAATGTGAAAAATCAAATATGGTTTTCTTCCTTCAGAGAACCTATTCTTTAATTCCTGTTGAGTTGCTTTAGCAAGGTAAAAATGCTTTAAGTAATAATACCTGACTGTCTGTCATAATACCTGACACCACTCTTTTCTTACAGGCACTGTTTGTTGGACTGAGTGGGCCTAAATATGACTTTGAATCGCCAGCCTTAGACAAAGTGTTAGTGCAGGTGATAAGGGCCCTGTAACAGTAGGGAAGAGGTATGCTGCTGAAGACAACCAATTAGGGTCATTCCTCCAGCAACAGGAAAATGAATTTTTCCTTAATGAGTCCTTATTAAAAATGGTATTTACAATGATATTCTGCATGACCTGGCTGACCCATCAAAAAAGAAGCAGCCCAAGCACCTCTGTTTGGCTGCAGCAGCACACAGTTTTGTAAATCTGCCTAAGCCTAGCGAGCAGAACATTGATTAATTTTTCATTCTTTAATGTGAATGCTTTACTATCTATTTCGTGACATCAGTGTATGTGGCATGTGAGAAATCACAGGGAAAAGTGACTTTGCTCTAGGGAATAATATGTAATTAATGTGAAGGGTCTGCTTTGTATCCTGAAAACCAGGCACAGAATGATGACTGCAAGCCCTGGCCAGCTGTGAAGCTGTAAATACCCTAAGCAGAAAGAGGATTGCATTTTATGGCATTCTTGGTACTCACAGTTTGAGGATTCTGCACTGAATGAAAATTGTATTGTGCAGAGATGAGCTACCCATTGATGATTCTGAGATGCCATGGAAACAGAGGTACCCTTATTAGAAGTTGCAGTTTGTGTGTGAGCCAGAGATAGGTATGTCATTGGGAATCCTCCACAGCCTGTACTTCAATAGAAATGCTGAAACTGAGAGAGAGGGAGATGAAACATCTGCATTGAAAGAGAGAAATAATGACTCAGTCAATTAGATGAGGGAAATGCAATGGTGTCAATTCAGAGGACTAACTTACTCTGCTGTTGCTTCATGCAACTTGTTGGTGTCTGCCAGTCAGGAGATAAGTTTTTACCTGAGTGAACAACCATCTCAGAACAGCATTATTGTAATTCAGGAGAGAAAGCACAAGGTATTTGGTTAGTGTTGCAGCATAGTTTTCTGGTTTAACACCTTGCCCCAGAAGTCGCAGAAATATGAGAAAGCACAAAGAAACTACTGAGAGGTATATCAGAGTTGAAATATTCTGAAAATAGTTTTATTCTCTTCTCTGGGATTTTATTAGGGCCCAGCTCTCTCAAGGTAGTTTAAAGGAAAAATAAATTCATATTGATAGTGCTGGCCAGAGCTGCATTGACAAGACTGGAGCAGCAATTCTTTGTGCCCTCAGCATGGGTATGGGGCTAGGAAGTACTGTCCTCACCCACATCAGCACTGCCCCAGATGGAGATGTGGAGGGACAGCAGAGGTTTTGGGAGTGGTGATGTCTCTTTCCTCAGTGACTGAATTTGGTGCATGTGGCAAGGTTGGTGGCACCAGGAGGAGGGGCTGCAGGAGTGGCCTCCTCTTCCTGACACAGCTGGTCCCAGCCAGCTCCAGTGGATCCTCTCCAGGGCACAGCTGAGCCCACAGCCAAGCTGGTGGTGCCCAGGAAAAGCCTGTTCAAGGAAGGGGAAAGCACTGCCCCACAGCAACTGAGGGGAAAACTGTGAAACAGCAGGGGAACACCAAGGTCAGAGGAGGACAGGAGGAGGTGCTCCAGGTGCTGGAAAAGAGATTCCCCTGCAGCTCTTGGAGAAGACTGTGCTGGCGCAAATATTCACAAGTCCATGGAGGACACCAAGCCAGAGCAGCTGGGTGTGCCCTGAAGGAAGCTGCAGCCTGTGAAGACCCCACAGAGGAGTGGGTGGTTCCTGAAGGGCTGCAGCCTGTGGGAGGATCCAAACTGGCTCAGGGGAAAAGTGTGAAGAGGATGGAGCAGAAAAGAGGAGCTGTTACAGGCTGAGCATGGTCCCCATTGCCCATCACCACGTGTCCTGCAGAGTCAGAGTGGTGGGGGAAGAGTTGGGAATTAAGTAGCACCTGGGAAAAGAAGGGTCATGAGGGGCAGGCATTATTTCAATCATTTTGGCTTTGCTTTTTGCTATCCCATTCTACATTAATCGGAAATAATTTACGTTCTTTTTCCCCAAGATGAGTTTGTTTTACCCATGACAGTAACTGGTGAGTTACTCTCTGTGTGTTGACACAAGATTTTTATGCTCTATTTTCTACCCCTGTCCTGTTGAGCCTGGGTGAGTGTCTGGCTGCTGACCGAGGTCAACCCACCACAGTGAGGTTAAACAGAATTATTCCACCTGAGCTTTCCAAATTAACAGGACATAATGACTTAAGATTGGTCATTTTTAGGGATAACTGATACTAGAATGTGTGGGTGTGGACCACAGCTGATAATTGATAAACCAAGAAAGTTTGTAAAATTAAACCTCTCTCCATTTGCAGCAGAGTCACTCCAGAGATATTTACCCAGAACTTGCCCTGAAAAGACAGATGAAAATGCATTGTGCAAAGGGCATTATTATTATTTTAAAGCTGCTGTAGTTTGTGTACACCTGAGCTAACAGTAGGGCCATGAGGAATTGTGTTTGAGCAACATCATGAGTGCCGTGCATTGTTAATGTTTTTATCTGCTAGAGAGGGATTGCATGTATCAGAATTTTTCCTTGGCTGCACTCATAACATATGATCAAATCATGAGTTTAACCAATTGTAAGGATGTTTCCTCACTCTTAAGTACTGAAAACTGAAAGAGATATGGTGCTGTGGCTGTGACAGGCTATTAATTCAAAAGGGTAAAAAAAAAAAGAGAAAAAAAGAAAAAAAGGCTTTATTAAAAAAGATATGCCATAAAAATAGTCACAAAATATTTCTGTCCTTAAAAAAGATGCTTCTCAAATGGTTGTCTGTGGCATTTCACAACACACTGGTTGCACAGATAATACCTGTTGTTCCTAGCAGAGTTTAAGGGGAAAAAAAGCTATTACAGCATTTGTTTCATCATTCTGAGATTATCAGTGAAGGAAAACCACTTTGTGTCTTCACGTTGAGAAGATGTCAAGAAATGTCATACAAGGCTGCTGTCAGATGGGGAAAGGCAGGATGTGGGAGGATCCAGCAGCATTTGCAGGATGTTGGAAGCTGTCTGCTGTAACAGGTTCTATTCTGGAGGCTGGGCTCCTTTTCTAGCATTGCTAACATGATGCATGTTTGAACCAATGCAATTGTTCAATAAAAGGAAGGTTGTACTCCTGAGGAGTGGATGGAGGTGGGATGGAGTCTGTCCAGGGGTGTTCAGGAACCACTTTGGAGCACCCAGAAAAAGATTTGTGTTGATGATATCTCAAGACAAACTTGTTTAAACTTAAAAAGAAAAAAAAACCAAAAACACACCTCTACATATATATATATGTGCAGAGGGCGTGGCCTTGGGACCATCTTAATCATTACTAATTTCAGTTCTTTGACTTAGAATTATTAAAGAACTTTGTTTTGACTCTCTGAGCTTCAGACAATGACAATCTGATAGCACCAGGCTTGTTTCTGCATGGAAAACCTCAGGAGTTTCTCTTCCAAGACTGAAAAATGAGAAAAGACTTATTTTAATTATTGAAGTTGTAGATCTTTGAAGGACAGCCTAACTCAGCACAAAAGAAATGTAAGTGACTTGGAAAATATAAGGAGCCACACTTATTTTGATGGGGTCAGACAGTTTTTCTTATTTATTTTTGTTTATCTGTTGGTCGTTGCATTGTACAGCAGGTCAGTAGTGGCCTTGGCCCACTTGTCAAAATTTGTGAGGTGGATGTTATTTCTGGCTTCTTTAAGGGTAAAATAGAAAACAGGCTCAAACATCAAGGTGAACATTAGGGTTCAGTGGAGACTCCCATGGAAATCTGGCTTTTCTTGGATATCTCTCCTACCTTCAGTGAAATGAACTTGGGGAGGAGGTGGCAATGTGATTAGAAAGGGTCAGGTTCATGTTTTCATCTGTTCCTTCTGGAGGTCAGTCAAAGTGTATTTATGGAAGCCTGGCAGTACTTTGTCTCCTTGTAACCAAAGAAATGAAATTACCCCAACCCATTACTGGAATAAAATGTTAATCTTCATTGCAGATGCATTTTTAGATTAGATCTGTGATGTTTCTTTGTTCACTCTGGCATGTTGCTTTGCACCTGTAAGTAATTTGTCTTGGTGGTAGTGCTTGCAAGCAGTTTGGAATAGAACAATTCCTTGTAGTAAGTAATGAGCTCCATTGCTCAAGAGCAGTGTAAGAGATATGTGGTGAGTTACTACAGAACTTGAAACTGAGCAAGAGAAAGGTCATCTATACATGAAACAGGATTAATTTCATTAATTTCATTATTGTGGTTTCCTAAATTTTGTCTTGTTCTTTCAGGTGTTTTGATACTGTATTGCCTAACAGGTTGCAATATTGAACATTTTGATTGCTAATATTAATACTGCTGCTATTTCAGGAATAGAATAGAGCTTTAAGGACCTTCTTGATTAAGCCACAGTAGATATGAAGCAGTGAGATTTTTTTTTTGTACCTGGCAGGAGAAATAAGGGTGCAGTGGACACACCTGAAATGAAACAGCTTTCATTCCTTTCTGTAACCACTGTTTGAAGAATGAGTCCCTTAAGAGTACAGAAGGAGATAAAAGTTTCTTGGGTCTAAAGAACACACCAAAGAACACATTTTTGCATATATTTAGAAAATATTTGTTTTTCTTCATGCATTGCAAGTGACTCACAGTGTGGTTCTCTCATGGTGCATGCATTGAGCTTGGAGGAAATGAAATTATGGTTTGAGCCTTCAAATATTTGCTCCTTTGTAATTCTATCTACAGTCATTTAAGATCAAGCCTGAAGTTTAATCTTAAAGTAAATGTTGTTAACCCTGGAAAGTAAACAAGGAGAGTGATTGAGCTTTTTCCCCTCAGGAGAGTGGATAGGCAGAGAGAAAAAAAGCTTGAATAAAATAATTAAGAGAATTAATTGTTTCCCTTTTACCTACTCAACTATTTTATTCTGTGTTTCTGAACACTGAGCATTACATGTCCTCCAGGGGAAAAATCCTTGTAATTCAGACTTTACAGTGTTGAGAAAAGCAGCATGATTCTATGTGGGGAGTTGGACTGAGAAAGAAAATGGACAGAAAACTGTTCCCAGGCAGGGAGGTGCTGCACCAGACTGCAACACGTGCCTGTGACTGACTGGGGACAGTGTCACAGCACGGCAGGAGCAGCCTTGCCTCTCGTGCTTAGTGTCTGAGGGTCACCAGCTGCATCCCTGGGAAATCCCTGGGGACCTGTGCTCTGTCCAGGGCTGTTTGCAAACATGGGAAAGATCGGGGTTTACAGGGGAACAGCCCCATCCCAGTGTCATCCCCAGCTTAGCTATAACCTAAATTAGTGTTACAACTACTAAATTCACTGCCTGCATCTTCTGTCTGGAGGATTTTTAGACAATGCTGGAATATCTAGACTGTTCCCTGAGAACTAATGTTAGATTGGTTATTACAGGGCAAGTATGCTGCTTCTTTTATCAGTTCTCCATCCAGGGAACCTGAAAAGCAGTTCCTACAGAAAGGAGAACCATTCTTAACCTTATGGATGCTTTCTCTCTAGAGCTTGCTTAACATACTTATTTCATGGCCCTATGTTCTTTATAAAGTGTATAAATTAAATCAGTTTCATTTATTTTCGTATAACTATCTTATATTTTCATTTTGTTAATCAGTACTTAGGATTTTTAAAGTGATGTGTTGTGTTCTTGTCTATCATGTTATTTTCCTTTCACCTCTTATTTTTACTTTTTAATATTTTCCACATCTTCCATGCACTTTGACTCTTTTTTATTTGTTTTATATGCTGTATTTTACAATGACTGTAGATGATATTCAAGATTGAAGGTGCCAGTAGTTAATATTCATGTTAAATTTAATGCATATCATTCTCCAGAGATGTAAAAGCAGTCGTTTGCCTGGTGAAGCTCTCAGATAAAAGCTAAAGTGACATACCTATTTCATGCATCACATCAACCTGTTTTGCATGCCACTGTCATCCTACCCAAAGTTGTGTAAGATTAGATTCAAACCATGCAAAGCAAACAGGACAGGTGTGTTGCTGCCACTTTGAACCATGTGTACCACATTGACTCTTCTGTCAGATGTGCTTAAACTGAAAAATAAACAGTGGATGTGGTCTTGGTCACCTCCCAGCCACACTCAATAGCTGTGGTAGCATTTACTCCTCTGTAAAACTGACCGGTCTCCACAGCCTACCCACTGTGTTATTAATATAATTGTGAAAATTAGTCATTCCTGAGCTCTTGGATTGAGATTTGTGTAATTTCTATTGCATACTGAACCACCTTCTCCTACTCATCAGCCCTCACTACAGTTGCTGACAGCCTGGCTGGTATTTCCCCTGTCAGAGGGCTCTCTCCAGCAAAGACAGCTCGAACTGAACATGTTCTTTGGCCCTTCACTAACATGTGGCTTTATTTTGAGCTGTCCAGCATGTTGTCACACTTGGAGGTAGTTATTTAATTCTGAATTGTCAAGTTAACAAGAGCAGTTTTTAAAAAGAGAAAGAAGTTTTCTTTGGATATAGATTCCCTAAGACCTTCTTTTTTGGAGGTTTTTTCCCACATTTGGAGGATATCTCAGCTACTCCTGTGTAGCTATTTTTAGTACAGCTGGGGAATCTGTGGGTCACTGTGTCATATTCTCTCAGCTTAATCTGCTGTTACTTATGCTAATGAGGCTTGTGGCACTGGGCTTTTGCTTCACTTTGCCATATTGTCACTCCTGCAGCAGAAGCCAAAGGTGACTTTACCCACTTCAACTGTGATGCTTTTTAAGCACATTTTGCTTTTCCTGTGATGTAGCCCCAGAACTCTGCAAGTCAGACTGTCTCAATCTCCTCATAAGAGCATGGATTTATAGCCTCCAATTTATTCTTCCTACTGTCTGGTGAAGTCCTGTGAAGCTTGTCTAAACTTGCTAAAAGAGTAGATTTTTTTTTTTTTTTTT
>VZRX01012148.1:0-36665 GCA_013398075.1 Notiomystis cincta
AAAAGAAAAGAAAAAAGGAAAGAGAAATCTGTACTTTCTAGACTGGATAAGGTATTTATATTATTACTAGCAAATAAAATGTCAATAAGATAGAACTTCACATATCTAAATTTATGCTATGCATGTGGCTTCAGAAACACTAATATATCAGAAAATAGAAAAGGAAGACCTAAGTTCTGGCAGTCATCTAAACGTTAGCAAATAGTGATATATAGTGTATACTCAGACCACCTCAGCTCTGGAGTAGTAAATTTACTAAATAACCTACGTGTATTCAAGAGTAAAGTGGCAGGGAAATTTACCCGAGTGCTTTGGGAGAGCTGCGATTGAGAAGCAGAGCAGGAAAAAGATCTTTTGCCTTTCCATTTAGAAATCCTTTTCTTTGGAATGCAGTTCAGTAAGGAAAGAGTAGGGAAGAAAATTGTAGATCTTGCAATGAGGAGGAGTAGCAACTTTTAGGGATATGAATGTGACTGGAGGATTAGTGATGGGGGAGAGCATTGTTACAGTGTAACTGAATAAAGTGCTTGAAAAGCAGATCTGTGCTTGCAAATATTACCAGATACATCTTATAAGTAATGTTGTTAGCTAAATGTAAGAAGGACAGAATGCCTCTGAAAACACATGACACTCTGGCAACTGGTGGGACAAGAGGGATGAAACAAACTCCCTGGTTATCAGTTTGCATGGAAGAGCAGAAAGAGGGGCATATTTCTCAAGAAATATACAGGCTCTGAAATCCCAAAACACAGAGGGTGATGAAGCTAACATATGTCATCCCCTCATGCATTTCATTTGTCTTGATACCCAGTTTTCCAGCCACATCCACAGACTGACACCTTCCCTTGTTCTAGGCCCTTGTTTTACGCAGTCAGCTTTACCTCATCTGCACCTCTGTCTCTAAATCCACCTGATAAAGAAAATTCTCATGGCCTGGAAACGCATTGGAAACATATTTACTATGTTTGCTGCTGACTCAGAGTATACATTAGTTAAATAAATACTATGCAAGATTAGAAGTTTCCACAATTATTGCAAAGCTCAGTGCATTTGTCAGAATAATGTTTTACTGGTCTGTTGTAGTCACACTCCAAATTAATGCAAGACAGAATTATTTTGGACTGAAAGATCAGAAGCATTTCTTTGAAAATTTACTGTAAAAATGTGTTATGGTGTATGAGTGGCACAATCAGAAGTACATAGAAGATACACCTGTTATATGAGTGAGGATTGATCACTTCTACTTGTGGCCTTTCCTGCTATTAAATATATAGACACATTAAGGTACAGCTAAATGTTGCAGGGAATTGTCTCTTGTGAGGAAGTCTCTCTCTTATTCCAACTAACAAAAACGAAATGCTAGCAAGGGCAATCCTCTGTTAATTCACTGTGCAACAGGTGGGACTTGTTTTATTTTTATTGACAAACTCTCTTCACCAAACAAGAATTTATGTGTATAAAAGTGTTTTGAAACCATATCATGTGTCTCAAATTAGATTGTAGAAGTTGAAATATAACATAATACAATTCCTCACTCTCCAGATTTTATTTCGTCATGTTTCTTTGGAAGGACAGACTCAAATTAACACCAGTGAAGGTCATGAGTCACCTATTTCATGTAGTAGTATCTGTCAGGAGAGAAATTTTTTAGATAATTCAGTCTATGTGCATGAAATCTGTGTAATTTCTGACCACTGAAGTTGAAATTATGTTGAGAGGTAATTTTTTTTAATGCAGACATTGATATTGCTTCCTATTAATTCTGTTAAGTGATGTGATAAAAGAGACTCTCCAAAGGTTGCTTTGAACATTTATGTGATCAACACAAAAATGTCAGTAGAATATTTCAGCTTTTTATGTTATGATACATTTGCACCTAACTACAAGAGTGGAGGCCACATCCAAGTTTGTCTGTTGGAATATGCCATTATGTGATATACTTTATTTTTCTTGTAAACTTCATTTCTCTTATAAAAACAAATTGCCCATCCTCAGACTTCTAATTGCCTAAAAGCTGCAGTTACTTTTTTTTTTTAATAAATGACACCAAATGTGAATACATTTATAAAAAATTGTATTTGAAGGATATCAAAAGCCAGACCCTCATAGCATTTGTTAATTGTCACTCATGGATTTAACTTACTCTCTTTCAATATGATATCATCTTTATTAAAAGGAAGTTATGGATTATTAAAATACGCATACAAAGGAGGATAGAAGTGTTTGGTAGAGAGGGAGTAGCAGCTTTGTTCTGTTTTATTCCCACTGAACACTTGCCATTTGTTCCTGAGACAAGGAATTTCTCTAATTATTATTAAAAAAATTGAAGGAATAAGAGACATTAGCATCTACATTTTTAAGCAGATTTTTTCTCAGCCTGTAAATGAAAACCAATACCAAAATCAAATGTAAATCTTGTAGCCCACTACAGAAGTCACTAGTTCACAATCTGTAGTGAAGAAGGCATAATGAATTTTTCCTGAATGCATTAAAATTTTTCCTAATGATTGAATTATCATTTGTATTTCATGTTTTAAGAAATAATTTTTTGTTCTTTGTTGAGTGCTCAATGTCATCTTTCCTTTTGTTAGAGAGTAAATTAAATAAATCAAAGAAGCTTTGTGCAGAAATGTTTGCTCCTTTGTTCGCTCCCAGAATGTTGGGAATACAGATAGCCTCCTTTCTTTGCAGCAGCAAGTGTAATAGCTTTGACAAGAACATGAGAAGGATAGTTGTGAGCAAAGACAAAATGCAAATAATATGGCTAAGGGCCCGGTTAGGGAAGAACTAGCACAAGTGTGAGCTATTATTACCATGTCAAGCTTTGCTGAAGTCGTTTCAAGCTCCAATATATTTATTTTGGAATTGATTTGGAAAAAGCCTGAAAAATAAAATAAAATTGGGCTACTTGCCACTACTTTGCTGATAATATGATACACAAACCAACTTCTTCCTGAATTAAGAAGAGATAGGCTTGAGCTGCATTTCAGCAGAAATTACAAAATGAGTGCTCTCCCTAATTGGGCAAGACACTTACACCTTATCATATACAAATAGCAAAATCTTTATGAAATAATTTTGACTTTTCTTTGTTCTCCTTTGAAATGACACAACAACAGTTAAGCAGAAAAATCTATGGGAGCTTGGCACATAAACTGCCAGGTCCACAAACTTCAAGGGATTTGGTTCAGACTATCTATAATTTGCGTAGTTCTTATCAGCCATTGTCTAAATTTGGAGGTGCCTAAACTGTCTAGATATTTTTTTTGTCACGCTTCTAATGTTGCAAAAAATATTGAGTCCTTAGATCACAGTGGAACTCACCCTGTCTAGAGAAATTCGCAAGTCTTATTGAATGGATATGATCTGAAAATTCATGTTGGACCAAGAAGAGCACTAATTCCACATACAGTGACCCAGAATTTAGAGCAGCTTAGAACATTCCTCAGCTTAGAATGTTCCTCAACAGATTATGGTTTTAACACAGCTTCCCTGAAACCCTGGGTCAATGAGACTTTTATGTCAATTTTTTTATTTAATTGCAGGACACTGAATTCATAAAGAAATGTTCAACATCCCTCCTTCTTGAGTTACGTTAAGCCTAACAGGGCAGTCAGTCTTTTGTTTCTGTGTATCAATCACAGCAGGCTCTCTTGGAAGAAAAATTATTACCATGAAGCTGGCCTCAGGACTGCAGTATGAACTTCAGCTCAGAATGGCTCAGTAATCTCAAGACTTGGCTAGTTGATTCCCACAGTTTAAGCACAAACTTGAGTCTGCAGTGAGTGTTCTCATCAGAAAGCTAGATAATGAAACACTTCCATTTGCCCACTCTTGTAGGTGAACAGGAATATTGTGGAAAGAAATTTTAAGGTATTCAAGTAGCAGAGAAATGCCTTAGCTTTTAGAAAGTTTTGTATTATTACTTTTTATGTGCTACTTAAAGAAATCCAATATCATGGCATTACTCTAAAAATTTGCAATACTTATATGGCCCTTCAACATAGTAAGAGGGGGCCTTTGTCCAGACAAGCAAGTTTATATCTTCATTGTCAAGAAAGTATCTAACTGTTATTAAACTTCAGTATTTCTACTGATTTCACTGAGGCTAAACCAAGTAATTAAGGTCCAGAATGTTTTTGATTATTTAGGCATCTCACTGTCATTGGCCTGGGTAGGAGTCATGTGTCAGCTGTACCAAAGGATCTGCAATGTGTCAGAACCACCTTTGAAAAATGACAATAATGTTTGAAACCTTCACATGGGTGATCTGAATATTAAGTTTACACAAATGCAACTACATTCCTTCTTTCCTAAGCTGCTCAAAAGTCAAGTAGGAAGGACAAAAGAAATGAAATTTCACAATGTGTTTCCATTTCAAGCATATATCCCATTCAGAAAAAAAGAAGGCAAAGCCACAAAACAACAAAGTCTGTTTATTTTTCCTCTTGTATTATCTTGAGGTAGAGATGCTGCCTGATGGTTAGCCTGGAGAATATAAAAATTAATAAGTACAATGGTCAAGCCTTTTTTAACCTAAACCAAGCTCATAGTTCATCTGCCAGTCCCTCTGGCCAGTCCTGGGGCTCTATGGATCTACAAAATTCGCTTAGGCAGCAGTTTCAATAAGAAAGACAGGAAAAAAACAAAACCTAGGAAGCAAACAGTGTTTTATTTAAAATAGAAGCACAGATCAAATTCTAGCTGCACCAAAACCTACATTGCTGATAACACTGTCAGTACAGAAACAAATAATCATTTTGGGAGATGTGATTTAATTTTCCTTTCCTAAACAGCTCCAAAAGAATAAGCAGGGAGAATAGCTTAGGTACCTTCTTCCTCTTTATCTCTTGCGACAGAAAGCTTTATGGGTTTCTAAGCCGTTCCTCCTGTTCCCCAGACTTTGTCAGTATGGGTGAGACAGCAGAGGTGGAAGGTACACAGAAGAGTGTTGACAGCTCTGCTTGGCTGTGTTATTTTTCCCCACGTGTAATACCTGCGATGTCGCATCGATATAACTTTCTTTTCGCGGCACTCCTCCATTTCCTGAGTTATACTGACTGCCCTTCAAAATCGCAGCCTGGAGGTAAATCAGCAGTGTCTACTGGGCCTATTTTAAACAAAACTACCAGAAAGATGCCTCATGAAACACCCTGCCAAAAATGGGCCATCCTCCTCAAGAAACAAGCTTAGTCAAGTCTGACTACGTTTCAAAAATGTGGAATTACGGTATCTCCCTCCTTCGTGGCAAATCCTGCTTATCGCAATCATTGCTTGGTGAGGTGTTCCACATTCTGTGATCCAACAGCTCAGAACTAATACTGTTTTATTTTAAACTGTAATCTAAATTATAACTGCTTCAGGGATCACTTCAGACTATGATTACAGGTTGCACTACCAAAAATCAGTGATACAGGTGTTAAATTATCATGATAATGGTCTCCTGGTGCAGAGAAACAACCCAGAATATATTTCAGCTCCATTTTCATAACACTTCGGAAGATTCTTTTGCATGGAAGAGAGTGAATTCTTCCTGTTTTCAGAAGCATAAACAGCTGGTGACCTCCTCTCTCTCTGCATTATCATACAGCATTTTAACTTTAGTGGAGATTGGAAATAATTATCATAATAATTATATTTATTACAGCACTGCAGAGCTGATTTAGAACTCATCAGGTAATATGAATTACTTTTTAAAATAAAGACTTGAGCCAACAGAAAAAAAAGCTGTGAAAGCCATCTATCCAATGTTTACATAGATGCATTGAACTAGTCACATCTAGGTCTTTTCTATATATCAAGAGATGAAAAAAGATAATTTAATGAGCACAATGCTCCTGACTAATTTTTTTCTAATTACTTTACTATGAGATGAATTGCATCCAAGAATTTCTATTTCCTTCTAGTAACTACAAGTGGAGTTGAAGGTGCCTGCTCTGGATCCAGACATAAGATGAATCTCATCCACACTGCCAACCTAGCAGTACTTCTAAATAGTAGGCTTCACTGCAACCCAGTCCGGCTGCGGAGAAAGGAGCACTGTTGTGGAACAGCTAAACCCCCACAAAATTAGAAGTATTTACTCTGCACTGGATGGTTTTAGTGGGCAGGGAAGGAGAGAGATAAAGGCCCTTAGTCTGATAAATCCATGTTCAGTGTTATCTGGCTCCTCAGTGTTTCGACTGAACTGCTTTCCACACCTGAACAAGCACCATTGCCTGCACAGAGCAAAGCCATCACTATTTCACGTGTTCTAACACATCTCTGCTCTGTCCATACTGATAAGTTAAATGTCTCTCTGTCTGTTTTCCAGCACTGAGGTGACTGCTGTGGGACAACCCTCGTTTTTGTGCTATTATCCATACAGCAACAGTGTTGCTTTCTAAACAGGCAAACAACTGCAACTCCTGCTAGCTCAAATTCCCCAGACTGGTGAAATAAAAGGGACTACTGTCAAGTGGCCAAAATTATTCCTGAAACTTTCCATCAGTTTGGTAACAGAGATAGTCAGGGTCTTAGGGTCACTTGCAGTTTTTACTCTCCATGCCTGGGCTCCCTTAGGGATTCCACCTACCCTGACTACAACTTCTGTTTCAGCCCCAGTTGAACTGGCAGAAACTTTTTATAGTTGCTGCTAGACCTGCTGCTAAACAAGAACATGAAAACATATTTTTTTCCACCAAAACCTCTCATGAGAATAAATCCCTACATTGAATTCAGACTAATTAATGTGTATAGTTGCAATTACCATTTGGTGAAGCAACAATGGAATGTAATCCTGTTTCTTATTTTCTTTCAAGAATTCTTTGAAGAATTTTTAAAGATATTAACAGCACAAAGAGGTTTAAAGATAAATCTGTTACTTGATGAGGTCAGTCACCTCACAAGTCTCTGCCTTTAACACTGATGATGGAGTCTAGGCCACCTGGGACCTTGTTTTGGAAGACTACGATTAGGGGGATGATAAGGTCCCCGATGAATCTGAACTTGTTTGAGACTTGCTGCTCTACCTGGGTGCACATGGGGCCTCTTGCAGGATATCTCTCTGTTATTTTTCAATGTTATTCTTCAGAGTCTGCATGTGCCCATGGAATGGAGGTTGGCAAATGTTACAGTCTTCAAGAAGGATAAGAAGGAAGACTCTGGTAATTTCAGGCCTATCAGTCTCCCTTCAGTGGTAAAATTATGCAGTTACTGACATTTACTGAAAAACACTTGGGAGAGAACACAATCTTTGGTTATAGCAAGTTTCATGAGGAGAAAGTCCTGCTTAACAAATTTAATTTCAAAGTGACCCATCTAGTTGATCAAGGGAACCCAGTAGAAGTGTTGTGTTATTATATTTTAGCAAAGCTTTTGATACTGTCTCTCACAGCTTTTTTTCTGGACAAGAGGTCTATCCAGCTTAAAAAAGAGAAGGGGTGACCTCATCACACTCAAAAACTTCCTCAAGGTGGACTGTAGAGGGGGAGTTTCTGATCTCCTCTCTCTGGTGACCAACAATAGGATTTGAGAAAATGGAATGAAGCTGCACCAGGGGAAGTTCAGCTTGGACATTAGGAGAAGGTTCTTCACTGAGAGGGTGGTCAGTCACTGGAACAGGGTCCCCAGGGGAGTGGTCATGGCCCCAAGCCTGGCAGAATTCATGGAGTGCCTGCATGATGCTCTTAGCTGTATGATTTAGTTTTAGGTAGTCCTGTGAGGAACAGGAAGTTGAAATCAATGTTCCTCATGGATCCCTTCCAGTATGAGATACCCTTCCAGTATGAGATATTGTGAATCTATGCCTTAGAAACCAATATGGAATCTACATTGATGTTCCAAGACAGGTTTTAAGAAGCCTCAAATGTAAAAATGCTAACCATGAATTATTATAAGCCATTTACTGCTAGCTTTCTTTTGCCAATATAAATTTCTAACAATATAATACTCTTTTGCAATACTAATACATTTGCATACTTGCTATAAAGGTGTTCCACTTGCTTGTATTTGGCACCGAAATTTTAAGTCCTTGTATTATCCATGAACAAGGTGATGTAATAATACCAATTTAATTCTTCAGAAGACGGACACAAAATTGAGTGTGTTGCTGTCTGTGGAAGTGTTTATCCAATTTAAGCTTATTCTCACTGAGGTCATTTCAGTCTATTGAATAGCTCATAATACAGAAAGCAAGACAGACTTAACAAGGGAAAGAAAGAAGATTAAACAGAAAGAGAAGGATTACTTAAAGAAGATGTTCTGTGGTGAGGAGGAAGCTTTGAGCCTTGTAAACTGTGAGGTTTGACTTACAACTCAATACACTGCACTCGTGTCACACATGTACATGTACAAATATTGGTAGCACTGGGCTAGTGGCCATCAATATGTTCTGGCTTCAAGGAATACTCAATAGTAGAATTTATAATTCAGCTGTTTTCAGAATAATAACTAAAGAAATTTAATCTTTAATTAAAGAACTTCAAAGAAGATCTTTTCTTCTAATAGGCAGCACCTGCAACACATGAAAATGATTTGTTGGGATTATTACTAGATTTTTCTAATGTTACAGAGACAATTGACTACACCCTTATGCACATTTAATGTGTCTTTCAATGCACAAATACATAGAATTTGCAAGGTGATTCATTCATGAAAAAAGAGGGGAAATGTTCAGTAGTGCATTATAAACATACTTAATGATTTCAGAAGAAATCTACACCACCGCTGGACAAGATAATAAAGATTGCTGTTTTAATGGCTTTGGCCTTCAGAATATTTAACATAAAACCATTTGGTAAAAATTACCTCAGTGACATATCTAGATGATACTTTATCTTGAGCTGAATACCATAAATTTATCCATTTCTATGAGTATATGGGTGTGCCACAGAATGCTAATTTTTTTGTCCAGTTTCTCAAACCTGCACAAATGAAATACAGTATTCACTATTCCTATTCTGTTATAAAGAAAACAGCTGGGTTTAGTCCATATTTCTAGATCTAAATCTGTCCAGTGACAACATAAATTATAGCACTTGGAAACAACTGCTGCAGTATATTTCCTCAGACTGATTCAATGTAAGTGCCTGGTTACTATTAAGGATAATTCACATTTGTAAGATTTTGAAAGCAGAGGAACTCCCATGACAGAGAAGACAAATGGGAGCAATAGTGTTTTGTGACTTACATAGCATTTACCATCCTATGCACCTAAGGGCAATTAAAATTCACATTAAACCTTAAAAAATGTTTCTATGAAATAAATATTTTTATTATTCCTACTTTACAAATGAGGAAACTGAGGCCTAAAAAAACCAATTGATTTTCTTAATAACACATACAAATTATTTCAGCAAATCAATACAGACCTATAGTTTGAGTTCATAAGTTTGAATCTTATTTAAACACTTTGAGAAATAAATATCATATGCTTCCTTTCAATAACTTACGCTTTATATTATTATTATTATTATTATTATTGTTGTTGCTGTTATTAGAAGGATAGGGAAGTTTATTACTGGGAAAGTAAGGTTTCCTCAATTATACATGAAAAATTCTCCAGAGAAGCAACAGTGATAAAACTGACGTCTCAACGCAGGACTGAAGCCCCTGAAGCTGACTCCAAACCTTCAGGAAATTCTAGCATACTACTTGTTCCACCCTCTAATAAATAATGAAAATGACACCCAATGATAAAAGCCACAGTTTATAAGTTAATTTCCATTTTTCAAACATTCTTGCAGATCATTCAGCAAACGGTTGAAAGCTAAGTTAACAATTCCTGCAGGTCAGTAGAATTTAGCAAGGAGAGGAAAAGATAGAAGTGGAACAAGTAAAAGTTTTGCAATCACCAATTTCTCACCTTCAGGGAAGGATGCTAGTGTCCAGAAGCACTGCTCAGAGAAAAAGTGATCGGCTGCACAGTATTCTGTGCACCCTTCTTGTGCACTCTTTGTTTTCAGTGAGTGGGAAAAATTAGAAATTGATCCTATAAATCAACAGCTGTGACTCAGAAGTTGCAGGAACCTTGCAGACCAATGCTTTCTAGAATTTTAGCTCACTCCTCCAAAAATAGACATTGGAATTTCAATGAAATATTAGATAAAATCCTGCTTTCTGTAGAAGGACCATCAGCATGTGAAACAGCACAGAGTAAGCTTGTCAATATGGCTTATTCCTGATTAGTAAAAGTTGGCATTTCAACTCTTCTCATCAATGTAAATTGCTCTGTTACTCCAAAGAAAAGCAATATTTAATGTATAAAGTCTGTATCTGCTTGCTTTCTGGTCATCTTCAGAAGTTCCATCCTGACGTTAAAGGAATCCTCACATGGAATCACATGGAAGTCTATTGATTATAATAAATATATCCTAAATTGAGATGTATTTGAAAGACAAATAAAGGTACTATTTTTTATTTTGAGGGACTTCTGTTGTCTCTGAGTGCAACAGCACACACCAAAGAGAATGTTCTTCACTTGATAAAATAAATATTTAAATATCCAATTTATTTAGGAGAATACCAGCAATCTAAAGTGTCTGAACAAGAACTTTTAAGGTTACAAGAGAGAATGCTGTGGTTTTTTTCTTTTCCTAGTGCAAAATCTGGTGGTGTTATTGGCCATTTCTGGCATGGCCTGTCATAAAAATTTCAGATGAATTTAATAGGTTTATCTGCATTCATGTGAAAGGAAACTTTAATAGAATTTAGGTATTTCAATCTTTCAGCATCTAAGTTATTGGGATTTCTTATTGTCTTGTGAATTAGTCAGAATTTTGTCTGCTTTTGTGAAAGAGGCATCTTACACATTTTTTCATTGACTCCAACTTGCTGAATGCTCCACTTTCATCCTTATCTAGATTGGTATTTTATGCAGTTACTAATTGTTTCTTATGACTTCATTGATGTACTTCAGCTGAGAAGGCAATTCAGTATTTTTTGTGATTGACACATTCTAAAGATTTATTTATCCCATATTTTCTGTTCTTTTCCTAATAAATTATTTTAGAACAGTCATTGCTGACCTAAATGCTTATTGCTTTTGTTCCACCCCATTTCTTTTATCAATGTACCCACTCCATCCATTTATGGTGCTTCATAAGGGTGTTTTTATAATAGTTTCTTATAATTTATTACATTTATTTTTATCAATAATTGTTATCATTAATAATAATAATTTTTCATCATTATTGCATTTTTAGAAAAACTTCTTTTGTATTTCCTTTAAGTAGATGAACCAGGGGTAAGGTCAGGTTTTGGGAAAACTATTTGTACTGCCAATGATTGTTTACATTATTCTCACTACTATGTGCATAACTTGCTACTGATTTTTATTANTTTCCTGTATGTGAAAGTATGGATGTTGTATGATATTTGGCTCACCACCTCCAAGAAAAATACACTGCACATCAAATAGTCTGCAACAAAAATATAGTAGTTTACAACCCGTGTCAACAAATAATGCCTTCCTTGGGGCATGAATGTCAGAGCTAGAGAATAGGCAGTTTTATTCTGTAAAGCAAAAGCTTTTAAGCATGTCTTACATCCATTTCTATATAATTAAGAGAAACAAAGCAACACAAAATTGTGAACATTATGAAATGCTAATTAAAAGTAATGGACACAAGATAACAAATCAGCAATTCAAGACCATTTTTGTGCTTTGAACTAGTTGGTGTTGTCCCTCTAATTAATACCATGTCATGTTTTCATGCTTCATATATCCAATTGCTGTGCCAAGTAGTCTTCATCCATTCAACCACTTCCCTCAGGGGTTAACAATTTTATTCTCAGTATATTTTGAATGATAGTGTTCATATTCTAAATTCAAAGGGCATTTTCTTCTTGCTTTGAGTTCTGTATGAGCTAGCTGGCTTTTTATTTTTAACAAGATAAAAGGATACCTGCAGTTTTACAGAAACTATATAAATTCCCCAAATCTTATTTTGCTAAATCATTGAGCTAATTTTATTCACATACTAGCAAGTGCTTTGGTCAGAGACACAAATATTTGCAGGCATACATGCAAAGCTGTTCTAACAGTGTTTCATCAGCTACTAAAATATTTCCTTTCTTACACAGAAAGCATAAACATTCTAGTTATACATAAAGTGATGGAATCTTTGTCTATCCATGAACCTGCACAAGAAGGTAAGTGCTCAAGGGTTTATGCTCTCAATGAGATAAAAATGTAACAATATGAAACATCACAAGGTGATAAAACTAGGAATTTAGGCAGACAAATTACAGAGGGCAATGAGGAAATAAGATCATATCATTCTAGTACCAAATTGAATGTAATCTCAATAAGAGCATATGAATATAATGCCCACCAGAAGAGAAAATTCTGGTCTTCCTACTCTTGCAAGGAAGGAAAATCATGTTTAGTGTGGTGTGTTCCCATGGGCAGGAGTGTATTCAGCCATCCCCAGGAAAGTGGGGCTTTACATCCTGTGTAAAGGTGACTTGGATAAACAAATGCCATGACTTTGGAAGCCCCTCTCTTTATTCTTCTTTCCCCAGCTTTATATGCTGAGCAGGATGGTCTGGAATACATATCCCTTTGGTCAGTGGGGCTCAGCTGTCCCAAAGAACTCCCCGTCCAACTTCTTGCACATCGCCAACACTGGTGGGGTAGGGTAAGAAGCAGAGAAGGCCTTCTCTCTGTGTAAGCACAGCAGTAACAAAAATCATCCTTCTGTTATCAACATCATTTCCAGCACAAATTCAAAGTGCAGCCCCACGATGGCTACAATGAAGAAAATTATCTCAGCCAAAATCAGCATATGATTCAAAAGCAGAAAGGGAGTGCATGAGATAGGGAGCAATATCCAGCTGAGTAGCAATGCGTTTTGTCTTGTTGTGCCTTAGAAAGTTCAAGATAAAAGAAAAAGGCACCTGGAGGAAGGGGACAGGTAGATGTACAAGAGGAGGGAAGACAGTTGAGGGGAAAGAATCAGTAGAACTAGGACACCCAGAGGGAGCGTCTGGTCCACACAATTCTAGGCATCACACCAATGAGAAATATCAAAATAGACTTCCCTTTATACCCTACTGCAGCAAGTCACCCAGTATTCCTGGCTTTTAAGGTGGCACTGTCAGATTGGAAAACATGTTAGGATGTATATGTCACTGTATACTCTACTCCATGAATTCATGTGAATATCTATAAAAATCTCTCTCTTTGTCTAAATACATACATGTACCTGTATACATTATACAACCGTGAATGCCTAATCAGTTTTCTCTTAGCTTCTGTAGAGAACAATTCCCATTATGAAAAGCATCTGAGAAAGGCACCTCTCTCTCACCCTTAACTGTGGTGAAGATAGACGACTAGTTTTAACTAGATACCTAACAATATCATAGTGCAAATTAATTGTAAGCATATAAACTGAGTTCAGACTCTTAACTAGGCAGATTTGTACGTCTGTATTTTTACTTAAATAGTTATGAAATAACAGTTATACATTTCTGCTCAGTAGCTAGGAATAATTGTTTAGAATTAATGAATTTGCACTTGTGTAAAAAAAGAACCAGAATTCTGAAGCATAGGTTATAATTTCTATTCTTATCCTGTTGTTCACAAATAGATTTCTTCTGTTTCATTAAAGCTGTTTTTGTATTAAAAATGTAAAAAATAGTGGTTTTTGGAATTATTTAGTGGAAATGAGATTAACTTCTTGTATAGCTATTTTTTCCACTAATATGTCTTTGTAATAAAACTTTGCAGTTTATTCTTTTTTTTCTATTTCTGAATATAATGCAGAAGTCTAAGTGCATATTATACACATTAAGAAATGAACCTACAAAGAAATCATCATAGCATAGGAAGAAGTACAGGCTATAATTGAATCTGGACCATGACAATACTGAGATCAACTCTTCTGTAAAATTCATCAAATTTTGTGATGATAATTATATTAGAATTCAGTTGTCAACTGCTATAGATTTTCCAATGAGTACATGTATAAATCATAGTTAAAAAGAAAGACTAAATGGAAACTGAGCAGAAATAACAACATAAAACTTACTGCTTGAACTGATCATTGCTACTACCACTCTAAAAAATAAATGGTGATAGCAGGGATTCTGCCTCCTGTTCTTACACCTTTATATGGGAGTCCTACAGAGAGATGTGCTGTTTTCTGAGCACCAAGAGGGATAAGGAAGGGATAAGTTTTTACTGACTTGACACAGACAATCTCAAAGAACAAAGGGAAAAAAACCCCACAGACCAACAAATAATGCACATGCAGTGCCTAAAGGGCTCTTCCAAAGGCACTGGAAAGACTTTAAGATTCACAGACACTCTACCTTGATGCTTAGCAGACAATTGACACATCTGCATTAGAGGGAAAGCTTTGTACTACTGTACTGCTTTTGTATCAATGTTTGGCATATGCAACTGAGTGCAATGTAGATAATTCCTAAACAGCTTCCAGTGTGTCCCACAGTCCACAGTGCAGAGTTGCAGCTGGCAGTAATGCCACACTGAGTCCCTAAAGCAGAAGAGTGCTGTATCTGCAGTAACCAGCCTGGCCTCTTATAACTCAGATATAACACCAGAAATGAGCTAGATTAAATACGGAGCTGAAAACTTTTATTTTTATAATAAAAGAATACAAATATTTTATCTTAAAAAAAAAATGCTTGGCAGATTGAAGTAGTTCATTCAAAGATATTTTAAACTGAACCAGAGTTTTGAGCCAATGACATAAATCCATTTTGTCTTGGCTCTACTGCCCCATTGTATTCCCATCATCACTTTATCACATATAGATACAGTAGCAAAAGCTGAAGATCAGATGAAGCTAAACTGAAGATACAATAAAAATAGGAGTGAATGATGGGTTGAGATCCCTGCATTTCAACTAGTGGTAGCTTGTCAGAAAAGTGAATGCCACACCCTGACAGAAACAAAGTTTTTTCTTTAGATTTGATTGTAATGCTTTTATGCTAGTTTATTTTTTAATAGCTTGCCAAAAAACCACAAGCTAAAATAAATGTGTTATGCAAAGCCACAGAGACATCAAAACAAAATGGAAGCTGTTTATATAACAACTGCAGTAAAATTGAGAATGCATGTTGAGTCAAATGTACCAGAGCAGGAGACAATTCTTTTGTGTGCTCAGAGAGGCTTGAAAAATTTTTTGAGTTAAATGTTCAAGCATTTGCACAACAACAAATCATTCTAGGTTTTAGAAATGTCTGAAGCGATTATTCTCAGTTCTGCCCCTCAAATTACCCCAAATTTTCCGTTTCATATATGCGCATCAGTGCCTTGCACACTGATAGGGACAAAAACACCTTCATTTCCTACTATTTTTTTTAGTCTTTATTCTTTTCAGCCTCATTGCAACAGGGTGGCAATGGTGGAAACCAAGAATAGAAGTTTCTGCACAAACTCTGTGACCCTTCATGTCTGTTAACTGGGTTTTCTCTTACCTGGTTACAATTTTGAGGATTTGAGTGTATGCTTAACTTTACAGATGGTCATAATTAGCACTCACTTCTGCAAATTTTTTTCTCTATATCTTAGCTTTCTGTAGGTTGAGAAACAGTCTAACAGAGTCAATACTGCATTCAAAGTCACAATGGCTTAGGTAGAGGATTACTGCTAGAACTTGCAAATACTGATTTTAAAATGGAGATTCACAATATACCAGTAGATTTACCATATACCTGTAGGAAATTTCTTGTATGTATTTACCTTCAATAGGCAAATTGTCATGAGTACTTCTCAAAAAGCTATAAAGACACAGAGCTGGAAATGTTTTTCTTAACTCCCACTCCCTTTTCTCATTTAAAGCTACTTTTGCCTAGAGTTTTGTTTGTATTCTACATTTAAAAATTCCTGGGAAGAGATTTCATCCCATCAGCACTACTTACATACTGGTAATTTGACTAGCAATAAAAGGAAATCAGTCATCTAGACACACCAGTAAACATTTTAAAAGTAAGGAATAGATGATTCTGGCAAAGATAAAAATAACAGCTCTTCATAGAAATAAAATAAAAAAACCCAGAATGTTATCATGTGGAATGAGGTAAATCCAGTTTGGTTGTTTGACTTTTGTATTTGATGGTAGACTTGGCATAGCCAATATTATGGATTAGAAAGAGTTACCAGGAGCCTACTTCTGATATCAAAGGGGATCCCTTACTCAAAGAGAGACTCTCCAATTATCTCGCATCTGATTCTGAAATTTTCTTTTTCCTTCATACAAGAGCTGCATGTCACAGAGAATCTGTATTTCTAATAAGAATTTAAGCATTGTAAACCCTACTGTTTTCTTCAATATAATTTGGTTTTTAAACAGTTTGGAAAATTTTTATATTTTAGTCAATGTATTTGGGCTTAAGCTTAACCTTGCAGACATCTTGCATATATATACACACTTCCTTCTCATCTCTCCAAGGAAAGATCCTTGCAAAATCACATCCTAACTGTGTAACTGCTACAGATTCTTTACCATTGAAATATGAGTATTCACAATGAATCAGCTAAGTACAAAAAGATTATGACTTCTGTCAGATAAACTAATCCTATAGATCTATAGGGAAAGGATGGGGGTGTTGGGAAGACTGTGATAGAGAAAAAATGCAGCTTGCCCATCCTTGTGACAGACTGATCTTGTAGGCATCTCCATCTCCAGCACAGCCATTTGTGCATTTTATTTACAGCTATTTCCTTTTTGGTCACTGTAGTGTAGTTTCCAAGTGCATTTTATTATGACTTGCAATGGGCTTCAACTTCTTTCCAACATGTGGAACATATTTTCAGAAAGTGATTGTCTAATGGATATTTTCCTTAACTGTGATCAATTACAACCTTAGGACAACAAGTTTCTTACAGGGATAAAGAGGTTAACAAAACTTATATGCCATTGAGGTATACATGCTTTGTACTTATAGAACCAGTTAGCCATACTGTCTTATTCTGTTAATTGTTTAATCTCTCACTCCTATCTGCTCTACTTCCCTCTCTTTCCTTGCTCCCCATATCCAGAATCTGTAGCATTTAATCTGTCTCCCCTTCATTCTTAGTGTCTTTTCTTTTTTTGTCTTCAGTTGTAGAAGTGGAATAAAAATACCTTTTTTGTCTCCCTTCTATTAATTCTTCTGTGTTATGCCAGAGCTTCTGATAAATAAAATACTTGAATATGTGGGAGAAAAAAGGCTTAAAGGAGGCCTTCTTACTGTGCAGTTCTCTGGATAAATATGCTTTTTCTCTGAGTGTTTATTTAAAGAAAATTTATTATGTTATTAAGGAAACAAAGCCATCAAACCTGCATTTTCATTACTCTCTCCGTGATTTTATCTGAGTCTTCAGACTATAAGTAAGTACTATAACTCCAAATATATAACTTAGTAATTCAAGGTAAAGATAGTAATGATTCTCTCACAGTCCAAAATGAGATTCTCCTGAGCTCAAATAAGAGCAGGAGTCTATCTCAGCTGCTTTGGAGGAGCTAATCTCTCCTCACTGGTACTCTGGGGAGCCATGTCAGAGTAGCTCTCTAAGCTAGTCACTAGGTTCACAGAACAGCTTCTGCCCAAGGCATGAACAAGCTCATGGGTCAGGCCCTGGAGCTATAGGTTGTGTGCAGCATGAAAGCAGAAGTATGAAAGCAGAGGGATGTACAACGTGCTAGTTCTTCCATCCTAGGGAAAGAGTTATCATACAGACTCACAAACTATTACAATGAGGTGAGCACAAAGGATTTCATAAAGCAGTACAGAGCTGTATTTCAGAAAACCTCCCTAGTGGTTTTGCTATGGATTTGTCAGAGGGTGATCATGGGAAAAAAAAAATCTAAAACAGCCAGAAAAGGTATCTGGCAAACTTGTTGTGGAGGATTACTAAGCAACAGGCAGAGCACCAAAACAATTGAGGTGAGAATGATGTAGAATTTCTTGATGCAGGCCCAACCCAGCTGTGTGATACCTGTAGAGAGGGCCTGATGTGTTTTCATCATTGCACCTTCTTCACGCTGGCTCTGCAAACTCTAGCCTTAGGGCCTGTCCCTGCGAGATGCAGCATTGAGCTGCACCCCTTCTGTGAACAAAAAGACTTAAAAAACTCTAAAGAAAGTGTCAAGTATATCTCATGGACAATAAAAGATAAAAAAATAAATATGTTAGAACAGTTAGTATGTATAGATTGATATTTACAGGATCTTTTTATTGAATAATTAGGCTGGATTTGTGACTTCAGATGTGTTTGTAACAGCAAACCTCTATTAAAATATTATATTTTTATTGTATGTGAGTAGACAAGGAACAAAAAATTGTTGACAATTTTAATTCAAAAAACAGTACTTTTCCATAGCCACTGCATGCTAGGTCATTTGCAACCCTTCCCACTGATTGTAACACAGTACGATACCTTGTTCTGGGAATTAGTTATACACAAAATAATACAGCAGAATATATTCCATAACAGTATTGACCAAAAATTTGTCCTCACCACTTCAGTCATGGGTAAATAAGAGAATAATTTCATCTAGTGTATTTGTCATTGTGATCAATGTCATTATTAATCACATCTAGAGCATTATATTTAATTTGACTTCTATCCTAAAGGACTTTCCTTTCCCTTTTCCTTTTGTTAGTTCTGTGGTTGCTGGTCACAAAGTATTCCTACTTCTTGCTGTCTTTACTTTGTGTGGAAGCAAGGGCTCTGAGGTGGCTCTGAAATCTGCCCTGTGCAGTGTGATTGTGTCCAACAGAGCTGTGACTCCACAGGCTTGTCCAATGAGCATGTGCTGCAGTATCTAGAAAGGGATGCTAATTAAAAAACCCATTATAGGTAGCCCACTCGATATACAGGTGTGCAAGACAAGAATATTCATATTTATATTTTCCTGCTGAAACCACGCTTTGTATAATGTCAGAAACTTAAAAAAATTACCATATAAGGAGGAGAAAATAGGTAGAAAGTGTGAATTAGAACTACAGAATCACAGAAATATTTTGGTTGAAAAAGACCCTAAGGCCATCAAGTCCAACCACTAACAGCACTTTCAAGTCCTAAGCACCATGTCTACACATCTTTTCACTACTTACAGGGTTGGTGATTCAGCCACTTCCCTGGGGAGCCTGTTGAAGTTCTTGACAACCCTTTCAGTGAAAAAAATTTTTCCTAATATCCCATCTAAACCACCCCTGGCACAAGTTGAGTATGTTTTTTCTTGTCCAATCACTTCTTACTTGAAAGAAGCAGAGACACTCACTCACCTCACTTCAACCTCCTTTCAGGTAGTTGTAGAGAGGGTTAAGGTCTCCCATCAACCTCCTTTTCTCCAGACTAATTTACAGACTGTCATAAATCAGGAGAATTTTGTCTAGAAGAATATTTAGCTTCTCATTCTTATGCAACACAGAGAATTTAATATATTTATTTTCATTCACATAACAAAAATTACATTTGTCTATTCCGTCTTTTTCAGGAAGGAATTGCATTTTTTGATCCAGAATAAAAAGAGTTGGAGACCTCATCTTTTGAGTTTATTCTGTGTGAACCTCTTCAAAAGCAGTCACTTAACAAGCCTTGGGAGAATTCTCTACAGGGATAAGAGCATTTCAAAACTTTCTGAGAACTCCAGGAAGACAAAGGTGCTCCTAAGGAAAGTCTATTGGCATCTTTGACAAGTGAGGGAAATTAAGCAGTCCTGGGCCATATCTACCCTAAATGTTGTACAGTGCTTTCTAGTTTAGGACATTTTGGTCGAAATATTCATCCTGAAATATTAGAGTGGTGTTCTTTCTCAGAATATGGTGATCCATGTTATTACAGCATCCATAGATGAGGAAAAGCAAAGATAAGATGTATCTCCATTCAGGAATAAAGGCATAAAGCTTTAGTTCTGGCCCCATAGATCCTGATTCCTCTCTCAGGTGTACTTTGGAAACTTCCTTCAGATAACCACAGGAATGGAAGCACTGTGTCTTGCAGTGCAGTAGTTACAAAAATAGTATTGAAAAATATAAGTTGGTTGCCTGATCAAGAATGAATGCAGCAATGAATACTTGAGAGAAAACAGCACAAACCAGGAGCTTAGACCAGGCCCTAGGTCAATAGCATCTACATAAAACATCAGATCTCTTCATAAGTCCACAGACACTTCCTTTCCTAGAAGAAGGAGCTGAACCTCTGGATGGTGCTCTCATAGAGAGAATAGATGAGCACACACAATAGTTGGACAATATCTTCATGACGTGGATACTCAAGAGAGAAAGATCTCACCAGCAGGAAAGATCAGCAACAGAATTCCTTCTTCTCATCATTTAATTGGCAAGATAGATCATAGGTGATACCTTTCACTATTATTAATTTATTTGAATATTTTATAAATTTGTTTTTGTTTTACTATATGACCCATTCTTCTATAAAAGGTTGGGAGTTTTTGAATGGATAAAAAAATATTTTCCCTCTTGAGAAAACAAATGAAATAAAACAATACAAAACCCAACAAACAACCAAAAAACACTAAAAAACACTAAGCCAAAACAAAAAAAAAAAAACCTCCAAATCCAAACCAAACCAAAAAAAAAAACCCAACCACACAAAAAGAAGGGTTACTATATCTCCTTACTCCTCCTTCTGAGAACAGAGGCTTCTATTACTGAAGTTTTTCTATTATAGACTCCCTGAATGAGGCTTTTTAGAATTGAAGAACGTCTGTTGGAATTGTCAAAAAGATTAGATTTTAATTTTTTTTCCCATTATTTTGTGTAGCATTACCTTCAGGCTTTGGATCTTGTTAAAGATTTCTCTTCTAGTCTAAAGAACCTCTTGACATTTCATATTGTCTATTTGTGTAAGAATTTATAAAGAATGATGCCACTGCTCTTAAGCGGGAATACATCTATTTCACACACACAGGATTAACTTCCAGGTTGGTGGGCTGATTTTATGTTCATTTTAAACTTAAACTACACAGAAAGCTGTTACAGAGTCAACTTGCACTAAATAGATGAGGGAGCTTGAGGTTGCCATGCAGATCCATGTCCTGTTTCAAATTAATTTGCTCATGTCATAAAGGTGGACTTGATATTTCCCCACTTCCAGCAACTTGTTCCTGTTTTCTCACTGCTATTTGCCATTCTTTCAGTAGTATCAGTACCACTTTTTGTGGTGGCAATTGGAATCATTTTAGTAACCTTTGTTAAAAACAAAAGAAAACAAAATAAACAACAACAACAACAAAAACAAACAGAGATTAGCACAAATATAAAATGAGTACTTGGGAACAGTCATAAATCTCATTAATTACATTCCAAAACCAATATTATATTGGGTGACATCCTAAGATGCAGATTCATGTTCCAGCAGCACTGAAGATTCCAGGATCACATTGTCACCTCAACTCTTCAGATTTTCTGGTGACACATATTGAGGGTTGAAGGTGCAAAAAAAAAAAATGACATCATTGCAGGTTGCACATTGTCCTGTTGTGGTGGGTTGATGTGGGCTGCCCTTTCTTTACAGTGCTTCCCCCAGAGTGGCACCGAGGGGCTCAGCCATGCCCTGTGGGAGCTCTGCTGGTCTTGGCTGGACCTGCCTGTGTCCAGCACCAGAGAGCTCTGGTCTGTCTTCACAGAGGCCACCCCTGCAGCCCCTGTGCTGCCAACATTTTGTCATCAACAGATAATATAGTTACCCATAAGCTAGTGGGAGAAAAAAATAAACAAAAAGGAATTAAAAACCAAAAAATACAAATAGATGAGAAATTGGTTGGGAGGGTTTTTCTTTGTTATTGCAAATTGATGCTTAGCACTATACTGTCAAAAATAGTTAAAATATTGAATTGAGTGTAAAGATCTGACAGGTCCAGAGGTTTGGAGTTATTTCACATATTTTTTTTCACTCCATCTTGTTAGTAATGCCATTTCTTTTGTCTCCTGTGCAGTGCTAATATGCCATTGATTCCTCATAAAAAGGATTCCTTTCCTCATTACAAGCTTTAATGGGCTTTAGGCAGAATTGTTCTCCCTGTCCTATGTAATTCTGGCTTGTGTGAGTTGGTGAGTATGGGTCTCAGAGAGCCACTGCATGGTCTGTGCTCCAACAGTCATCAGCAACTCATCAGCAAGAATGGTAAATTTGGCTTTTGCATGTAAATTCTGGCTCCTGATTGCAGTAGGCATTGTTACTTTAATGTAATCACAAGACTAGAGGACTAAAGATTAGGACAGTTTCTCTGGACCTTTTAAGAGAAGTTGCATATTAATTATTTACAGTGGTATAGAATTAACCTCTTTTACTTATTAAACTCCAGACATTGTAACTCTTCAATTCACCTGGGGTAAGTTGAAGACTTTATCTAAGAGAAAAGGCCTTATGAAGGCCAGCCTGGATGGAGCTTTGAGCAGCCTGGGACAGTTGTCATATCATTGTTTGTGGCAGGGCTGTTGGAATTAAATGATCTTTAAAGTCCTTTCCAACTCAAATCATTCTATGACTATATGACTCAATGACAGCAGGAAAGTGTCTGTCACCTACAATTTTGATTTTTTTCCCCTCATTTTCTAGACTTTAAATATCAGCCTGAGCTTTGCAAAAACATCTTCCTCCTACTTTTAATGTGTATTGCATTTCCAATTCCTTTTGCCATAAAAATATATTTTGCATTACACGGCTCTTCTTTTCACCTTTATGGATCAATTAGGTTATGCCCCTTCTGTATTCCCAGACAAGTGCCAGTGAAGCAATTTCCAAGCAAACACAGTAGTTAAGAGTGCTTGGCATTTTCCCCAAGTATTGCTAAAAAGATAGATACAGAGGGCCTTAAGAGAGATGAAGCTGGGTTAAATCTAATCTGCCTACAATGAAATATTTTGAAGATAATGAGGGGAGAAAACTGGTGTTAGAAATTTACTATTCATTGTCCCAGTGATGAATTAACTAAAAAAGAATAAAAATACAAAGACTTCCTGTACTGTAGAACAAAAAAAGTAATCAGAAAAATCCCAGAGGTGAAACAAACATAATAACTGATTCCAATCTACTCCAGTATTTTCTAGGACCAACAAAAAAGAGGCTTCAGCCTGGCCAATATTAACATTTGAACTGCAAGAGTTGGCCAATTTAATACACTTAAGACTATTTATTAAAGCTGTATGTAATTTTTCAGTGAAATTTCTGAAATATCTGTATTGCCCAAACTGTAGTTCCATTCCAATGATTATTTAATTATCCACACAGAAAGGAACAAGCTAGTACAAATGAAGAGAGGATACTTACCCCCACAGCTAGCAAAAATCTGCAATGCTGTTCACTGGGCTGTGGAAAAAAAATGCAGGAAAAACGTCTTTAACTTTTATTTCTCACATTGTAGATAAATAATCAGATCCTTTGATTACTGGAAATGTCAAGGTGAGTTTCTCTTTCACCATAAAATCCAGTCTGCACTGGAAGAGTTTCATGAATTTATATTTCCTAATGGAAGCCCTTTTCACTGTGAAACTGATAGTGTATTTTAGCTCAGAGCATTAAGCAAGAACACGTGACTTGCAGCATCAAGGACTATTCATAAAGAATACATCAGTTGTTTGTGGAATACCTCAGCATTTAGAGCACTAGCTTGGGCTTTGGATTCTTACTATACTTCATATATTATCGGCACTGAGTTTCTCAGAAAAGCTCTTAAGAAGTATTTATGTGCCTGACTCCTAAATCCAACCTTTCTGGATTCATTTACTATACTATTCAGAGATTCTCAGGGCAACTTTGACCAAAATAACCTCATGTTTTAACTTGTCAGTGCCAGAGTGCCCTCCAGCCTACTTTGAGTTAATTCTCCCTGGGAGGTCTCTCTTAGCTGGTACCCCTGAGAGCATGTTCTCTAAAATCCAACCCCTCTGGATTTATTAGAGATTCACAATACCTGCCAGACTTTCAGAAGTCACGTAGGAATAAATGTTTGCAACTCATTCACTTCTTAGTGGGCCCTAGTGATCTACACCTCCCATATTCAGCAGGTGGATTTATCTCCAATTCAGAAAAGAGAAGAACCAGTGTAAAAGTGCTTCTTTCAGAGCAGCTTCAGAGCATCAAGGGGGTAGAAACAGCCTGAACACAATCACAGGAAGAGCATGGAGCAGGCTGGGTTTGACAAGAGTTGTAGCAGCTGTTACAAGTCAGGGGTTTGGAAGGATTGCATCAGGTGGATTGTCCTCAGTTTTGGGGGTATTGTAAGATTGCTCCGGGGAAAGCGTGGCCTGGAACGATTATGCCTAATGCTAAGCCAGAGAAATCCTCTCTTCACACCACTGCACTGGAGTGTCCTTAGGGGCTGCATTAAGAACTGACTGTGCCTGGGTAATTTATAGATGTAGTTTGGTGTGACCTTAATACCAACAGAGAACTAGAATATGCAATCTAATTTAATTTTGAGTCTTGTACAGACTTCGCTGTAGACAAAGAAGTGTAGTATTTAGCTGGCAAATGAGGCCTAAACCTGTGGAAAATCAAGTCAGTGAATTTCTTAATGACATTTTCCACTTCCCCAGTGACCTTTATCTGATGGTCTTAAAGCACTTTACAAAAACATAGCATTTCTTACAACCAAAATTAGTTGGAAGATTATGTTATTTTATTTCTTTCCCCATGGAAAATGTTGGCTTCTCTCTGAAAAATTAAAAGCTCAGAAACCTCCTGACTAAAAACTTTTGACTTGAAACAAAAACTCTAGGTTCGAAGACTTTGCTGTAGATTTTTGTTGAAGTCATATCTGCAATCCCTCATTCTCCAGTTCTCTTGTGTGGACTGTGCTTGGTGTTAAAACGGTATCTTCTGTTGTGCTCCAAGTTCTCCACTTCCTCAGAATAAAGCTCTAGGAGGCTCTTGGCCATCTCTGGCTATGTTGTATAAGAACAGAAGTGATAAATCATGTGTGGAGCCACTACTTCATACTCAGAACCACTTTTCACTTTCTCATGAGCACAGCTTCCAGATAGTTAAAGTTATTAGAAAAATTCCTTATATAGCTGGATACCAGTGGTAGTAATCACCAGGATTACAGTGATTCACCCTAAATACCTCCAGAGTATCCTTGAGAAAAGTGAGGCAGTTTTATAAAACATGCTATGTATATTTCCTGTCTGATTATTATAGCACTCAATACTTTGGCTCTGAGGGAATGAGGTGCAATGACTGCCATGAACTACTTTTTTATGTGACAAAGATCTGCCAGCCCAATCTCTCACTTTTACCACTTTGCCACTTCCAAATGTATAGTCTGGCTTATGTCTAGCCCATGGGATTTTTGTCCAAGATCACTGCAGCTCGGTGGTGACTTGAGAAATAGCATCACTACACTTATCAGATACATACATTCCACCACGCATATTTTAAGACTGCTTGTGTGGTTTGTGTAATCAAATGAAGTAAAACAATAAAAAATAACAATGCAGAGTTGGAAAATGCTGATGAATAAGTTATAGAATAGAACTGAATGGGACTCTTCAGTCAGAAGGAATATAAAACAGTCACCTAGTCCAACTGACTGACCAATTCAGGGCTAACCAAAAGTTAAAAGATTTTATTAAGGGCATTGTCCAAATGCCTCTTAACCACTTGACTGGCCTGGGGCATTGACCACTTCTCCAGGAACTCTGTTCCAGTGTCTGACTGCCTTCTTGGTAAAGAAATGCTTCCTAATGTTCCATCTGAATCTCTCTTAATGCAGCTTTGAACCATTCCCATGTATTTTATCACTGGATACCAGGGAGAAAGGATCAGCTCCTCCTCTCCACTTTGCCTCCTCAGAAAGCTGTAGAGAGCAAGGAGGTTACCCTCAGCCTCCTTTTCTCCAAATCAGACAAGCCCAAAGTTTTCAGCTGCTCCTCACAGAACATTCTTTCCAGTCCTTTCACTCGCATTTTTGCCTTCCTGTGGACACATTCAAGGGTCTTCACTTCCTCCTTAAATTTTGGGACCCAGAACTGCACAGAGTACTCAGACTGTGTGTTCTGACATTACCAGAATTATCTAGTGTCTGGAAAAAAAAAAAAAAACAGCAATAAAATTGAAGGAGTCAGTACAAAAGTTATTCAGAAACCACAAAGAGGCTGATGAAAGGTATTAAAAGAATGAACATAACTGAAGAGATGGCATAACACAGTAGAAAACACAGCTATCTGCTAGGAATAGTAAAGATGTGAAATGAAAGGAAAATTGCAGAAGAGGTTAAGATAAATAACGAAGGGGGTTTTTTCTTCAAGAACGTATTGAACAAGAGGTCATTGGAAGAATTCTAAGAGCCAGCCTGGGTAATTCACTGACTGAAGAGACAGACATAACTGAAGCACAATCAAATGAATTCTTTGCCTCTGTGTTCACACATAAGGTTTTGGGATGGATGTCAGAAACAGACATAAATTTCCCAGGAGAGGAAGAAAAAATATCGAAGGAGGTAACATTCATCCAGAGCAGGTGATCAAGGAATTAGAACATCTGAAGCATAACAGATCTCCAAGACCTGGAAATATCCCCTAGGTATTTCTAAAGAGAGTTGCAAAATAATGGGAGAAGCATTTCCAGACAGAGATGAAACCTTTTTGAAAACAAGGACAACATGACTAGACTATATGAACAAATACAATTTGGACTAAATAAGGACAAAACCGGCTTCATTCTGCTCCAGTGAGTGTGGAAAGTGCAATCACAGCTAAATCAGCATGGTATTCCCACAGCATAAACTCTGTGAAACCACTGCAGAAAGGAATTTACTCACTCAGAATACAAAAACTATTTGAATTTTTTAAGAGTTTTTTATTTCTTTGTGTTTAGGAGGAGCTATACATTCCAAGTCAGTGAGACTTACTGAGCAGAGAATTCAACTGACCAAAGGGAGATTTCTTCACTTGCTCTAGTTTCTTACTTCTCAGTAAATCTTTTGTTCAAACATGAAGGCAGAGAGTGTTAATCAGACTGTGCTTTGGCTGTATCTGTCTCTTCAATCAGTAAATTGCATCTTAGCTGGCTACTGCGTCTGAAATAGTCTACCTTATAGTCAGTGGAAAAAAAAAATAAAGCAGGCACTTCTAGGGCTTGAGTCCAGTCACCCTGGAGCAGACAGCTAAAATTGGCCAGTTGGAGTACACCTGATGAGTGTATCTAGTTCTCTCATTTGTCACTGAATAAATTTACAAATAGTAGCTCACATGTACATAGTCACATTATAGATGTCAGAAGGTGGGTAAGATAATTCCTGCTGCAAAAATTTTGAAGCTATAAAGTGTTTCATGGGCAAATGTTAATTCAGCCAAAAGCTATTCCTCTATTCTTAGATCCTGCTGATGTGGTTCCTCACCCTATTCTATCTAGGCTGTGAAAAATCACAAATTTCATACTTAAAAATGATACTAGCATGTAAGAAAATATTATTCTAAGGAAGCAACTTCTCATCACAAATCAGAACTCTTAGAAGGGGAATTAGTGACAATGCCTATTCCAGCCATTTTGTGCCTATTTGGTAACATATTTGGGTGCTGGTAATTATTATCTATGATACTAAATTTTAGAATATTCTCTGACATGAGTTTGGTCTTCTCCATCTAGCAGTTTTTTGGAACAATTCACAATTGATTTACCTGCAATGTCTACAAATGCCTCTGAACTCCTGAGTACAGATAGCCAGAAAAATCAGACTACAGGCTACATTATGGAAAATTACAATTAAACAAACAGTACAATATTATGTCATTTGGATAGAGGCATTGGTGCAGACTGTGCTTGGTTCTCACTTTATTTGAACCAGCTTGAGCAGTGTCTTTGGAATGCAACAATGAGAACATCCCCTTTTATTATGCAGCACAAGCTGGCATCTGCTGTGCTTGTGAACTCCAGAAGGGTCACTGTTATTGGGTCACTCCAAAGGGCGTATTCAATGACAAGAACAAAGGTGAAATCCAGATTATAGTGGACAAAGTTGGGAGAGTGAAGACAAAGCAGTGGGAGTCAGCAGCCAGTGTCTCTTTTTTTTGCCCCCCTCCTGCAGTTTCCTTTCTTAGGTTTTCTGAGCTGTGTATTCACCCTGATGGCTTTTCACTTCAGCCACTCTATTAAAAGGTTCTCCATTGTTCATCTGCTGTATGGAAGTCAGTGGAAAAGGATTTCCATGCCCTATAGCTCACATTGCACCACTTCTGTCTATGCCCCAAACAAAGATCAATGTGCCACGGAATCTGCATAATTATGTCCTCTTTGACAGTAGGCTGGGGAGACAAGGCAAGCTTTCCTGGTCTCAGAGGAGCGGCTTGAGTGCAGCACACCACCAGCATGGAAACAACTGCAGGTTGTGTATGTATTTTTCATGCACACACAATAAAATATGCAAATTAGATTTTACCTGATGTGCCACCAAAGGAAAGATAAAAAAACTTCAGAGACAAACAAACAAAAAACCCACAGTCACGTTTTTCATAAAATCATATACTCTCATTCTCTGTTGCTTCAGAAATTTAAGAAAACAAAACTGGCTTTTAGTTTTGTGAAAGCTGTTCTCTTTCTTTTCTGTATTTAAAACTTTCTCTAGCAGATTCACAATTAGAAAAGAAAGGGAACAGATACATAGAGGAAACAATTGTTTTTCTTCAATACCTCTTTTCAAAAATACAGATAAAGGAAGGATTTTACTCTAAACTGTCACAACAAAACGCTACAAAAAGCTCAGAAAAAGGATATCCATATTGATAGGAAGGGTACTACAGCCAAGTTGTACATCTCCATAAAATCCTGAAAGTACAATTTCCATGTTGTTGCTAGCATTTACCTCCAAAATATTTTTTTTAAAGTAGGTTTGTTGAATTGCCTTCAAATAGAAGCTGAAAGGTAAATACTTACCCCAAATATAGTCAGCCTTGGAAGGCAGAAAAATGATGTAATAGATGAGAGTTTAAAATACTCATATTCCTTCAAGATAATTGCTCAAGTACTTGAAGTGTCAATTAATCCATTATCCCTCTCAAGTATAGCTGAATTTCATGCAGCATGGGGCTACAGAACTCTGACATGAAACTCCAACAGCTCATGGCTTCTCTTCATGAACACTGGGGACACAGGAGAATTTTTCATAAGCAAAAGATTTTCAGTCTGCTAAAATTTGCTATCCTACCCATCTTCTCTCATAGGCTGGATGTCATTTCCTGTTTGGTTAGGAATAAGTCTTCATCTTTTGCATGTGGAGACAAGTTATGTGAACTGCAGAGTTCAAATAAAATGTAACTGAAAGCCTGCATCCTCCTCCTTTTTCCTCCCTCTCTCCTTATGAAGCAAGAGTATCCTATCCTCACCTAAGTCAATAACAAAAGCCCTTGTTGATATCACAGGGGTGTGGTCTTGCCCTTTAAAAATACAAAAGTGCATGAAAATCACTTTACATTTCTATTATTCATCTCTCTTTAAATAAAAATAGATACTAAAAACATTTCTTAGCATTGACTTGGAGAATAATTTCATGTCACTTTTTGCAGGCTTTAGTTGGTAGCATTATAGTGTTGATCTTTTTCCAGCTGTTGCAGCTATTCATGATTTTGGGTACTGGAAATCAAAGAGGAAATGCTTCTGGTAAATGTAATAAATAAAGGTAATGGTGCAAAGCTGTGAGAGGGTGCTAACATTAGTCTTGAGGAATGCACACCAGCAAAAAAAACACTTGAAAAATCAATAGAAAGGTCTCACCTTTCTTCAGACATCTAAGTGAGCAATACTTTGAAGGGAAAGAACATAATTTGGAAAAGTCACTGTGATGGTCCTGTGGCTCTTTCAAGTGGGAATATAAAATAATATAAAATAATACACCTTATTCTGAGCAAATTTTTCAAAATGCAAAGGCCTTTTCCTGTTTTCTGCAGAGTCATGTTGAAACACTTATAGCAAATGTCTGATGGATTTTGCAGTCAGAGTCTGCCATCAGTTCATATATTTTTAGCAAAGTACACTGGTGATAGCAAACTGTGCATAAACTATTACAAAGGAACTTGTTGCTCTCTGAGAGTGACTCTGCTGTCTAGTGCCTCACAATATTATTTTGGGGGTTTTGTTCTGGCTTTAATTGTAACAACAATTATGTGAGAATTTACACAGCAATTTAGCCTACATAATAAACAATTTTATTTGGGTTTTTTTTATCATTTTGGTTGTAATTGATTTTTTCTTGTTCCTCAAATTTACACATTTGTTAAAAGAGATTTGTGAGACTGGGACTGATGCTACACCACTGAGCAATCAGGTGAAGTGAGACAACTCACAGTGAATCTTAGCTTCAGTGGCAAAACATTATGCAAAATATTTTACAAATGCAACTTATGGCAGAAAAAAAATTTAAAAAGGTTTAGGCATCTGATTTCCTAAGAAATCAAGTGGAATTGGAAAGATTGGTGTTGAAATATCTTTTAAGTCTTTGTGCAGAAGATTTTAAGAAAAATCAGTGAACAAGAGGACCATAAAAAGCCAGTAAAAATATTTTTACAATGCTTTATCTCTCAGTTAATTTGTCCTGGTTTTTTCCATCTTCTGAGTTTTTTCCCTCTTCTTTCATAACATATCCTATAACCTTCAATGTCTAATGTTAAACTTGAAGTATTCAATAGGGATCCTACCAAATAGACTCCAGTAGGATTTGAAGAGACACAATCTTTAAATTATTTTCTCTCACAGCATTCTGTTATGGGAGAAAGATATATTTTACATTTCACACATGGAAAATGAAAGCATTGAGAATCTAATGATATCGTGGGAGGAGTGGGAGCTTCAGACAAGCCCTGCCTTAGCCTCAGATTTTGGCAACAGTTTAAATTTTCAAAATCACACTGGCCTGCAAGTTCTTATGATGGCAAATCAGGACTATTTATAATAATTAATTTTTATTAAACAGTCAAGAGATAACATATGAAAGACCTTAATCAGGATTACTACTCACAGTATAAAAGTAAAGGAACTACTAGTCAATTACAGCACAGCACAAAACAGTGCACGATATTGAGGTGCCTATGTTAGAGCCAGTGAAAGGAATAGTATTGATTAGGAGTCAAATGTAACTTACCACCAAAGCCACAACAATGTACACAGAGGCCTTTCACTTAAACTCTGAGTGGCAACCACAAAGCAGGCATCCCTACCCACAGGAGAAACTGCACACGTTTCCAGGGAAGGTGTAGAAGGTTTCTGCTTTGTGGAAGTTTGGTGCTGCTTCTACAGTCGTAAAGTGAGGTGTCTGTTGGTCAGAAATCCAGGTTATCTGTCCAGATCTCACTTCAGCAGTGAGATGTTTATTGGCAGCTGGGAGATGCCAGACCAGTGTTAACCTCATGGCACCAAAATAACTCTCAGTAGGACAGTTTGTCCTCTTTGAGTTATCTCATCACTTAGCAAGCAATAAATAAATTCTTGGCGGGGCCTGAGATGCCCTGCTACAAATTAATAGACCAAAAACATAATTCAGGTATCTAACATCAAATACACATGCAGTTTAGAAATCATCATCCCCAAGTCATAATCCTTAAGACTCCCACTCAGAATGTCTTAGAAATTTCCATATTTCAATGATTCTTTACTTTGTGACCTTAAAAAAATCTTCCTAGGCAACTGTAGCTGAATTCTAACACATGTACTTTAGGCAGTCTAAGTTTTTTGAGCAACAGCACTTAGACATTAAATAAAGCTATTTAGAGACACCAGCTAGTCTTTCCTTTAATTCCATGGGGAATTTGATCTTACAGATGCTCTAGGAGCAAGACAAGTGTGCATATTAAGCTTCTAACACAGAGGACAGAACTTGAAAACAAACATAGCTGCAAGACCAAAGATTAATTTTAACAGTGATATGGTCAGTTTTATAATTAGGTTTGTTTGGGGCTTTTTTCAGAGTTGGCTCTCAGATCTTGTTTTCTGAGCTTATTAACTCATCTAGTTAGGGAATAAATAAATACAAATTATGAAGTGTTCAGTTAGGCACATGAAGTTTAAGCATTTATATTTGCTAGGCCTTTTGTCATGTAGAACAAGGTGCATCTCAATATATTTCCCGTTATTTCTTCTTAACTGCAGTTTTAATTAGCTCACAATAACTTTTATTACTTTAAAGGAATATGTCATGAGTTAGAAGTTAATGGTTGGGGGTTGAGGGACAACATAATACTGGAAGATCAATGGGATTTCAGAGGGCTTTTTCCTCAGTGAGGTGGCACCTATGTATTATTTTGCCAGTTTTTTTCCTCTCTCTCTCTCTCTCAGATGATCCTAAAGTCCCACATGCTATTATACATTAATTCCCACTTTGACAATTATGCCTTCAGAATGTGAACATGCTGTTCTGAGAAGTTCATTGTTTTTTCCTAGTAATATTAATTTACAATTACATATGTAATAATAATGTTTCTTAGATTCTTCCACACTTTACATATTTCAATAGCCTTTCTAAGTTAGTAAGCCTGCACACTTATACCTCATAAAATCTGAATCAGAGCTAGAGTATATGCCTGCTTTTTCTTTACTGAAATTTGGAGTTTTTCTGCTGGTTTCCACAAGAAAACAGTTTATGGCCTGGCTGTGGATAAAAGAAATCATTCTTTAGCCAGTACATCTCAACCAGTCCATAATAACCTGTTGGGGTGAGAAAAGTTCAAGCCAAAAGCTGTTGATTTCCCTAGAGCCAATCAAAATGATAGATGCAGTGGTGGAAGATCACAGCTGACTGGGTTTAGTCCTCTCATCAGTAGCTGCAGATGGCATGCAATTCAGGGATGCCCATTTGGTAAAATTTACCAGTTTCTCTTGAGATCACACATATGGGTTTGCATTTAAAAAACAATTGTATCAGGAATAGCATTTTAAACAACAGATGTAAGTATTGACAGTGAAAGAATGCCCAAAAAGCAGAATATATCCACACCAGAGAATGGAAAGAACTTGTGTTATGCTTTATAGAACTCCATTTGACATTTTAACTTTTAAAAAAAATAAGGACAGGAAGTCATCATAAAAATATAATTATATATAATATATTTCATAAATTAGATACAAGCTTCTCTCTTTACAGTTTATGGACTTCGGGCATTTGACATAATTTTTTTTCTGATTTTACATTTCAAAAGCACAATCTCAAATCCTCACATAACAAAGAACTGACTTCAAAAGAATTATGAGTTGGGCTGGTGTCTTTGCTTGTTTTGAATCCTAGATTTAGCTAAAAGGAAACACACAAACAGATTGTTTACTGTAATCTTTCTTTAATTCAGAGCAGATCTTTTTTAGTATTTAGACTTTGACCAAACGAGTGGTGCAGTTGCATGACTAAAATGAAAAAAACCACATTAATAATTAATCCTGCAAAGTCATCTTATCAGTAAAACAGCTATCAGGGTAAATCATAATACTGAACTAAGAGAGTTGAAGAAACAATTATGTCCACTGTAAAAATCCACCAAACAAACAAACAAACAAACAAAAAAACAACAACAACAACAAAACTCCCTCAATGTATATAACACAGCATGAAAATCACTTTCACAAGACTTCTGATTTCCTTTTTTTTTTGTTTAAGTGTAGTTATGGACATTTCCTGATGGGAAGCAGCTGTCTTCAACAATGCAGGCCATTAAGTCTCTCCACTCTAATGCTACAAATGAGAAGATAACATAACTAAGACATTAGGTTTGAACATGAACCTTTCACAGTGATTAGTCCTTCATTGGACAACACTGTAAGTATTCTTTTTCTCAGTCTCCTGATTTAAATAACCTGGGCTACAATAAGACATCTTAATTATGACATCAGAAAGTAATATTCATAAGTGACATAATTTTAAGAAATGGTGGGATTTGGTTTGGTTTTATTTGTGAGGTAGAAAGATGAGAAATGAATGTTCTACAGATTCAGTGAATGTGAAATTGGTTTTTACAAAGGAGAAAACAAAATTATCTCAGTGATGAAATATTTATTACACCATTATGAAAGGAAAACCATGAACAAGCAACAATAGGACCTTTAATATGCTATAATATGTAGACAAATCAGTTGCTGTCATCCACTTATACTATGTTGTTATGTATATTTCTACCTAAAGCATTTTCACTTTAACCTATTGCATTGATAAACTGCTAAATGAGCATGATAAATCCTGTAAGTAGTCTTCATGTTCCTAGGCAGGGACAAAAGCATTTCTGTGGCAAAAAAAGAGAGAAATGTGCAAAAATCTAAAGACGTTAAAAAATACTATTTATGACTTTTACTGGTTTTGTTTGATCAAAGAAAAAAGAAATTAGAAGAGATTATGGCTTAAAAACATACAGGCTTCTTAATCTAATACAAAACAGATTCTGAGGACCTTTACAGATATAATCTGTACGATCAAGTTAAAAAAAAACCATAAAAACATGAAACCAAAACATTTTGAGAGAACAACAAAAGTAATTTAATCTTTGATTTCAGTTAGCTTCTTCTGTTGACACTAAATAAATAAATAATATTAGATCATACTATGTTGTTCTTTTTAATTTTTCAGGTTTGGGTGTCTTTTGTGCTTTTCTTTTTTCCCCCTTCTTAAATACCTTTGGCCAGATATGTAGCTGGCAAGGACTGGAGGAGACAACAGAGTTTTCAGAGCCTAAGGATGGGTCACTTAACATTAAGTTGCTCTCCAACTGAAATAAAACCAAGTATGTAAGGCTATGCATAAGTCAGGGATAAGAATGACAAATAGTGACACACATTGCATTTAGTCAAAACTGTTAATAAATAAAGACTGCACATTTTAATTTACACAAAAATAATAGCATTTTATGAATTCTAGAACTTTGTAATATAGACAGCATCATTAAGATTAATCTATACTATTCTTGTTTTTTTAATAGGATGCTTAGGACTATTTGCAAAATATGAAAAGAATTGATGTGCCAGTGAACTTCTGAGCCATTTGTTAATGAAGAATGATATAATCAAAGGGAAAAACCCCTCATTGTCTTGAAGGCACCAAGCAGTCTCACAGGTCACAGCAAATGGATCCTACTACAGACAAGGAGGGAGGATTACTAGGCTTTAGAATCTTGCTAAAAATGCCTTTTAAGACCTGTTAGAAATGTATTCGGTTATGTTCTGAGATACATAATTTCCATGTCAGAAAGGGAGGTCATTTGCAGGTCACTTGCAGGAGAGAGACCTTGCAGGATAATTGAAAGAGCTGAAGGGAAAGGAAGCAGAAGAACAGTGAGAGCCTCTGTAAGCATCCTTCACTACATCAAGGTCAACATGAAAACTAAATTTGCCTGTCTATATCCAGGATGTTCTTGGTATACAGCTGTTTGTGAAGAGGATAGCTTAAATTTTTATTTGTTAAAAAATCTGGGATTACCAGTGGGATTATCCATTACATTTGTACCATTGACTTCAGCTGAGGTTTTGTTCTACACTCTCAACTGGCCATATCCAAATGAGAACCTAAGTGCTTAAAGTGGGATGTCAACAACGTTCAGATACTAAAAATGCAGTCTCAGTTTTTATCTGATTTCAGAGGTGACCCAACATCCACAGATACTCCACTGTTGGTTGATAAGCTCTTCTATTTGTCTAGGGACAGGTTCATCCTGCCATCAACATGAAAATTAGGCACCTAATCACCTTAGTTATCCTCTTTAAAAATTGGTGACATATAGATACCCACAGAAAACAAGTCAGAACCCTAAGCTTTAGATCCTCTGTGCTAAAACAGATCAGTTTTAATGTGGCTGGAAAATTCATCAACTTCAGGGCTAGTATTCAGATGTCAGATGTCTTTCCTGTTATGTTCATATTAATGGTTCCATTCAGAATCTTCCTTCTCTTTTTTCAGAGCATGTGTAACACAACCTATTAAGATTAGTTTCATCTCAAAAGGTAGAGTCAGAGCTTCATCCTTAGTTTATAACAGGCTAAATGGTAGTATCTCTCCTTTCCCTAAAAAGCAGGACACGTGAGCTGAAATTCTTTCAAGTCTGGTAACTTTCTATCACAATTCTGTCATGACCCAACCCAAAGTCCTTAACTAATGGGATGTAGTCTTTCTGAAATATTGGTACAGACATTCTTACTGTCGACCCTGATCAGGGAGAAATTCAAGATTCATTGGCACCGACAGTATTTATTATATGTCACTTACACTTACACCACCTCTTTTTATACAATTTTTTCCAAGATGAGGCACCAGTAATATGAGGCTGCTTAGCATCTTTTCATTGATTAGATCAATATCAGCATCTAGACTATTGTAGCTGTCTCTGTTAAACCAGGTGAGAGATGTTTTAAAGAGAAAAAAAAAGAACAAAATGGAAAATTGTTGGTGATAGGTGTAGCACAAATTATTTTTGATATTAAAGATAGACTAAGGGACATAAAACTGACAGAACTGGTTAAGAAATAGAAAATGTGAGGATTTAAAAAATGCCAGCACATTAACAGAGAGGTGCTCCAAGGTTTCACTTTAAACTCCATGCTGTTTAATACAGTTTATTAATGATCTGAAAGAGAAGATTGTGCAGTGAGGTAGAAAGATGACACAAAGTTGTCAGTCAAGATCAGAAGGTACTGCAAAAATCATTAGCAAAGGCAAAACATTTGATATCCAGTTTGGGACTTCCTGGTTTCACAGATGATAATTTCTTCAAAACTACCTAAATCACTAACCAATTTTTTTTTTTTT
>VZRX01012148.1:36763-69406 GCA_013398075.1 Notiomystis cincta
TTTTTTTTTTTTTAAAGTTCATGCACCCCTACAAGGCTCAGATAACATGATGGAAAGGGATGGGAAGACAGAGACTACACTGGAGGAAGTAGGAAGAATGTCCTGCAGTGCACTTCCATGGCTTGGGATCCATTTGTGTCCCAGCTGGAACGCAGAAACTCTTCAGACCTAGGAAAGCCTGCATATAAGTCAATGAAATACTTGCATTAAAAGTGTTAGCAAGCTATTTGGAGGAATAGCGTGATAACAATTACTGTGGTGAAAGCTATGAAGTCTTTCCATAAATCAGTAGTATGGTCTTAACTCTATCAAATGCTGTACAAATTAGCACCCATCAGAAAGATTATTTGGGAATTAAAGCATGTAGAAAAAAGGCAGCAATAACCAGAATTCAGAAAAAAATCTAAAAAAAAAGATAATTTTGCAGAGGGAGGACAATAGTGAAAACCAGAACAGAACTATCTTGTGTATTAAATTTGTGTGCACTAATAAATTTTAATGGCCTGAAGCAGTCTCACCTGGCTGCTACACTGTCACTTTGACCATATGCCCCCTTGGAGCCAAATTCCAGCTCAGCCTTGGGCCTCCAAACACTGCCTGGGCTACATTATAGGGGTTCCTGTCTGCAGCCCTGCCACCTGGATTGACCTCACCCTTATAGTATGGGTAGCTTGTTTCATGGATGGATCCGTTAGATGTACTCTGTATCTCGCCAGAGAGCCTGTCTCTGTCCTGTGTCTTGCTGCCCCTGAAGGGACCCTGATGGGGTGTATTCTGGAGCTGATGGATTGTTTGCTGTATTGAGAGCTGATGATAGAAGTTGCTGTCAGTCTCCAGCTCTGTCCTCTTTGCTCAGACCCTGTAGGACTGCAGCCCATAGCGAGAGCACTACCTGCTCTAGGGTCACTGTGGCTCCCTGCTGGTGTTACTTCAGGAAGCAGCCTGCTGCTGCCATTCCTAATTAATCTGGGAAGTGGATTTTTAGATGTCTCTCTTGAAAACAGCAAATTTTTTCCTGAGAACCCTTGTTTAGTCTACAAAATAGCTTTATTCACATTAGTCCTGTTATGGAAAACATCTGGAACTGCCGTTGGCTGACCTGAGCATCTAAGTACTGCTCACCTAACCCCATTTGTTCTGCTGGACTTCACTTGCAAAATGGCACCCCAGTAACTCAGGCTGGCAGGGGTGAAGACTTGCTGGCTGATTGGTTAGTGTTTGAGACTCTAGAGAAGAAAGAGTCTCTGGTAAAATGAATAACTCAGTGTTCAGAGCAGGGTCTGAAAAGTGTGCATTAAACAAGTCTTTACATCACTCATTTTGAATAATGACAATAGTCAATGAGCATCATCCCCAACTTTGTATTAAATGAGTGACACGGTTGATTATGTCAATGAAGACAGTGCCACAGGAGGAGTTCCAGTTGCTGTAAATGATAGCTACAGCTTTGGGTGTTTAGTGATTCTGTTCCCTTGAAATGAGTGTTTTTTAAATGGATAGATTGAGTGTCCTTGAGAACATTCAGGGAAATATTGGTTCCACCTATGTGTAGACATCTAAACATAAAACTGATTTTAAAGCATCTTCATTACTGTCATGTTGCAACTTTGTATTGTTTGATTTTTTCATCCTTTATAATTATCTTTCAGATACATTTTTTTCCTACAACTTATTCAATATGCAGATGAACCATTATCTGTTAACATCCTGAATTGTATTCTAAAATGTGAAACGGATTTCTTCTTCCTATTATTATACAGTAAGGAAGAATCCCAGCCATTGCTAATATCCATCACATAATGCATTATATACTCTTTTCTTTTCTGGCTTCATATGCTTATCTCTTGATGAAATGTAACACTTCTTGTAAATATGATCCTCCATGGTCCCTTTTTCTGAATTTTTCACATTTATAGCAAAAGATTAAGGTCATATGAGGAGTTACAGCGCAGAAAACAATTCATATCTTGTTTACTCCTGGCTTTTTCTTTTACTTTCTGGCAACTTTATGTATCTGACACTCTACAACTTGTTTATTTTGCAACACCATTGCATCTTTCACAGCTGTCTCTGTGGAAATCTTAATTGCAGGTTTTAAGGTTAAGTTCCTGCTTTTAAAAGCTGCATCTTTGAGTGCTTATTACCATGCAGAGTGGGCAACGAATCTCTTTGGGTATCACTCCAGTTATCAACAGACTGGCAGGATTCAACCACTGACCTTAGCTTTACTGTGCTAACTACAGTACACTCACTTTTTGACTGAATTCAGTTGGCAAAAACAACAACAAGGCATTACAAATAAGGTTTATGCTTTAACTCATAGAGAAAAAAAAATCTTTTCTTTCTTGTTTCTTAAAAAATCTTTCATTTATTTTAAACTCTTTCTGAGTGTTTGAACCAGTTCACCTTATCCAAAAAACTCAAACTGGGTTTGGGTAAAACCCTCTCTCATAATGTGGTGCAGATAATATTGAACTGGTCAGAGTTCCTGCTGCAGTCCTTCAAAATCTCACCAATCCCAGAATCTCAAAATGAACCTTCTCACCAGAGGGATATCCTCAGATTCACTGGCATGCTGGAGGCAATGCTCCACACCCATCCCTGGAGCCCCAACCCAGCCCCAGAGGTGTTATCGGAGAGGAACTCCCACCTGGGGGAAGGGCCCAGGAAGGTCAAAGTCTGCTTGAACCAAAGCATAAGGCAAGTATAAGTCTTGGACCCCCCTTCTCTCGGGAGTTATGTCAGCTGAACACCACTAGAACCAAGAGTGGTAGCTATGTTTGTTTTTCCTATATCTTTTCTGTCTGACTCTCCTTCTTCTAATTCCCTCTTCTCAGAGTTTTGAGTAACTTAAAACTGGAGTTTATTAAGTTGAATGGGCCAAGCTAATGCTTTCAGAAGTGTTTTATGTTGATTGAACGCTGCTCTAAACTTTTGCCAAAGTTGTCTGATTTTCTGAAGTTTCCAGTAAAGTTTTTTTTTTGTTTTGACCCCTCAAGAATATCTTGCTGGTATTTATTCCATGAAGCTAACTCAGAATACATAAAACCCACACAAACCCTTTTAAGAGGCTCTTTGAGCAACTTTTTGGGGGCCTTACATAAGGATAAGATAAATAATATATAGAAGGGACTAACTCTGAACAGTTTGGACACAAGTCACTGTACTTGGCCCTGAAGAACAGGGTTCACTCCCTTGCAGTGTGTAGCTACTGCTGTCTTAATATTATCTGGGCTAGCCTGATAGAAAGCACCCTAAGTCAAATTTAATGCATTGTGTTAAGTAAAAAAAAAGACAGAAACATTCATTGTGTTCAGCTTAGGATAGAACATTGCTTGAGTTTTGTATAGAGACAAGTACGCACCAAAAATAAATCTGTATATATTTATTTATATAAAATCAGTATCTCACACCATCAGAAAATTTAAGGTAGTTTTCATTCAAGCAATTTGCATGGGCACTGTGGGAGAGTACATAGTATATTAGTTTATATTTCTTGAATTAATGAATCCATCTCAAGTGGGTGATAATTAAGTTCAGTACTGAATTCAGTCTATAAGGTGGCATATGTGAAAGTCTTCTAGGTCTCCCAGGAACATTAGTGTCCCCATAGCAGCAAACAACAGATGACTCACTTAGGCCAGCATCCTGTAGGCTGCAGTGAATGACTAGAGGAAGATGACGAACAAGACAAGGATAAGCGACATTTTCTCTGGCCTTGCTTTCCTGTTCCAGGCATCAACTGCCTAAGACTTCCAGAAGTCCAGACCTCTCTATTTAGTAAGTACAGAAGGAACTTTACTTTCTGAATATGTTTGGCATTTTATAAGATTTATCAAGTTACAATGAAAATAAAATTCACTTTTTAATTACACACTGTGTGAAAAAATGCTTCTTTTTGACCTTTATAAAGCTACAGTTTATTTATCTGCTGAGATGCTTGTTAGATCTTAAGTTTTGAAAAATTACCAGCAAAGTTTCCTATTCATTTACTATTTTATGTTATTTTTTATTATTTTAGCATATTTTTTGTATATATGTGTTTGACTGTTTGTCTTCATTTCCTGAATCAGGTTTTCTGGATACCCATTAATTTATAATTCCTGTAGATGACATTTTCCCCATTCTCTTTTAGAGGGGCAATTATAAAACTTACATTTCAAAATCTGAGGGAGACATCCTACAGCAGGTATCTACAGGAGCTGAACCTTGATCTGATCTGAACTACCTCTCTCAAGACAGCTGCTTGAGGATCAGGTTCCCACCACTTCTCTGACCCTGAAGAGTTTGGGCACTGGTTCTCTTTTCAGATCACGACACACACTCTCTTTTCAAGAGATTCAAGGGCTGCAATTCTCTTTTCAAGACTTTCTTCTGAGACTCAGTAAATGCAGCTGTGCTAGACTTGCAGCTCCCATGAATTTTGTGGTTTCAGAGTTTTTCCCAGAGTCTTCTGGGTATCCTGAAATACAGTTTACCTCTTTAAGAACTTTGTGGCTGTTAAAGGAAAAGATAAATATTTTACAGAAATGAACATTTTAAAGTAAAAATAGTTATCTCTACTTCCTCCATCATGAAAGGAAAGAAATGATAGTCAGGTTTCTTGTGAACCCATGCCCATCATCACTAATGAGCACTTTTAGCAGGCAGACCAAAGAATTCCATGAGGTAGGAATGGAGAATGCCTTTCCTCAAATCTCCATAAAAGACCCATTTTGATAAGTTTTGTCATGGCTGGTCAAGGCAAGGAGAAACATTTGCTGTCAGTGTTGCTTAAGAAGAGTAACCTGACTGACAGCATGACCACTGCAGGTAGCATTAGACATAAGACTGTTCACAAGGTGAAATACAGCATAGTAGCTTGAAAGGATATAGTACAATCCTTAATAAATACACCCTTGAAACCCTAAAGGTGTTTGCTCTATAAATCATGTTCCTTCTGGTTTCTGTGAACTGTCTTGCCCACATGATCCTCTTACTCCTTATCAGCCTAGATTCAAAAATACTGTTCTTGAACTTCCAGCTTAGGGTATCCCCTAAAGATATGTCCAGGGCTTTAGTTTTTTTAATTTCTCCCATTAACTGATACTTAAGGAGAACAACAGAAGTGGCCAAGCCCAGAGGGCATCTGGGTCGCACCTCTCTGTCTGGGGTTTCTCAGGAAGGGTCCGAGACAGGGCGAGGGCTGGGGCTGGTCAGAGCCGGGACAGGGGCAGCTGCGGGCTCTCTTTCTCTCGGCTTTCGGAGGGAGACGCGCGCAGCTGCGCCGGGGGAAGGGAACTCGCTGGTACCACCGCGGTCCAGCCCGGCCTGTTTCTCCTGCCGCGGCCGCTGGGCTTGGTGCCCTGTTGATACCTCGCTGGGAGAGGAGCTCTTCTCACCTGGGCACACCGAGATCCTGAACCTATGTCTTCCAGCACNCTGGTAGACATCTGTCCAAACCACAATATCATATTACTTCAAGTGTTTGGTATCAAGACACTCTTCTCCCCCCCTCCCCATACATAGGCAAAGACTAGTTAGCAGTATTGTGGGATCCAAAGGGTATCACACAGATTGTAGAGGAGACCTGGGGCTGAGGGATTTGTGTCCCATGAGACCATTGTATTCTTGAAGGAACATAGCTAGTTATGAAAAATGTGAATGTGAGCCAACCTGTGCCTTAGGGTGCAGGACTGGCCTCAATCCTATTTTATTTAGAGTAAAGACATAAGGTACGTGGTATGGGTTAGGAAATATAGACAAGTGAATTCAGAGAGGAACAAGTTTTCTGTAGTATTAGATGGCAGTAGCTTCAAATGGAATCCTTTAGCCACTGTAGGATGCTATGCCCTACCACATCATGGAAGATGATTTCTTTTTAAGGTAATTTTTAAAGCTTCAGAATGGAAAAAAACAAAACACCCACAAAATGCCTAAACATTTTCTTTGACATCTGTGTGTTTATGTACTCTTTGTACAGGCTTAAACTGCTGGTGATAACAGACGTTCAAAACTTAAATTATACAAAGAGCAGGGTACTATAAACAGCATAGCAACTGCAAAAAAATTTTCCCTAAGGATTAGTTTAAATAATGATGTATTTGTGTTGCATAAGCAAATATAGTGGTCAAATATTTATGAGCAGAGTAAATAAACCCATCCAGAATCTTTGTTTAAAACAAAAAAGTGTTAAGAAGCTTTCCATGTAGCACTCTGGTGATGTGCATCTGTGAACCTACTGACTTTCTGGATCAGAGCAGAAGTCTGTTCAACATGATGTTCTATTCTGACACGTCCAGTGCCAAATATTTCAGTGGAAGTAGCAGTAGTTCCCTACAGTGAAAAGTTACAGAATAAGCTGCTCATTAAAGAGTTTTCCTCTTTCCTGTTACAATTTGGAAATAGCTGTATGCTCCAAGGTATGAGAGTATCATAGATTCATCAGTTCTGAGGCTGGAAAGCATTAGTGTAAAGCATCTAGTTTAACCTTCTGTACATTGCAGAGACTTTTTCTCTAATCTTTCCATCAAGTCAATAAATAGCATAACCAAATCATCAGATTTTTGTATTTTTGATCCTGTTTAGTAGAAAGGAAAATGTTCTTTATCTAAGTAAATGAGTTAAACTCTTTTGCTGGAGTTGACTGTAGTTTCTCTTTATTATTATTATTTTAAGGAACATTGATTGGTATGGTTGAATAATCATGTCATTGTTATTTTAAATTATAATTTCAATGTTGTCTGCTTAATGTTCACTGATTGTTCCCACTGAATGCACATTCTGAACAAAAATTTTCAGAAGTGACTGATTATTTTGCAAGACTAGAAGCTATTTGTTTAGGGAAGTCTCTGTCATTTACATTTCTGCACAGAAAATTTCCAGAAGCTAATCCATCTTCCCAAAATTATTTTAAAGGGCCTTATTCTTGCAGTCTACAGTGTCATCTGCCAGAAATAAAGATTCCTTACTGAAATAAGGTGAAAACATCCTATATGGCTCTAAGAGTTGTGTCAGAAGTCTGAGAGGAAAAGCCAAAAGGCAGTCTGTTTCTGATAAAGCTAATGCTGAAAAATTGTTCTTCATTTGCAGACAGAATATGCTCTGAAAGCTTTATACAAAATGAAAATGCACCTTGTGTTGTTGAGTAATAAATTTATTTTGTTCACAGTCCATTTCTTTCTGTAGTACAATGTTAAAAGAAGTAAGTGTTCAGTTCATCCCATGTGGCATGTTAGGGCCCATATTGTTCCATACAGAGGATCTATTTGCATCAGGATCAAATATTACCCAGCAAAAACCTCTGACATGTATTTTTAGCCATATTCTAGACCTATTACTAGCCTGGAAATAATTTAATATGCAGGAAAGTGACTAAAGAAAGGAAGAAGTGAACACTATTTCATAGTAGCTGCTTGCTTTTATGGCCAAAAAGCAAACCACATGTGGATGTAAGAAGAGGAAGGAAAAAATTGATAAAACATCTGAAAGTTTGATAAAAAGTTGCTGAAGGTTTTTCAGCTTTGTCTACATAAGAAATTTGATGTACTGAGTAAGGCAGACAGCAATTGTCAAATTCCTGAGTACTTGAACCCTTTCTTTGGGTGCTACATGGGAATGGTTAAAGAGGACATGATTAATTACATAATAATACATAATTGATACAAATAACACATAACACATATGTTACTTTATCCTCTCTCTCTTTTTTTTAATTTTTGTTTTTTAGGAAGTTGTTTATTCCCAGGGTGAAAAAATTGTCATTCTGGACTATTTTTTAACCATAATGTTAGCACATTTTTGGACAGTTCAATAACATTTCAAGAAGCAGACATGCAGATTAGCCTAAATATCTTATTTTGCCTTGCCTCCATATTCTTGTTAAATAAATCAGATTATTACATTCATTCATCATCATGCGGCTGTGAGGTTCCAGGATTCCAAAAATAGTAAACACTTGTGAAATCTACAATAATTGAGAGCAACAATAAATTACATTTTAAGTGCTCATCAAGGTGAGAACAAGGCACTTCATGACTCTTCATACACCCTTGTTAGGAATATTGCCAAGCTGGAAGAATGCACAGGTTCATATAGAAGTTGCTATGAGTGCTTTTGTGCTGGAGACACCCAGTGATTTTTTTAGAGCCACCTCTCCTAGATTTCTTTAAGCAAACAAACAAAAAAAAAAAAAAAAGTAAAGTGAAAGTAAATTTCCTTGCATGGAGATTTGTGCTTAAATCTCTAATATATAATGCACTTGTATTCCAATTTGATAATTTAAAAGGTGGCATGGATAGCTGTTTCATTTCCTTTAGGTTTCAGGCAAGATGGAATGCTGCATTTAGCTGCAGCTTCCTACAAGAAAAAAATCGCTCAGCAAGGCATAGCATCAATATCTTAACATTGAATATTGCAAATAAAGCAGCTGTTGCTTAATTTGTCAACATATGCATATGCTATAGAGCTGGTAGGAAAAACATCATAGAACAACTGTCTGCTTTTGACACATATTTTTTACAGTTCTGCCCATATGCAAGTCAATTCAAGGGTCTGAAAAAGTTTCCCTTTTGCTTTAAAAGGACATATTAGCAAGACACAAGTTTTGGAGTATACTCTAGCTGGAAATTCCATTGCTTGGTCTTGAAAAATTCAGTTATCATTCCATTTGTAAAACCTACTTGATCTTCTTTTGCCATAATAAAGATATCAGCTTAATCACATGCTAAATTAATTGTGTGTTGCTCCTTTGTGTTAGCTTTGCTGGTATTCCACTATGCCTGGAACCAGATGATTTTGGCCAGCAAAGTCCCAGGAGGGTTCATCTTACCTGTCTCTGTAGTAACCAGGATGGGAAGGACCTGATCACTCATGCCAGAAGAGGATGACAGGACACCCAGGACAAGGCAGGGCCTCATCTTTTCTTTCTCACCCTTCATCTACTTCCCATGGGTTTGGCCAAATCCAGTGCCTCAGGCAGCACTGCTCACATCAGCTTGTCTTCCTCAAGGGTGCTCTGGGCAGGTACATGGAGGTTCAGATCAGTCTGAGAGAGAGAGAAACAAAAGAACTGCCACCACCCTTCATCTTCCTTCCAGACCCTGGAGAGCATGGAGAACCTCCAGTTCCTTTTTCATTGCCCATGGAACATTAGGAATGAAAAGGATGTATCTTGTTCCTAAGACTCTTGCTCTTATAGAAAGTTTTGGGGTATTTTTTTGTCTTCTGATGGTTCTTCTCTCTAACTGTATTGCTGTAAGTGGCAGCAGCTGAGTGGGCTAAGAAGCAGAGAATAATAATTATTGAAGACATTATGCAGGAAGCATCCAGAGAAAGCATATGCATTAGAATAAAGTTATATTTAAAAAGAGTGTATGGAACTCTGCTACACTGAATGCAAATTGCATTTCTACGATGCACATGTCCTTCTGGAGTGTGGTCGTATATTATCAGGTGGCTTAGATAAACCTTGAGAAACCATAATAGACACAGAGATCCACTTTGAGATATTCTGAGTGGAAATTGCTTCTGCTTTTATTCTCTCAGCAAAGAAGACAAACGGCTTTAGAAAAATTTTTGAAAGGTTTTGTCCTATAAAGATACAAATCCAAGGCCTCCCACATATCTTGTTTCTTCTCAGCTGACATGGTTTGGTAAATTATTAAGTTGGCTGAATTCTGAAGCTATTGAAACAAAATATCAAGCAGAAATATTGCCACACCATGTTTTTGGAAAAAGGAAATCTGGTATTGTCTCTCTGTGGAACTTCCCATCATTCTTCCTATTGTCTTAAAAAACTGATGGATGTCATGTTGTGAGAAAAAGCTGACAGAGAGAAAGTTCACCATGAGATGATGGTACAGGACATGAGAGAGTTCTGGATACTCATGCATATTTAATTAAATCCACAGGTTTCTAGGAGTTAACTGCATTCAGTGAGATCTATTAACAGAAACCAGACTGTATGCTCAGAGTTCTGACTTAAGAAAGGCATTTTTGAGGTCCTGAAAAATACAGCTAAGTGAGAAAAAAATTAATTCAGACATTCTAAGCATATACTTGGTCTAATGAACAAATCCTTGAAAGTGATGACTGAATGTAAAACAGCTTGTTTAGTCATTTCAGGTTTAGAATAAATCTTTGTCTAATTTTTGTTTGAATTGGATTTTGGTGAGGAATGGGAAAAACCAGGAAGTTTCTGCTCAGGTATTCTCTCTCTTTACTTATTGACAATGAGACACACCCAGTTGTGGTGGTTTGTTCTGGCTAAATGCCAGGTGCTCAAGAAAGATGCTCTATCACTCCTCTCCTCAACTGGACAGGGGAGAAAAAACAATGAAAGGCTCCTGGGTCAAGATAAGGAAGGGAGAGATCACTCACAATTACCAGCAGGGTCAAAACAGGAAAATTTTTGAGAATTTCCAACTTTGAGAATTTAATTGCATTTGTTACTAATAAAACCAGTGTACAACAATGAAAAGTAAAACAGGACTTAAAAGCACCTTCCCAGGCTTTGCTTTTTTCCTGACTCTCTATCTCCTTCCCCTCACTTCTCTTTAGTGGGTGCCCCTGAGATGGGCCATGGGGGTTGCAATCAGTCCATCACGTGCTGTTTCTGCTGCTGCTTTGTCCTCAGGGAGAAGAGTCCTTCCTCCTCCTCAAGCATGACATTTCTCCCATGGGAGAAAGTCCTCCACAAACTTCTCCAGGGGGAATTCTTCCCTCTTCCCATGGGCTATAACTCACTCCTCTGTCAGATCCTCTCCAATTTCATTTTTATCTCTCTTAAACTGAGTAGTCCTAAACTGAAAGTAGTACTTTATATGCAATCTAACTGGTGCTAAGCAGAAGGGCAAAATAACTTCCCTTGATCTTGTGGCCAGTTTGTGGCCAAAATTCTCTTGATCTTGTTTCTTATCAGTATATAGAGTATACAACAGTTGCATACTCAGTGGCAGTTTGTCTTATTCAGAAACAAGGAGCACTGTGGAATTGTCTCCAACCTTGTGTACAGCAGAACCCTCAAGCTCTCTTCAGCAGGACTTTAACTCACCTCGTCCCTTCCTAACCTCTGTTAATGTGTGATATCATTTCTCCCTTGGTTCAGATAATTTCGCTTCTTCTTATGGAACCTCAGGAGCTTTCTTTTGCCCTACTGCTGAAGTTTATTGCAATCTCTCTGGGTAGAGTTATGACACTGGTCATGGTCACAGTCTCTCTTTCCAGTTTATTTCATCTGCAAATGCTCTAAGTGCAGTTTTTGCACTTTCAAGGTCACTGAAAATGTTGAACGTTACAGGTCCGACTGTGGACTTTCATGGTACGGAACTTCTTTCTGATCTCCAGAAAGACATTAACTATTGGTCGTTGCTGTGGCTGAGTCCAGTTAATATTCAAACCTCAAAACAAACCCACCTAACTATTTTCTCAGCACATACTTCCTCAGCTGTGGAAAATGCCAAAAACATCACTTAAGGAAAATTTCATACATCATTTGTCTTGTCGTATAGCCAGTCATTAAATTGCACATTGGTAAAAGATTTTTTATGCACTCTTGACAAATCCATGTTGAGTATTCCTGATTACTCTGCTTGTCTTTCACTTACATGGATGTGGATATGGATTCCAAGAGCATGTGTTTCTTGATCTTCCCAGGGACTGAGACCAGCCGAAGTTTCTTTGATTCTATGATTAACTCCCAAGCTGTCTTTAGGCTCTCTTAAAAAATCACCTAGCTTTCCTTGACATCTTTCTCCTTCATGGCAGCTACCCAAAGAGTTCCCAAGCAACATCCTGAATTAGAAGAAATATGCAGTTGTAAAGTTCAGAATCCAAAATTTGCTGCTTGCCTTCCCATTTCACCTCCAGGTCCTTAACTTAATCATTTTGGAGACACTGCAATTCAGGCTACATTTAAGACTGCCAGCAGATCTTCCCTATTTGTGATAGAGCACTATCCCTGGTCATCCTAGCCAACACTTGCATTAGGAGATATGCTAGAAGTATAATTACACCGTTCCTGGAGAGCTTTACCTTTTCCCCACGGGTATGAAATCTTCCCCTGGCTAGTATAATTACATTGCATGTAATAAGAATGCATGGTTAATGAGAGACAAAATTTCACATGGCTATAAACTACTGCTATTCTCTATTACCAGATTTCCAAAAAATCCATTTCATGGCCAAGTACAAGGAAGTTTTTTTACCTACCAATTAAATCTCACATAAGGCAGTGTGCGCATTACAGCTTTTTTGTGTATTTGCTTTCTAATATTCTGTAAATAATTTTCATTCTGTAACTGTACAAATATTAGTTATAATGAAACTACCTGCATGAACAGAAACAGTAATTTTCCTGAAGAGCTTCAACTTATTCCTGAAGGTAGGAACCCATTTTTGGCTAATATAATTCAAATTAAAATCTGGTCCAAAAATCCACAGAAGTTTATCTACAGTTTATCTACAAAAACTGCCTTTGAGCCATTAATAATCAATAACATGTTGTTTTACTTCCAATCCAAAAAGAAGCAGCTCAAAGCAAGACAAGTTCTCCATTCTTCTCCAAACCAGGATGATACTAGAAATGTGGCTTTGAATGAACCCACCTGGAGCAGCAGTTGCAATTTCTTCTACTTCTGGCAGCCATGTAATAGATGCTCAAGGCTGTGTAATACCACAGTTGACAGAACATTTGGAAACAGTCCATATCAACTTAGAACATAATTTTCAATTCTTCTTAGTATGAGAAGAGGGAGAATGAGGGCTTCCACTATAAGCTCTGAAAAGTCAAGGAATTTATCAAGTGGAATAGTTTTGACTAATATTGATTAGTTTAATGTTGACATGAAAGAAAAGGACAGTATCACCTGGTAAATAGTCTAGTTTACTTAGCAGAGCTCTCTGTTTTCTTTGGAGATGTCCCAAGAATTGGTTAGGGTGAGCTCCACTTAGTTGATTGGATCTGGCACAACTATATCATACAATAAAATATTTTTTATGTACGCTGAAAATTCAGACTGTAACTAAGATGTAAATCTCTCATGGTCATATATACTTTACAAAATCTGGGTTTGTCATCAAAGAAATTATAGTGCCTTAAAGAAACAATAAAAATATAATGTGTAGGGAAAATTTACAAAATAATTTGGATTAGTAATGTGAACAAAACCAAATAGTTCTGTTATGCTGAAGTGCTGATTGTAATCCAGACTTTTTATTGTGTTATGATAAGGGTATTTTAAACATTTATCTAGATTTTAAAAATATTTCTTCAATCTGCATATACAAGTAAAAGGCATTCACAGGGAAATAAATAATGTCTAGATTCTGGTTTAATATTTGTAATTTAATGGATACTCCAAAATATGATTACAGATTCACAGATGAGAATGAAAAACTTTTGATTAGCTAACCAAGTAGTGCTATAGAATTTTTTATAAATGAATACTTCTATGAAAAAGGTTTGCCTCAGAATGGAGTTTAGCTGAATCTGTGCAACTCGGTTTTGAATCTTTTACCTTCATATGGTTCTTCTCCTTGTGTGCATGTGTGTTGCTAGATTTTAAATTTTAATTTTCACATTCCATTAAAAGATAGGCACTTTTTTCATGATGCCAGTTCCCTTAGTTACTTAGAAAGCCAGAAGAGAACATATTCCCTAATATATTTAAAACAAAAACCCTTGGCTCCTATAGGGATTTTACTGTCACACTCATTCATGTTCTACTGTGAGTGTCAGGTGCTAGTTGTCGTATGCAGCTTGAGATAGAAATCAAGCATAATCAAATGATTTTTATACAAATTTTTGTCTGCAACAAAATTATAAATGATCTTGAATATTATACAGAGAGGTCAATTAATTATCTTAAATCAAGACTAGTAGTTGCAGTGATATGCTACCTATTTATCTAAAATTTTATTAAAATAATATTCTTCCTGCCAGGAAATTTGACTTTGAAAAATCCATAGTTTAAGCAACTATCTGAATCATATAACAAGACTCAATTACACCAGGTGGTATTGACTGATATATATGGTAATGCAATAGAGATGCCAACCCTGACAAAATTTGTTAGTTTGAAAATAGGGCAAAATGCCCTCTTATTGCAAAGCTAATGAAAAATATTGCTTACAGAATGATGAGACCCATCAAGAAGATTTATAGCATACAACGTTTGTAAGATCTCAAATATTTCAAAGAGATTGGAAGGGCAAGATGACTATTGTCTACTCAGTATAATGAACCAATGAAAAAGGAGCTCTGACATTTAGACTTGCATAGTAGAGGGCTAGAAACTTTCTGAATAGTAGAATTCTTAAAGAAAGCAGGCTGTTTCTTGAGCTTATGCAGATGCTATCATGGCTGGACCACCACCTGGATGTTTTGCAAGCTCCACAATTCAAAGAGATACTGCTTGGAGGGATTAAAGACTGTGAGTCGGATTCAGTGAACCCAAATCCCAGCAGAAGTTTGGCAGAGGAATGAGTCAGTTCCTGGGATGCCAGCATTAATGGCTTAGGTCCAGACACTAATCTGGGATGCACGGCACGTGTCGCCTCCTATCTCGATTAAGCCACGTCTGCGGTTTGCACACACAGCACATAACAGCAGATTTTCCAAGGCATATGCTGCTTCCAATGCCATAGGTTTTAGTTTAAAATTTGGTCCATAAGGTATGAGTATGTTGCTGGTTATTTTTTTTTCCTTCAGTTGTTTGATGAAGAAATAAAAACAAAAGAAAAAGAAAACAAAAAATTTATTAACAGCACTCACCCTGTTTTACCCCTCTGGCTTCTTCATCTTCTATTCCCCTCCTTCAAAAGGATTCAATCAGAACCACAGCAAAGATAAAAAGAAATTAAAGTAATAATAGAAGCAGCACAGGAAGATTATTTTCCTTCATTTGTTCTTCGGTGTATGTGAGACATGACAGGATTCGATAAACTCACAAGTATTTACTCTTTAAGCTAATTCTGCAGTGTTGTAAAACATGCAAACTGCAGGCTAGAGAGAAATAAGAGAGTCAGCATAGCAAAACTCGATTAGAAAGTTTGATTTGATTATCTGTTCCTTATTTGCATCACACTGCTGTTTCACTCCAAGCTACCTGACTGGAATATTTTCACTGCAATCTGAGTGTGGAAACTGAAGCTATCAGCAGAATAACAGGCTGCAGGAAGCACAGTGTTTTATGCTGGAACATTCCAGCACACTAATTGCTGCTTTGAAAACCATACTCCAAACATTTTTTTGCTTCATTTCATCTCTGGGTTTCAGTGGAAAATGTCCAGAAACAATGCAGTTGAGCTTGAAGATGAGAAATGGGAGACTGAGTGGCTGAAAGGTACCGTATGAGTGGCTTGATGCAGTGCCTTAATGTACTGGCCTTGAACTGTACAAACTTCATGGTGAATTCAGCCAGATTAAGGAGAGTGAGAATCAATAAGTTTCAGATTACTCTAAAAGTTGCAGTAACAGGGAAAATGGTGGTCCATTCATTGTCTAAGACCTACGCAGAAGACCCTCTTGTGTAATAATAATTAAAAAGATTCAACTAGAAAAGTTAGTTTGAAAACCAAGGAAGAAAATCACCTGACTCTTCTGTTCTTAGAAGAAAGCCCATTAGTTAAATGATTGATTTTGTGCTTAAATTTTTTCTTTTTTTTTTTTTTTTTCTTTATTTCTCAGCAAATATTGATCTCATTCTCTGTATTGCATGAAACACCCTAAAGTATTATCAATTGCATACTTAGGCCTGATTGGGATGGCTTAGTGTGACAGTCATTTTAAAAAGTCCAGTCATATCAATTTTCACTTTTGGATAAGCTATTTTTAACCTTTCACATTAAAGCATGACAGGCACCAGAAAACAAGCTACTTTTGGCTGTTTTTAAATTAAAGAGTCTGTATAGGTTACGTGTCAATTTTTAAAACCATGCCCCTGTTTTGCTCATGTATAACCACCAAGAAAGAAATAAACATTTGAAAGGAAAAGGACACAATTCTACTTCTGAGGTGATGTAACAAAGAATAATCTTTACTGTCACTGCCCCTGATTTTGCATAAACTTCTCTCTTGCACACTGGAATCATATATAATGTAGATGAGATTGGTTGGGCCAGAAATCTTAATTTATTTATTGTATAAGCATAATGCCAGCCACCTCCTGTTTTCATTATACCAATCTAATGCCAGCCATTTCCTGTTTTCATTAGACCATTGTAATGCTAGACTCCTACTGTTCTCATTAGTGCAGGACTGTGTAATGGCAACCACCTCATGTTTTCATTATAACAGAACTGTATGGTGCCAGCTGCCACTTATTTTACTTTACAGAAGAGCATTTGAATAGTCCATACTTTTTCCAAGAGAATATACACAGAGATGTCAAGGACCCTAGGGGTCTAAGGCCCCTGAGAAAATGGGCCTTCCTGACAATTGTGTTGCTGGAAGACTGGCAGTGTTTGTAAAGAGTATACAGGGAAGAGGTTAAAGGCTGGGGTTGAACTGTTGTAGAACAGGTTTAAATTCTAGGAACTGCCTTTCTGATCCATAACCTATCTGATCTTCCCAAAGAAGATGAAAAGGTGGTTGCAATAGTTCAAGGTCTGGGTTACAATTAAAGGGAAATGCAAGTTAGATTCCTGGCTCCTGTACACATTGCCTGTATAGACCATAACCTATAAATTCTGTCAAATTACTCCACTTGTGACTGGTCTGAAGATAATAAGATTTTCTCTGTTTGAAATATTTTGTTTTGCTTTGCTTCTGTAATACCTTTTCAATATGAAACATTTCACTTCTTATCAGTAGTGCTTAAAAAGAAGCTGTGTCTCTTTCTCTAGGGTCTTCAAATGCTTTTGTAATGATATTAAATAGCACTAAGAACTGCCTGATGACACAAAGTCTTTCATTGAGACATCTTAAAAATATAGTTTGAAAGATGAAAGGGTTCTTTTACTAAGGTACAGTTAAGTTGTTGTTACATTGCAAAACATTAGGGCTATATTTAGTTTTTGTAGTAAGTATCAGAATAAAATTGCCTCTAATTAAAAAGTATAAGATGCTGTAACAATATTTTTCTGAAAAAGTTTTCTATATTTTTATAAGAAGTTTTTATTTAGTTGTTCAGGTTTCTGCTCATATTGAACATTATATAGATCTTACAAAAAACCCTCCAAAACATCCCAGTGTCATCGCTCTATACAAGCTATGTAACTTCTATGTGGATACCTCGTAGCAGCACTGCAAAAACATACCTGGTTTACATAAGGGGACTGCAGCCTCAGTTCTATAATGAATGAATGAGCTGCATATTAGTCATGAGGTAGAGCTACCACATCTACTGGTACACACACATCTGCTACCTCTATTCTGAAGCCTTGGGAGCTTCAAGTGCTCACTATCAGGACCAGAAAAAACACCACAGTAAAGGCCCTTACTCTGTACCTGACCAAAATTATCAGTTCTGCACAGTGACTTTAGTTTTAATTATTTGTGTGATGCCAGCTTGTCATGTTTTATCGGTTGTATGTTTTAATGATTTATAGCTTCACTGTAGCTCAGGAGAGGAGAAGAAAAGCTCTGTGGGCATGTATTATGAAAATAAAATTTTACTGTTACTATAGATGCTAGTTGTGGTGGGTTGATCTTGGCTGGACTCCAGGTACCCACCGAACTGCCCTGACAGTGCCCTCCTCAGGAGGACAGGAGAGTGAGAAAATAAGATGCAAAAAACCCTCATGGGAAAAGATAAGGGCAGTTTAATATAGCAAAAGCAAGACCATGTGTGGAAGCAAAGGAAAACAAAAGATTTATTTTCTACTTCCCATCAGCAGGTGATGTCCAGTGCTTTTCTGGGAAGTAGGACTTCAGTACATGTAGCAGTTGCTCCAGAAGACAAATGTCATAAATAATTAATCCCTCCTGCCTCCTCCTTTCTCTTAGGATTCATGTCTGAGAAGATATCGTATAGACTTCCCCTTTGGTCATCTGTCCTGGCTATGTCCTGTGCCAAGGCCTTTCCCATCCCCAGGGTACTGTTGGGGGTGGGAGTGAGGGTGGAATGCTGGGGAGACAGTGCTGAGGCTGTGCCAGTTCTGCTCAGCAGCAGCCAAAGCTCTGGTGTGTTACCAACATCTTTCCAGCTACCAGAGCAGAGCACAGCACTGCGAGGGCTGCTGTGGGAAAATGAACTCCTTCTCAGCCAGACCAAATAACCTGGCACTTACACGGATTTGTCTGGGAGAAAAGAGCTCTTCAAACGTGTTTTTGTTCTGTGTTTCCAGTCTTGATGGAAAAGTTGTGTTTCAAGAAAAGAAGAGTGTTCTTTGTCATTCTCAGATTGCTGTATTATTAACATCACTGAATAGTGTAATTGACAGATGTGTATAAGTTTTGCTAAAATGATTAAAAGCTCTGGAAATCATAACCTGTCAGTGTTCTCTGGGAAACAAAGACCTTTCCATCTGTTAGGGGACTCTGTAAAGGAATGTAATGAGTCACCTTTAAAATGACAGCTGTCACCCTTAGGATCTGAGCCTCGAAGGAAGTGCAAAAATATAATGAAATACATATAAACTGTCAATCAAAAATATCCTTAATTTATTATTATTTTCATCACCTCACTCTGGGCAGGGTGTGATAACTTGTAATTTTTCTATGATCTCTGGTGTCTGGATTAGGTCCAAGTCAATAGGAAAATAGTTACATTTAGCAATGTTATAGTTTGATAAAGCACTGTATCCCTGCATGTGTCTTAGCACAATTTCTATCACAGTCTTCACAATGAATAAAATTTTGTAAGGATAGTGTCATGTGATAGCAGCACATTTGAAAATTACTTCAGAGCTGTGCAAATCAAATAAAATGGAAACTTAGTGATGGAACTGAAGGCGGGGGGGTAGGGGTGTTGGTACACTTTTAGTTCACTTTCAAAGGTGACACACTCTACATGTACCCTTCCCCTTTATATGTGTTTTAATAAATGTAAGTGATTTGTAATTTCTTTGCATTTTTTCCTGTTTCTGATACATTTTCTGAACTAAGGCAGGTGGAGTCATAACATTTTTTGTGAAATAAAATGCAAATTCCGTTATGCTAATGGACCACTAAGAACTGAATTAGATTAAGCAGTGGTGGTAAATCAGCAATTATACTGCCTTTTTTTTTTTAATAGCAAGATTCCAGCAGAAATAAAATTCAGTGCTAGTCACCACTAGAGGAGAAAGCCTAGGGCTGTTGATGTGCTTTACTGAATTTAGTATACATTTTACCACCACTCAGATGCAGTCTTTAAAACCAAGGATGCTGAGCAAAGTGCTTTGAGTCAGCTGGTAACACAGTATATTAATTACAGCTCATAATAACTTCCATTTTTACATAATTGTTGCATGGTTGTACATGTTATGCCAAATAAAATCCTCAGTCTTGACTGGTGATTGTGATTAATATTTATGCTGCTGTATAAAATGAGCATGCTTTTAGCTTCACTGATGCTGAAGATTTTCTGGATTATTTATAAAATGCAACAAAAATAATAACTAAAGAAATTCCCAAACTGATCAAACAGGTGGTTCTTCAAATAGAGTTCTGATTTTTATCTGTCTTCAAGAAAGCATTCTGTGCTAACAAACACAGGCATTGAACCAGGATTGGTCTTTCTCCAGACCACCCTTCAAGGCTTGGAAGTGTCAACTAGCATTTGCTAGTATGCCTTATAAACACTCAGGATGAAGGAAATAAAGTGAATGAGGGGAGCTGGCATGCACTTACAAGAAGCTATGGTATTCAAGAGTTGGCAGCTGCACCTGGTGGCTCCTTGCAGTTGCATGTTGTCATTGCCCATAGAAGCTTGAAATTCTTCCAGGCAGGAGGTGATGTGAACATCACCTTAGATTACAGGAATTACTGGTTATCAGCAGAGCTGTCTCAGGTTTACATTCTTGATCCCACAGTAAGTTTGGAAAATCTCCATGAAAGCTTTTTGAACGAGAGTACTTGAATCAGACGTCCTCCAATTGTTTGTATTTCTCCTAATGTTGCCAAAACATGATGGGCCCCTGACACTTCACCTCTGCTAAAGAGATAAGATGTAATAGGAACTGGAAGTCTGCCTAAAGCACACTATTCTTTTTCCTTCTCTATTTTGATTTCTACTGCCAGCCACATTAACACTGCAGCCGCAGTGGTTTTACAATTTAGGAGTGCACAGAAGGTTATTAATAAGTGCAGAAGTAGGAATCTTTTTAAAAAGGTGATTCATTTGGAAATTAAAGGTCTGACGGTGCTTTCTATCATTTTACAGGCTTTATCTGGGTTTCTAAAACTTCCATTACCCTTTACTGTTTTAGTCCACTGGAACAGGTGTATTTAGAAAAGAATGGTGGTGGATTTATAATCTTCAACAGTGTTACTCAACTGCATTGTGGAAAAAAAGATGTCTACAAGAAAGGCTATATTTAATTTCCTTTTTTTTATTTTTGGGGTGGGGCTTTGGGGGTGTGAGGGACGGGGACAATTCTGGAGAGTACTTTTCAAAAACTCTTACTTTTTTCAAAAAGTAGGTGTTCTTTTCCTTTAAAAGGATTGCTGTATCTTACTCTGATGTGTCCAAAAAGATGTACAGACAAAATCGACCTTCTGTGCATATTGGATCCCTAAACAGACTCTGCCAAGGTAACATCATGTGGCAGTGAGCTGGTATTCACCAGGGAGCTTGGTTCACTTACACTGGCTGATGGAGGTGGAAAAAATTAGTATGGAGGCATAATTACCAACCTCTGGAGTCTCTTCCAGAAGGAGACAGCACAAAAGAAGCCTAGAGTCTGAACAGGACCCTTATTCTGGTGCTCTCCACTAGTGCTACAGCCCTTAAACTGAGGCAAAAGCCACAATGCTTTTAAGAAGCTTATCTTGTGGTCAAAGATAAAGGCTTATTAACAGTTGCTAATCTCTGTTCTAAATCTCTTATAATACAATGGTACTGTAATGTTGTTAAAATAGTTTCATATGTATTCTTCTCTGTGTATTTACTATATTCACATGGTATTGTACAAATCCTTATTAAATGATATAGGAGAGCTTATATTAAGTTTGTTCTCAATTTAAAATGAGGCTCAAGGGAATACAGAATCATTCCTATAGCCAATGAATCTTCAAGCAGAGAAACTCAAAGGGTATTTGGAGTAAATACAATTTCTCATCTGGTCTAAGACAGTCCCTAAACATATACTCATAATGAAATATCACTACTTTGAACTGCATTATAGTTAGAGGATGTTAAATGTATTCATTATCCAGAATAAACGTATCAGATTATTTTTTCTCATAATTTCAATACAAAAAATCCCCAAAGAAATAATTTTCACTGAAGATGAAATGGCTATATATTTAGTTATCAAGAAAAGATTCTCATTTAGAGCTGACTAGTTTATTGCAATAATCCTAATAAAATGCCCCACTGAACTCACAATAGTGAATGAAGAATTTGTTCATAAAAAATATAAGTATTTTAATCAGAAAATAAAAATATTGTTTTAAGATAGTTCAGCAGTTTTAATCAAATTTTAAACCAAAGAATTTCAAGAAATAAATTGAGGTCTTATCTACAAATATTATGATGAATATTTTTATTATATGGTAAGAAGTATGAAATATCTTTGAAGATAAATATGAAATCTACTCTAAATTCTCTACATTAGATAAATTTTCAGTGTAAAGAATTTTAAATTGACATATAAAATAAAGGAGTGGTAACTAATGGGGACATTTGTAGAAATCATTACAGCATGCAGCATCATAATTGATACCTGTTGTAAAAGACTTAAAAAATATATGCGTGGAATGTTTTCCTATAGACACTAATAACAGAAACAGATAAATGTCATTTTGTGATGGTCAGACATGTATGGTGTTTTTATTTCAATGCTGATGCCAGCCTAGTGATCCATTTTTATCGCTCTCAAACCATTGAAAAGACTTCTGTGTGTGATTGCCCTTAAAAAGATGGAAAATGTACAGGTATTACAAAATGTAATTGCAAATTTGTTAAGGAGTATTTCTTCTTGCAGACATTTCTGTACTGCAGCAGCAATCAATTGATTTCCAGGTACAACTTCAGTGTTGCTTTTAATTTGGAAAACATTGAGGATTGCTGGCTGACTGTTCTCCTATTTCCCTGGTAGTAGTTCAGGAGGTGTACTATAATAAAATTTCCACAGAGTTAGTATTCAAAGTGTTAAATAAAATATGTTTACAGAAATGGAATTTTCATTATTCCATTCTTCAGTAGGTCAAAATCTGAATCTGCTGTCCAATCATCTATGTTTCAAGCTAGTCCTACACTATTAACTGTTACTGAGATGAATTTCAGAATGTTTACAGACACTTTGGAGTCTTGCCCAAATCAAAGATATTATCTCTAACCTAAAGAACCTAAAGGGGGGAACCATGTCAGAACATAATTTTCAAAAAGTAATAAAAGGCCCAACATATGACTAGTATGTATTTAAGAAAAAAAAAAACTTATAAAAACTAAAAATAATTTGTCTCCCAGACAAAAATATTTCCCCAAAATTTGAACTAAATATTTTTGTAAACCAGGCAGTATCGGGAGCCATCAACAATAAATAAACCAGGATGCTGTGCTCCTTTCCCTGAATCATAACATATGCATTACGGAATATACATCTCAGAAAATTCTTAGATGGCTCATTAATTCCCTGATCCATTTCTTCATGCACTACTGAAACTAAGGTGACCTTTCACAAATCAAACTATGCATACAGCAGACAGTTGTCCTTTCTGCTGGAGAAATTTCATTTTTAGGGAAACATTACTAACTGAAGAAATAAGCTTTCAGTTGCTTTCATGTCTTAGACTCAATAAAGGGTAAGGATAGGGTATTTATCCCATGAGTGAACACCCTGAAGCAGTAAGACATGGTTGGCTTAAAGGAGATCTAAGAATCTCTGTTTGACAGACTGGCCACTTTCCAAATGAGAAATCAATGACTGTATTCTGGGTAAAGAAAAGCCAGGATGGTTTATGACTTGTTCTACATACACTGTGGATCCAGCCAAGCTCTGAATCACACACAGCCAAAGACAGTAAAAGTAACATCCCATGTCCAGTGAGGTCACCAGCAGCACAAGGTACATTCTGTCAGGACTCTGCACAGACAGTGGCTTGATAGATTTTGGAAATCAGCCTGTAGAAAGACAGATATATGTAGCAGGAAAAGGGGGAGATAACATTTTTGGGTTTCAGTGCCTAAGATGGGCAGCTAACTAGATGCAGACTGTTTCTGTTTCTGGCAAGGAGACTTGTAGAAAAAATGCAATGGGTAAAAAGTAATTCTGTCTACAGGAACAGCATACACCTTTATAATGCCTGTAATATTCTGAACAACCCAAAATTCCTTATCGCTGTCAAAAGCAATGCCTATATACTTAATTACTTTTTTAAAACACAACAAACAAACAAACCAACAAAAGTCAAAAAACTCCCCACTGAAAAAAACAATTATCTGATGTACAGGGTTCACACTATTTGGTATGTCATTGCTACAATCACCCAGGAGCAGACATTGAGGGCCACACATTCTGAGGGATTGATCATAATGCTCAAATACATCAAAACCCAACCAAAAAAAAGAGGTTGATGAAAGCGTTAAATTATAACAACAAACTAAAGAAAAACAGACATAGGACTTAGCAATATTTTTCCCAGTATTTTGTCACATTGTTTACAGCACCATGAATAAAATTACTCACACTCTTAAGGAAGACACATAAAAAAAAAAAGAAGAAGAAAAAGAAAGAAACAATTCCTGGCATTCTTCAGGTTGTCCTTCTCCACTTGTATACTCAAGCAGTGTTTTGATATCTCCTGCTAGGCTGACAGTCTTTAAGAAATTACAGCCCCACCCATTATTAATGTTTTTCGTGAACTCACACCAACGTACTAAACCAAAATATCCTTTATTCAGCTCCATGTTTCTGTGAACAAATAACAGCCTGTAGGGATTCAGTGCATCAGCTGCTTAAAAGATAAACCTACCCAGCTTGATGAAAACTCCTCACCACTTTCCTGTTGAGAGAAAACGGTTACACATTTCTAATAAATGAAGCAGGAACTGTCATTTTTTTGGCAAACTGATAACTAGCTGTAACAGCCGCATTGCCACAAGTTGCTTTTCCAAAGTAATTACCATCAGGCTCCCTGTGGTATGCAGTGTTTAACACATTTCTTCTGTGTTAATGAATGCAAAAGCAGGCAACACCACTATTAGTAATCGCTTTTTATTCGTAGTCCTCATTTTCCAGATAGGTCACATTAAACACAGCCATTAAACAATAGCGGTTGAGAAAATCCATACAATGTATGCTGCTTTTGTTTGTTTTTTTGTGTCATTCACCAGTCATTGGTGCAACTTTGAGCCATATGGGGAGACAGGGGCTGATAAATGAGAATGCCAACCTGTATCACAATTGGGCCAGAGAAGTCAAAACCTTAATCAGATTTCACTCAATTACACTTCAAGTCAACAAATCTTGATAGCCAAAACTCCCATTTAAATTAATGCAATAAAAATCACTGCTTGATGTCAAAAGTAAGCAATTAAACAATAATGAGTGAGTGTATGTTATGCTAGGCTTCAGACTCCTCCTTGACCTCAGCAATTTCCCTTCCATTTGACAGCAAGCAACATGAAAGCTTGTTTGAATGGTGTATCTTGCTCCACTATGAACAAGTTTTACTTCTAGGGGTAACTTGGATTGGGAAGCCTCTAATCTTTGGGAAACCTCTATTCTTAAGAGGCAAATCACAGTTCAGGAGAATCTGTTTCCTCATAAATATGCCAATTAAAACAAAAAGGGGGGGGAAAAAAGGTCTGATTTTGAGTTCTGATTTGATTGGCCAATTGTATAAGGAACTCCCAGTTGCTGGCTTTTGTTAATTAAAAAAAGATACAGAATGCCTTATTAGCTATTCACAGTGTACAGTACAAATTTATTAGTTGCTTAACTTGCCTCCCTTAACTCCAACTTTTCTTTTATAATCTTGTGGCAGATATTTCCTTTCAGTCTTATAAAGTATGTGTCTAAAAAATGAGAGAAATAACTCATAAACTTTATCTTTCATTGCTGCCTCTTTCTCCAGTGGTGATAGTAGAGATACCATGGAGAAAAACACTTTAAATTCTTTTGTGTGCTGTACGTCCTTCACACACAATCATGTTAATTTTGACTGAACCAGCAAAATTCACATTGTGTAAGCTCTGCTGGTTTACTGGTTCATTATGTATCCATTCTAAATGGTGAAATAAATTTTTTTACCTGGGATATTTTCATACTGGGAAGCAGTATGCCAGAGTTCTACAAAACAAGGCAGTTGAAAGACAAATTAAATAACAGCAAGATTTCCTAAACTCTTCTATAAAGCTGTGAGTCATGAATTCTGAATTACCTCAGTGGTAAATAAATAATCGCTACTAAATACAGATAATGTGTTAAACAGCTAAAGCTAGTAAATCACTAGTGACAGAGAGCCTTAAGGTAAATTCCTCTTACATTGGCACAGCCCTTTCTCAGAATGTTGTGGTTTTATGTCTTCAGAAACATACAATGAATTGTACAATTGGTTACTCAGTGTTAAAATCATTTATAAAATACACAAATCTCCATCACTTGACTGCATTTACATACTGGCTTAGATTTTGCTGAATAATGGATCTCACTGGCAGAGCTAAAGACTTGGTGCACAGACACTGAAGTGATGGGCACCACGGAAATACGCAGAAAAGACTGATCAAACAATAAGAAATCCTCTCCACTATGGAATTTCAAGCTATCAAGCTATCAAGCAAAACCAACCTTGGGTCTCCTGGCCAAAAGAAAAATAAAATTATATAACACAGACAACACCACATTTTAGATACATAAATTGTCCAAAACATGGAGAGTAGCTTGATAAGACATGTACAAGATCCTTCCTTTTGCATGTAATTGTAGACATTTTTTAACAGGTGCTAAGAGCAAACTGTCAGAATTGGTGTCTCCCAAAGGCAATTCATTGTAGGACTGACTAGCTAAAATCATCATTTAAATGCAATCCCAAAACCAAAATAGGCTGTTGGGCCAACTTTTCTTCTTGAACTGATAAAAAACTATGGCTTGTTGTATTTCAGATTGCCAACCCCTTTTATAAATAATTCTATAGTACAGATTAAATTTAAGAAACCAAATACATATTTTTTAAACAATGTACCATATGATATTTCCAGCAGAGTATCTGAAGTATATAAGGGACAAATCCTGAGCTAAATATTTTATTCTGCTTCTTCTACCGCGGAAGTTCATTTGTTCTTTTCTAAGTTTCATTTTAAAGTAATTTTGAATTTTTCAAATGCAATAAAAACAGTCTTAGGAAAAAATAAAAAGTAGAAACTATATCCCAAGTTATTCCAAGTTATTCTGCAAATATTATTCAGATGAAGTGAAAACCTGACTAAAAACACCCCTCAGAATAAGCAGTATTTATCTGGAACTGCAGTAAGATATTGCACATTCTAAAGAATCAGGTAAAATACTGCTCATGCTACATTGGCACTGACATATTTTTCAGCTCTATAAACTTAATACCAAAACTTTGAAAATGGTGGCATCTCTGAAGAATTCAATCAAATATCCTACATTGAACAGGCTGGCTGCATGTGTTGGGGGGAAAAAACAACCCAAGGAGGTTCCAGATGTTGGTTCGAGTGTAATTTTTGTTATTAAACATGGGTTTGCAATAGAAGCTTCTACAAGGACTTGCACATAACCATGACTGATGGATGTATTTGTAGGCTGTTCAGTTAGCTCCATCAGCTCACTCAAACACATTTTGAACAGATTATGTACTGCAGTACTTCGTAGACCATACATTAAACAAGAGACTTTGCTCTGAGGCGCTGCTTCCCATATTCCATGGGGAAAAGGAAGCAGGAAAAAACAAAACTCATAGAGTTCGACAGCTACTGAGGCAACACTTGCCATTTACAATATAAGCCCAAATATTTTTGCAACACAACTATATATTAATTTAATAAAATACACAATATAGCTCTTATACACTCAACAATTTGGCTCATATGCACTGAATCTGCAATAAATCAATAAAAATATGTCATTTGATGTAAACACACTGAATCTTCTTACATTTGCACATTTAAATGACCATGTGATTTTTGTGGATGTCTGACATTTTCACTTTCCTGAGCTATTTTAGTGTCCACAAATGAATAAAAAAGTGTTAATAATGTTAATTTCTTTGCGGTATTACCCTTAAGGTAACTCTTTTCTTCCCAAACTTTATTTCACTTCCTTTTCTTTTTTTTTTTTTTTTTAAACCTATCACTAACTATTTATAGCTTTGTTGGACACTAAAATGCTAAATAGATATTAAAATCTTTTTTTTTTTCATTTTATCAAGTGAATTAGCTTATGTGTGTGCAGGACAAGATGGACTATATAATTTTACATTTAACCTTAATATGATATGTAGTGTTTCATTAATGATGAGGATATGTTTACTTGAATAATGATCTGGAATGGTTCTTTTTGTTTTATTGTTTTTTTTTTTTCTTTTTTCATATTTGTGGCAGATAACTTTTTACATAAATGTTTACCACAAATGAATGTTAATGTTTGGCGTCGCTTGGACTACTACAAGAACTCTTTATAGGACTTTCAGTAGAAGCCTGTGGTGGCTGCTGGAAATTCACCACAGGTCAGCATTATTCAACCCTGTTTTTCTTGGGGTTTATACGTAAACAGTAAAGTCATCATCAGCTATTGAGGACAGTCTTAAAGTATCAGACGTATTTCCATTTCGTCTTTCTCACACCTTCCTATCAGATTGTCAAAATGGCACTGTCTTTCCTTCTTTCATTTAGTTCTTGGTGTACTTGACTCTGTCCTAATGAAAGTTGGGTCAAAATGAAACCAGTGTTATCTGTCAAAAAGAAAGAGCAGTGAAAAGAACATACTTGTGGGCACTTCAGATGTTCACTAAAAGCCTTAAAGCAGCATTGGTCTTCCTTCATTCCTGTAGTTCTGTTACAACCAGGGAATTCATTTATTTATTTACTTTCAATCAGCAGAAGAGGAACACAACTGCCAGCCTGTCCTTCTTTTCCCCCTCACTTTCTGATGGCCACAGGGTCGCTTCCCCGACAGTCCTGCAAGAGCTTGTCTATTTCTCTCACAACTTCCTCGGCATCCACGGACTCCCTGCCTAGATCCCGGGCTGAACGGTCTAACTGCTCCAGCACAGAGTCCATCTCACTCGAGTCTCGGCTCACTCGGGAATGCACGTCTGCAAAGGCCCTAGCCATCTGATCTGATGCAATGAAGGAAGCGTCCTTTGACTGTTTACTGGGCGATAGATACTGACTGTCAGTTGACAAGTACTGGCTGCTTGGTTCAGCCAAGGCTCCTGATTTCACTTCACAACCATCCAGTGGTCCTTTTGTTGAGGTGCAAGGCTCAATGCATGTCTTGGTTGGGCTGCTCGATGCTGAGGGAACCTCCTGAAGCAGAGGACTCAGGGCACGTTTGGCTTTTAAGTAAGGTTTAACATTGGCAATGAGAATAGTGTGCTCTCTCTTGTCTTTCCCAAATGTACAAAAAGTCTTTTTCCCAGTGGGATTCACAGTTTCATATGTCTCAGTCTCAACATTAGCTTCAACTGTGGGTACAAAGAGATTTGTGCGATAATCTGCATTCTCAGCCTGACTGGCTGCAGGGAACTGTGGCATCCAACACCTGTCAGAATGACCAAGCACTCTGCATTCATCTGTGCAGTTAACACATTCTTCTTGTTCTGCAAAACAAAGGAGAAAGAGAAAAAACTCTAATTATAAGTGGATTTATTTAGACTAATGGATAGGCTATGATAGTCACGTGATGGGTTTACTTGACATCTGGTTTCTTAATTACGGAGAAAAAGAAGAAGCTATAATTAAAATATTTCAGAAGGTTTGCATAAACCTGTTAGTTGAGACAATAGATTTATTTAACTCTGTTCTCCACATATTAAAGCATTCACACAGCCCAATGGAAGTATAAAGGGGTCATTAGAGAACCATTCTCAGTGGAATTGAGCTTCATCTGTAAACTAATCTGCTGTAGAAATCTTTTAGGCTTTGTTCTGTAAAACTCATACTAGAAAATGTGAACAGTACTTAGGGAACTCAAAAGGAATTATAAGGATTAATTTTTCAAATCAAATAACTGAGCAGTGACTGCCTTTCTGGAAATACAAACACTTCATAAAATTCAGCAAGCTGTTTTTTCTTTTTTTGTCACCTCCATTTCATTTGTAATTGTTATGTTGTGTGACAGTCACAAAATAAAAAGGTTTTCTTAGAAAGCCTACTTTTCCTGCTGAGAACAGAGAACTAGAATCTTCCATCAGTATGCATTAAATATAAGCTTGTCAAAAAGTGCATATTGCAATTTTATTCGACATGAGTATGGATCATGTAATCAGTTTTCCCTTTTTTTGTTTTGGTGCAACTAAGTGGAAATAGATTTGCTTAATACATACAATTTGGAAGAATGACAAACAGTGACACACTATTTGAATTGATGATGTTTTCAGATAGGATTTCTATATCCTTATTTCTTTCAGAGAATATAGTTAAATGAGATTCCTTTGCTACACTTTTAGAACGTATGTTTTGGTACTTCCTGTTCTACAATTCAAAGAAAACTTTCTGTGTTAAAAAACTTGGCTTGTGGGTTATTTACATTCAATAGGTAACATTTGGGCCAATATTTGCTGTCTTACAATTTTACTCACAACTCTAACCAAGTATCAGGAATAAGGAAAATAAATAAAATAAATCTTTTTATAATCTCTAGGTTTCAGTTAACTATACATTGATCTTCAGCTATTAATGATTTTCATTCACAAAATGGGTAGATTGGTTCAATATTCATTTTGTTCTTCGAATTTAGTACTTAAAAATGCCTGGAATTCCAGTTAGACAAAAACCTGTTAGTACACCTTTAAATATAAGTATAAAATACATATACAGACACATGCAGAACAAGTCTTCAGAAAAGCAGAACAAACATGTTGACCGAAAGATGGGAAGAATTTAAGCAATCATCATCTTTCTAAATTAGAAAATAAATTCCTATAATCTCATATCACCATCTGATCAATGGATGATTGCACTGCAGAAACATGAGAAAAGAAACACCAAAGGTGTTCTATGGGAATTCAAGAGTGTAAACAGTTTGTCACATTTCCAAAAAAGATATGAATAAATAGGACTTAAACTAAAATTGTATTGTCACAGTGGTGTTAAACTGGGTAATTTGCCGAGAACTGATACTTGTTAATGATACATTTGTGTGAAAAATGTCATTCTGTATATGTGCTCCCTTCCTTGAGAACTGCAAAACTTAAGTCCAGTGTAAACCCTGAAAAAATATCAAAAGCAAGAGAGAATTAGATACAGGGACAGTAGAAAAAAGTGACTGTTGAGGAAAAGGATGTAACATAATAGCTTTAAACATAAAATTCATAGAAGTGAGTCAGCCTCAGCTGTGTACCTGGTAAAATCATGGAACAGAACTTCCTGGAAAGTGTATTAAAACATTTAGAAGATGGGGAGGTGATTAGATAGAGATAACAAGGCTTCACTGAGGACAGATTGTGTCTGAACAATCTGGTAGCTTTCTACAATGGAGTGACTGCATCAGTGGACAAGGCAAAGTCTTCTGTAAGGCCTTTGGTGAGGTCAAATATTGATATGGCCACAGTATTCTTGGTGCTAAATCAGAGACTGATGGATTTGATGATGAACTGTCAGATCAATAAGGCAGGGGCTGGATGGTCACATGCAAACAGTTACAGTCAATGGCTCAATGTCCAAGAGGAAATCATAATGAGAGGTGTCCCTCCAGAGTCCACATTGGGACCAACATCATTTATTATCTGCATTAATGAGACAGACAATAGAACTGAGTGCACCCTCGGATCACAACAAGCTGAGTGATGCATCTGATTCACTGAAGGGAAGAGATGCCATCCAGAGGGACTGTGACAGACTTGAGAGGTGGGGATCATGTGAATATCAGGAAGTTCAACAAGTCCAAGTGCAAGGTCCTGCACCTGGGTTGGAGAATTCAGCAGTATCAATATAGACTGAGGGATGGACAGATTGAGACAGACTTGTTGAGAAGGACTGGGAATACTGGTGGATGAAAAGTTGGACATGAGTCAGCAGTGTATGCTCACAGCCCAGACAGCCAATTGTGTCCTGGGCTGCACAAACTGAAAGAAAGCAGATTTAGACTGTACATGAGGTAGAAGTTCTTTGATATGTGAGTAGTGAGATACTGGAACAGATTTCCTAGAGAAATTGTGCATGTCCCATCACTGGAAGGTTTCAAAGTCAGCACCTTGAGCAGTCCAATCTAGTGATGGACATTCCTGCCCACAGTAAGTATTTCAAGGTCCTTTCTGACCCAAAACATTCAATGATTCTATGATCTCCAAGGAAAACTAATCCACATACTGGTTTTACTATACAATAAAAACTAAAATTATTGTGATGAAAAGCAGGAGTTAAAATAACCCCAGCCTTGGGACTATAACACAGTGGTGGCAGAACTGAAAAGAATTTAAGGAAGAAATTTAAGTTTGTTGTGTTTGATTTTACTTCACTTGAACGAGATGGCATTGGTATGCACAGCTGCAGAGACAACATGTGTGGCAATTGCTTAGTGCAGTGGGAGCCACACAATTGAAGGACATAGCTATACACCTCATTCCATCCATTAGTTCACCTCCACTAAAGTTCTCCGTATCCAGTTTTCCAGAGCTTCTACAGTATCAAACAGCTGCTGCTTAAAACAGCCAAGTCTCTCTCTCTCACTAAAAAAACCAAAAAATCCCCAAACAACCAAACTACCACGTCCTGAAAAAAAAAAAAAAAAAGAAGAAACAACGATAAAAAACACCCGGAAGCATAAAACAAAATAAAACAAATCAATATCTTTTTAAAAACACGCTTGTCTTCCTGATCCTTCAGAGTATATTTGTGGCAAGCTCAGCCTCTAACTTTAAAGGCAGACTTACAGAAATAGGAGAAATAGGTGTTTTCTTTAGGATTTTCCCTAACAATATCTAAAATTATTTTTCTCTTACATGGAATCAATGACAACTCTGAGTAAAAGCTTTCTGGCACTTTTAAAGGTTTACCTAAACAACTAATCAGCTTTCCAATTAACTTTTGTGTTGGAAGCTTAACTATGTATGGATATCTGTAAACAAATTTGTTGCTTTATAACAAAAGACAAAAATAAAACCCTGCTACATTAGCTACTATAAAATGCTCAGAATTGTACAGTCAATGGACCAGTACTTTTCTCTGCTCCTCTCTATTCTATCAAAGCAAGATCCCTCTTTGCTCCTTCCTTTATCACACAAAAATAACCCAAACATTGCAGTCTATTTCATTATACCACAAAAAGGCTATCTGTAGAAGGAAAACTCTTTCTGTCTTTCAGGTAGTAGTTCTATGTCATATTATTTTAAAATACATTAAATAAATATTCATATATATCTATATACAATTATCTTCTGTGTACATTGACTAT